>JAVSCE010014746.1:0-280101 GCA_032199065.1 Smutsia gigantea
GGAACGAATAGGAGGCTGTTGATCTCAGTGAGAAGTGTAAATATGGCTATGCTTCCTCAGTCGCCAGCTAAGGCGTCTGAAACTCCCCAGGACTCTCAGCCTGCTGGGCTGAGTGTGCTGGGGCGATCCGGCTCCTCCGCTGGGCTCCTGTCTCTTTAAGACCGCTGAAGAAAGCGCGCGCTTTTTTTTTTCCTTCCCGGGAGCCAGCTGCAAGCACCCTGGCGCGTTCCCCGCTCAGATCCTGCCCCTCTGTCTCTCCAATCTCCGCTGCACTGCGCAATGTGGGTCAGCGCTCCCTGCGCGGATCACCAGGGCTGGCTACTTCGCGGGGTGCACTTCCACTCCCTCCCGGCTCTGAATCCTCTCCTCCCGCCAGTGCGCTGCGGTGAGGGAGGGCTCGGGTCCCGCCGGTCGCGGCTCCGTATCTTACCCACCTCTTGGGGTGCCGAGTTCTCTCGGGTGTAGCTGCTTGCTGTGCGCTTTCCTGTGTATTCTCGTCTCTCTTTTAGGAATAGATGTATTTTCTGTGTTTTCGTAGATAAATATAGTGTTGGGAGGAGATTTCTGCCGCCCTGCTCACACCGCCATCTTCCCGGGAAACAGATTTCTTAAAAAGAAGGAAAGTAATTTTCCTGAACCAGTAAGGCATTACTCAAATGTACATCTATGACTATCATGTATTACACTACACACATACATACTATGAACTCCCTGTTATCATACCAGGCACTGTGCATATTTAATTTTTGCTGAATTCTCTTTGCGACTCACTAAGGTTGATACAATGATGTCCATTTGAGAGATGAGAAAACAGGCGTAATAGGTTAAGTGATTTGCCCTAGATCTCAGAGCCAGGCAAGGCCAAGCCTTCAGACCCATACCTACATTCAGAGCTGTGTGTCCCAGAGATAGACTTCATCTTAAGAATTAACCACCTCCCAGAGATGTCTAGGAGACAAGAGAGAGCAGTAGTACCTATACTATTATAATACTATTATGCTGTTACTCCATTTTACAAACAAGGACACAGGTGCTCAGGGCTCTCAAGGGCTCATCCCTACAGGTAAGAAAGGACAGGTCAGGGTGAGCTATGGAGCTGGGCTTGGCGTCCAAAGTGTGGATCCCAATCCCCATGGGCTGTTGGAAGGGTGACCCCAGCCCATTCTCGGTTCTCTCCAAGGATGGCAGTCTTATTTCTCTTCCCCTCAGCCAGGTGGGCGCAACCCTTTGACCTGCATGCCACCAGCCTGAAGGAGTTCTTTGTGAATGAGCGCTGGGCCGTGCAGGTCCCCATGATGACGCAAAAGGCCCGCCACCGCTTCCTCCACGACCCGGCCCTGCAGTGCACCGTGCTACAGATGGAGCATGCCGGGAACACCACCACCTTCTTCATCTTCCCCAGCCGAGGCAAGCTGGCGGAGCTGGAGGACGCCCTGCTGCCTGAGACGCTGATCCGGTGGGACAATTTGCTCAGGACCAGGTGGGCCGCTCCCAGCAGTTCCCGGGGAGAAGGATCCTTGCCTCCCCACTGGGTCACTCTGCAGTGCCCCTCAGCTCATTGCCTGCACTGTCACCCCCAGGGCACTGTCAACCCGCACCCCAGGGCGCTGTCCCTGGCCTCCCTGAAGGTGTCAGGGTGGGTCCCAGGAGGGCACACTGGACCAGGAGTCTGCCGGCTGGTTTTAGTCCCAGCTCTGCTGCCGACCTGGATGACACCATGAGGGGCAGAGCTCCGGTTGTTAAACAATGGGGGAAGCAAAGGGAGCCAGGACAGCTGTTGAATGGAGGATAGTGTGTTTTAGAAAGCTCTGCGTGGCTGCCCCTTGGAGAGGAGAGGGGTGAACGGGCCGAGAGACAAGTAGCAGAGAAAGAGGAGGAGCTGCAGCCACTGGGCTGGTCAGGGGGTGGGGGCCCCAAGGGGGCCCATGCCAAGCACCCAGGTCCCTCTGAGTCTCAGTAGCAAACCAGTTTCTGTCTCTCTACAGGGAATTCGATTTCTACTTCCCCAGATTTTCCATTGCCAGCACCTACAGACTGGAGATGCTTCTCCCACACATGGCCGTGCGCGGAGGCCTCCCGGGGAAGGCTGCCCTGACCATCTCTAAAGTAAGCGGGAGGTGCGATTGGGAACGGGGCTGTCCATGTCTTTGGGCAACTAGTGGAAGAAGATGTCTGCCTCCTTACAGATGAGAGATGCTGTTTGTTGTAACTTTGCGAGTTCCTCTTTGCTTCTCTGAACTTATTCCACATCACTGCACAGCTACTACTACCAGACACGGGGATCCTGGAAATATGTCCCCATTCCTGCCCTTGGTGACAGACTAGGAAAGGGGAGGTGATAGACATGCTTTCAGGGTGGAGGTGCAGAGGCAGCCTCCTCGGGATGTCATTCCTGAAAGACAAGCCGTGTAAAGAAGGGACTGAGGGCATGGGGACAACCCGGGAAGATAGGCTGGTGCCTTGGAGTATGGAAAGGCCCTGGAAGACCTGTGACCCTGATGACCTGGGACTCTATCCAGAGGCCGAACAGGAATGCCCTCCGGGGCTTAAAGCAGGCCAAGGAGCGTGATGATCTTTCTGCTCCAGAAAGATCTAGAAAGATCTGTGGAGGGCAGAGTGGAAGGACACTGGTCAGGCCTGGTGCTGGGTACAGCGAACAAAGAGAAATGCCCCGAGCCCTGCGCTCGGGAGGAGAATCGCAGGAGGAAGCAGAGGGCTGAGGGCACAGAGGGGGAGAGCTTGTAGCTCACAAGCACCATGCCAACACCTCACAGTAAACTGATGAGCTAAGTGCTTTTGTTCCCATTTTATATATGAGGAAACTGAGGCTTAGAAAGTCACCCAGGTCACCACTGCTGGTGAGCATCAAGCCAGGGTTTGAGCCCAAATCAAATCAGTTGGCACCAAAGGCCTTCATTCTTTTTCTCGAGCAGCCCCAGGTCTCTGTGGCCTCCATGTCAAATACATTCCAGAAGGGACAGTGCAGGGTGAGGGAAATTGCCTGGGCTTTGAGGCCAAACATCCGAGTGTGAGCCATCCTAGCTGTGTGATGACTTTAGGAAGCTCCACGACCTCTCTGAGTCTCCGTTGCCTCACTGGATAATTGGGGACCCTGGGGCCCATCTGAGAGGGGAAGTGACTTGTCCAAGGTCACATCCTGGGCAGAGGGGTGTAGAAACAGAGTCCTCTGGCTGGGTTAGGTGATCTTCCACTGACAGCGGTGACGATGAAAGTGACATGGTGGTAGTAGGGCCGAGAATGACTAGGGCCCAGGCACAGACTGAGGTCAGGGGTGAGCAGTGAACAGGACAAAGTTATAATCTAGGGCATGCGATGGGAGGGACAACACAGATCAACAAACAGATCTGGAACGTCCTGAGTGACAACGAGCCCCACGGTGCCGAGGATGGACGAAGTATAGGTGACAGGCGAGTCGGATGGCAAAGTGTGCAGAAAAGTAAGGGAAAAGAAAAAAAATGATACAAAAAAAAAAGGCTTGATTGATGCCTCCTACGGGGCCGATGGAAGATTCCAGAATTTTCCTTGCAGGTCATTCACAAGCCCATGATGACACTGGATGAGGAAGGCTCAGAGACCGCTGCCACCACCAGCATTCAGCTCGCTCCCAAGCCTCACCCTGACCTCGACCCCACACCCCCTCCAGGCACTGAGTTCAATCGACCCTTCCTGGTGATGACTTTCCACACAGAAACAGGAAGCATGCTTTTTCTGGGGAAGATTGTAAACCCATTGGGATAATGGTCCCTGGAGGTGCTGGACCAAGAAAACAGAGCACGGAAATGAGTCAGCATCCAAGCTTCTGCGTGGCCCTGGAGACGTCACCGGCCCATCCG
Source organism: Smutsia gigantea (assembly GCA_032199065.1). Taxonomy (NCBI): domain Eukaryota; kingdom Metazoa; phylum Chordata; class Mammalia; order Pholidota; family Manidae; genus Smutsia; species Smutsia gigantea. The sequence continues at coordinate 3,855 of JAVSCE010014746.1, forward strand.
GAATCCCATTTCTTCATCTGGAAGTGAAACGGAATATTTTGAAGAAGTGATGATGGCAGGAACCCTGGTACAAGCGTCATGCAGCCATGAAAATAACCCGCTGCCCACCTGCAAGGAGCTTCTCTTGCAGAATCAAGTTGCCTGAGATATTATGTGTACCCTGGTTCTTTCCCTGGGTTTCATGGGGTCCTATGGGGTGAGGGTACAAAGGGGGATAAAGGCTATGCCACTGAATGAACACCCACTATATACCAGGTACTTTATATATTTTATCTCATTTTAAAATTAATTCCCACAACAATGCAACAAGGTATTAAGTTGAACAACAGGAAATTGATTATATCTGGCCATTTTTATTAACCTTCAAAAACAGGGACAATTTTACATGGTTCTGCCAAAAATTTTTTAAACTTGGTAGCTTTTTTTTTATTAAGGTATTATTGATATACACTCTTATGAAGGTTTCACATGAAAAAACAATGTGGTTACTACATTTACCCATATTATCAACTCCCCATCCATACCCCTATGCAGTCACTGTCCATCAGAGTAGTAAGATGCCACAGATTCACTATTTGCCTTCTCTGTGCTACACTGTTTTCCGTGACCCCTCACACCATGTGTACTAATCATAATACCCATCAAACCCCTTCTCCCTCCCTCCCCACCTGCTTTCCCCCACCCCTCCCCTTTGGTAACCACTAGTTCCTTCTTGGAGTCTCGGAGTCTGCTGCTATTTTGTTCCTTCAGTTTTGGTTCGTTGTTATACTTCACAAATGATGGAAATCATTTGGCACCTGTCTTTCTCCACCTGGCTTATCACTGAGCATAATATCCTCCAGCTCCATCTATGTCGTTGCAAATGGTAGGATTTTTTTCTTTCTTATGGCTGAATAGTATTCCACTGGGTATATGTACCACATCTTTTTTATCCATTCATCTACTGATGGACACTTAGGTTGCTTCCATATCTTGACTATTGTAAAAAGTGCTGCAATAAACATAGGGGTGCATATGTCTTTTTGAATCTGAGAGTTTGTATTCTTTCCGTAAATTCCAAGGAGTGGGATTCCTGGGTCAAATAGTATTTCTATTTTCAGTTTTTTGAGAAACCTCCATATTGCTTTCCACAATGGTTGAACTAGCTTACACTCCCACCAGCAGTGTAGGAGGGTTCCCCTTTCTCCACATCCTCACCAGCATTTGTTGTTCTTAGACTTTTGGATGGTGGCCATCCTTACTGGTGTGAGGTGATATCTCACTGTGGTTTTAATTTGCATTTCTCTGAAAAGATATGGAGCATCTTTTCATGTACCCGTTGGTCATCTGAATTTCTTTGGAGAACTGTCTTTTCATATCCTCTGCCCATATTTTAATCAGGTTATTTGCTTTTTGTTGTTGAGGCATGTAAGTTCTTTATATATTTTGGATGTTAACCTCTTGTTGGATTTGTCATTTACAAATATATTCTCCCATACTGTAGGATGCCTTTTGTTCTGTTGATGGCGTCCTTTGCTGTAAAGAAACTTTTTAGTTTGATGTAGTCCCATGAGTTCAGTTTTGCTTTTGTTTCCCTTGCTTGAGGAGATGTGTTCTGGAAGAAGTTGCTCATGCTTATATTCAGGAGATTTTTGCCTATGTTGTCTTCTTCTAAGAGTTTTATGGTTTCATGACTTACATTCGGGTCCTTGATCTATTTTGAGTTTACTTTTGTGTATGGGGTTAAACAATAATCCAGTTTCATTCTCTTGCATGTAGCTGTCCAGTTTTGCCAACACCAGCTGTTGAAGAGGCTGTCATTTCCCCATTGTATGTCCACGGCTCCTTTATTGTATATTAATTGACCATATATGGTGGGGTTTATATCAGGGCTCTCTAGTCTGTTCCATTGGTCTATGGGTCTGTTCTTGTGCCAGTACCAAATTGCCTTGATTACTGTGGCTTTGTAGTAGAGCTTGAAGTTGGGGAGCATAATCCCCCAGCTTTATTCTTCCGTCCAAGAGATTGCTTTGGTTATTTGGGGTCTTTTGTGGTTCCATATGAATTTTAGAATGATTTTCTCTAGTCTGTGGGAAAATGCTGTTGGTATTTTGATAGGAATTGCATTGAATCTGTAGATTGCTTTAGGCAGGATGGCCAATATTAATTCTTCCTATCCATGAGCACGGGATGTGTTTCCATTTATTGGTATCTTCTTTAATTTCTCTCATGAGTGTCTTGTAGTTTTCAAAGTATAGGTCTTTCACTTCCTTGGTTAGGTTTATTCCTAGGTATTTTATTCTTTTTGATGCAACTGTAAATGGAGTTGTCTTCCTGATTTCTCTCTCTGCTAGCTCATTGTTAGTGTATCAGAATGCCACAGATTTCTGTGTATTAATTTTGTATCCCACAACTTTGCTGAATTCTGATATTAGATGTAGTAGTTTTGGAGTGGATTCTTTAGCATTTTTTATATACAATATCATGTCATCTGCAAACAGGGACAGTTTAACTTCGTCCTTACCAATCTGGATGCCTTTTATTTCTTTGTGTTATCTGACTGCCGTGGCTAGGACCTCCAAAGCTATGTTGAATAAAAGTGGGGAGAGTGGGCATCCTTGTCTTGTTCCCGATCTTAAAGGAAAAGCTTTCAGGTTCTTGCTGTTAAGTATAACGTTGGCTGTGGGTTTGTCATATATGGCCTTTATGATCTTGAGTACTTGCCCTCTCTACACATTTTGTTGAGAGTTTTTATCATGAATGGATGTTGAATTTTGTCAAATGCTTTTTCAGCATCTATGGAGATGATCATGTGGTTTTTGTCCTTCTTTTTGTTGATGTGGTGGATGATATTGATGGATTTTCGAATGTTGTACCATCCTTGCATCCCTGGGATGAATCCCTATTGATCATGATGGATGACCTTTTTGATGTATTTTTGAATTCAGTTTGCTAATATTTTGTTGAGTATTTTTGCATCTATGTTCATCAGGGATATTGGTCTGTAATTTTCTTTTTTTTGTGGTCTCTTTGCCTGGTTTTGGTATTAGAGTGATGCTGGCCTCATATAATGAATTTGAAAATATTCCCTCTTCTTCTACTCCTTGGAAAACTTTAAGGAGGATGGGTATTAGGTCTTCACTAAATGTTTGATAAAATTCAGCAGTGAAGCCATCTGGAAAAGGCGTTTTGTTCTTAGGTAGGTTTTTGATTACCAGTTCAATTTTGTTGCTGGTAATTGGTCTGTTCAGATTTTCTGTTTCTTTCTGGGTCAGCCTTTGAAGGTTGTATTTTTCTAGAAAGTTGTCCATTTCTTCTAGGTTATCCAGTTTGTTAGCATATAATTTTTCATAGTATTTGGTTAGCATATAATTTTTCATAGTATTCTCTAATAATTCTTTGTATTTCTGTGGTGTCCGTAGTAATTTTTCCTTTCTCATTTCTGATTCTGTTTATGTGAGTAGACTCTCTTTTTTTCTTGATAAGCCTGGCTAGGGGATTATCTATTCTGTTTATTTTCTCAAAGAACCAGCTCTTGCTTTCATTGATTCTTTCTATTGTTTTATTCTTCTCAATTTTATTTATTTCTGCTTTAATCTTTATTATGTCCCTCCTTCTATTGACTTTGGGCCTCATTTGTTTTTCTTTTTGTAGTTTCATTAGTTGTGAGTTTAGACTGCTCATATGGGATTGTTATTCTTTCCTGTGGTAGGCCTGTATTGCAATATACTCTCCTGTTGGCACGGTCTTTGCTGTGTCCCACAGATTTTGCTGTGTTTAATTATTGTTGTCATTTGTCTCCATATATTGCTTGATCTGTGTTTTTATTTGGTCATTGATTCATTTGTTATTTAGGAGCATGTTGTAAAGCCTCCACGTTTTTGTGGGATTTTTCATTTTCTTTGCATAATTTATTTCTAGTTTCATACCTTTGTGTTCTAAGAAACTGGTAGGTATAATTTCAAACTTTTTGAGTTTACCGAGGCTCTTTTTGTGGCCTAGTATGTGATCTATTCTTGAAAATGTTCCATGTGCACTTGAGAATCATGTGTATTCTGCTGCTTTTGAGTGTAGAGTTCTGTACACGTCTGTTAGATCCATCTGTTCTAGTGTGTTGTTCAGTGCCTCTGTCTCCTTATTTTCTGTCTGGTTGATCTGTTCTATGTAGTGAGTGGTGTGTTGAAGTCTCCTAGAATGAATGCATTGCATTCTATATCCCCCTTTAATTCTGTTAGTATTTGTTTCACATATGTAGGTGCTCTTGTGTTGGGCACATAGATATTTATAATGGTTATATCTCTTGTTGGATTGACCCTTTTATCATTCTTTAATGTCCTTCTTTGTCTCTTGTGACTTTCTCTGTTTTGAAGCCTGTTTTGTCTGATTCAAGTACTGCAACTCCTGCTTTTTTCTCCCTATTACTTGCATGAAATATCTTTTTCCATCCCTTCACTTTTAGTCTGTGTATGTCTTTGAGTTTAAAGTGAATCTCTTGTAGGCAGCATATAGATGGGTTTTGTTTTTTTTATTCATTCAGTGACTCTATGTCTTTTGATTGGTGCATTCAGTCCATTTACATTTAGGCTGATTATCAATAGGTATGTACTTATTGCCATTGCAGGCTTTAGATTCACGGCTACCAAAGGTTCAAGGTTAACTTCCTTACTATCTAAGAGCCTAACATAACCCACTTAATATGCTATTACAAACACAATCTAAAGGTTCTATTTTTTTTCTTCCTCCTTTTTCTTCCTCCTCGGTTCTTTATATATTAGGTATCATATTCTGTACTCTTTGTCTATCCCTTGATTGACTTTGGAGATAGTTATTTTAATTTTTGCATTTGCTTAGTAATTAGCTGTTCTACTTTCTCTACTGTGGTTTTATTACCTCTTGTGACAGCTATTAAACCTTAGGAACACTTCCATATATAGCAGTCCCTCCAAAATACACTGTAGAGATGGTTTGTGGGAGTTAAATTCTCTCAGCTTTTGCTTATCTGGAAATTGTTTAATCCCTCCTTCAAATTTAAATGATAATCTTGCCAGATAAAGTATTCTTGGTTTGAAGCCCTTCTGCTTCATTGCATTAAATACATCATGCCACTCCCTTCTGGCCTGTAAGGTTTCTGCTGAGAAGTCTGATGATAGCCTGATGGGCTTTCCTTTGTATGTGATCTTATTTCTCTCTCTGGCTGCTTTTAATAGTCTGTCCTTATCCTTGATCTTTGCCATTTTAATTACTATATGCCTTGGTGTTGTCTTCCTTGGGTCCCTTGTGTTGGGAGATCTGTGCATCTCCATGGCCTGAAAGACCATCTCCTTCCCAAGATTGGGGAAGTTTTCAGCAATTACCTCCTCAATGACACTTTTTATCCCTTTTTCTCTCTCTTCTTCTTCTGGTACTTCTATAATGCGAAAATTGTTCCGTTTGGATTGGTCACACAGTTCTCTCAATATTCTTTCATTCTTAGAGATCCTTTTTTCTCTCTGTGCTTCAGCTTCTTTATTCCCCTTTTCTAGTTTCTATTTCATTTATCATCTCCTCCACCATATCTAATTTGCTTTTAATACCCTCCATTGTGCTCTTCAACCATTGGATCTCCAACCGGAATTCATTCCTGAGTTCTTGAATATATTTCCATACCTCCATGAGAATGTTAATGATTTTTATTTTGAACTCCCTTTCAGGAAAAGTCATGAGGTCGATGTCATTTAAATCTTTCTCAGGAGTCGTATTAATAATTTTACTCTGAATCAGGTTCCTTTGTCTGCCAAATATTATTTCTCCCTTTCCTTGGCTGAGGATCAGAGCTTACGAGACACACCCAGCTCACCAGCTAGTAAACAGCACTGCTGGGATTCAGCGTGTTTTTTTCAAAGCCTGGACTCTTTCTATTCTCATCCATTTTGCTCACTCAGTGATTCTCAAACTTTTTTGTGTGAGGATCCCTGAGGATCTTGTAAACAAAAAAACAGATTTTGTTTCAATAGATCTGGGCTGGGGCCTGAGGTCCAGCATTCCTCTCAAGGTCCCAGGGATGCTGGGGCTGTGGTGCAGGTGACCACACTTGGGGTAGCTGGTGCTAAATGCTCTTGTCCCCAGGACCCAAGGAGGGGTTCAGTTGTGTGATGAGCAGGGAAGAGGAGTGGCCCTGGCCCCTCAGTGCAGTGTGCGGCTGAGCACGGTTTGGGCAATACCTTGTTTGAAACCTGCAGACAAGGCTTGTTTTAGGGTCACCTATTAATGAGCATATGGGGAAAATAAGTATCCTAAATAAAGGCTTCTAACCCGTGTAACTGCTCCATGGTGGTGACTGCCGCTGGGACTTTGGTCTGCAGGAAGTCCCTGGGTCTCCAGCTACACAGAACAAGGGTGCACACAGGCTTTGGGGCCAGGCACACCTGACCCCAAATTCTGCCCTTGCCTCTCACTAGATGCCCACTGGGAGCAGTCAGACAGCAGGCAGACACAAAAAGCTGTGCTGAATTCTGGTCTAGGGAGCAGAATGTGTGAGCCCCTTTAACCTTCACTTTACATTTTACATTCACTGTCAATGATAAAACTTACTGAATTTTTCTCTTTTCCAGTGAAAAGGTGCCACAAAGCCTCAATGAGGCGATAAAGTTAGCTTACCCGGAAAGGGGGACCCTGGCAACACTGAGGGTAGCTCTTGAAAAAGAGAGGTGAGCAGCCCCACAATACTGGAAAACAGGTGTCTTGCCTTTTGTTCCTTGAGATTCCAACCTCAAATGCCTATGGAGTGAGGAGGGCAGTAGGCAGGGATAGGAAAAAAAAAAAATAACTCTGCAAGTTCAGTAGCAGATGTCAGCTGCCTTGGTTTGGGGGAAGGCATAAGGGGTGGTGGGACCTGCGGTAAACCGGAGAGCAAGTGTCTCAGCTAAAGGAAGCACCCAGTGGTGGCCTGCCTGGGACAGTGGCTTAGACAAGATTGAAGTTTACATTTCAGCCTCATGGGAACCGAGTGGACATGGTAGCTCTTCTTCACGCAGTCATCAGGAGCCTCGGCTTCTTCTAAATTGTGGGTTGGCCATCCCTGGGGCGTTGTTCTTACCTGGATGCCTGAAGACCCAGAGCGGGATGGGACTGCCCAGCTGAATGGTTCATCCAGCCAATTGGAAAGGGGAAAAGAGGAAGTGAGGTGTTAAACCCACTCCCTTTAAAGGCACAACCCATGATTTAGATGCATCTCTGCAGCTCATCTCCTGTTGGCCAGAATGTAGTCCCAGGGTGCACCCAGCTGCAAGAGAGGCAGGGAAATGTGGTTTCTATTGTGGATTACCATGTGCCCAGTCTAAAACCAGGGGTTCTCTCACTTTAGAAGAGGGGATGGTTGGGCGCTGGGGACTCCCCACCAGCCTCTGCCTAAGCTTCTGCCAGCCTTCATTAGCTGTTACCTTGCAGAAAGGTGTCCCAAGCTTGCTGGCTTTTCAGATTTTAAGAAAACTAAAGAGCCAGATTTCATGTGAAAATGTTTCCATTTTTTGAATGTTAACAATTAATTCAATTAATTAAAAAAACTCTGAGCAGGCCAATAGCATGTAGGAAAATAAAGCACATGGTAGGTCCAGAAGGCAGCTGAGCAAAGGGGAAGGTGGTCTGCAGGTTAGGGACCCTGGCCCTAGGTTGGCATCTGGCATCTGGAGCTGAGGTTAAACCCAGCCCTGGGGTGTGATCTTCACTGAAATCTCCAAGCAAACATGAGACTGTCCCCAGAGAGATATGGCAGCTATGAAGCAACCTAAATCACAGGCCTACAGGTTCAGAAATGCTGGTCTACATTTTACAGAAGATATGCAAGACTCATCCTTTAGACTATTTCTGTCGATAGAGGCAATTTATGCAAAAATCATTAGTGTAACAACATAACCAGTGATTTTGCTAAAATGAAGACAAAAACAATGGAAAATAAAGATATGTCAATGATCGATGCTTTTTAATTTCTACTGGCCCATCAGCAGACATCCAGACATGTGCAATAATTAAATTGAGTCACCTTTGACATTTTGCTGATTTTCAGTCAGATAAAACCATAGCTAGCTGTATACAGAATTTTCAGTTCTATTGTTTTGAAGGTATCATTTTGAAGGGATGAATTTCATTCAGTAGTTTGTTTTACTTTGATCGGTAGTTCGTTGGCCTCTGAATCCACATGGAAAGTGGCCCCCTGGTGTACTTTGCCCTTGGAGGAGCTGGGTGGAAGTCTGGGGTCTCCTATCTGTCCCCTCTGGGCAGGCGTGCCACACCGGAGGTGTGACAGCAGGAAGGGGGAGTAGACAAAGCTGGAGAAGACAACGCAGGCCAGAGAGGGGCAAAGGTCTGGAGCCAGAATGGGTCCCAGAGCGGGATGGGACTTGCCAGCTGAATGGTTCATCCAGCCTTCATTCCATAAGCATGTACTGAGTGCCCACTGTATGCCAAGCACTGGGCATGCGCTCACAACACTTACATGGTTGAGGCGAGGAAGGGACAGGAACCCACCCTTCAGGATACCAGAGAAGACCAGGATTCCATCGAGGAGGGGCCCCAGCTTCAGCTCTGCCTGCTCAGGTGGTCGCTGGGGAGAGACTCTGGGCCTACGATGAGGAATGTTGTGGTGTGGGGCTCCTTTGCTGTTTTAGGAGCAAGGAAAATTACCAAGTCAAGTCAAACCAACATGGGGTATTGGGAGGGATGAGCCCATTAAACCTGCCCCCTGCCCCCGGACAGCTCAGCCCACCAGAGAAGAGTGAGTGGGCAGAAAGCTCCATGTCCACCCAACAGCCCTGCCTGAGCACAGCTACCCTGCGCCGGGTTGGGCTTCATGCAGATGTCCACTGTCCCTAAGGAGATGGGAGAACTGAAGGCCTGCAGCAAGGGCCATCTCCACACCCACCTGCTTGAGCCCAGGGAAGGGCAGCCTAGTATTTGGGAGCTGGGCTCACATCTGGCCTGATGTACACTTGTACTTTGTGGCAAATTACGTAGATTTGTCTCAGCCTGCCTCTATAACCTGGACGTCTTCTCACCTGTGGGTGGGTAATGCCAGAGCCCAGGCTGCAGGATTGTGAAGAGGCAGTCAGGAGAAAGCAAGTCCTCACAACAGCCCTGGGCCAGGGACATGCCCTGGGAGCGTTCCTTAGTGTCATACTGGAGCGGGCTGAGTGATGGCCCCCCAAAGAGCTGCCCCCCTGGAACCCGTGAGTATCACCGTGTGGAAATAGGGTCTTTGAAGATGACATCAAATATTTTGAGATGATCATTCTGGACGATCCAGGCAGGCCATATATCCAATGGCAGGTGTCCTGCTCAGAGACGGAGGAGGAGACACAGACACAGAGGAGAGGCCCTGTGAAGATGGAGGTGCAGGTGACAGCGACACGGCCACGAGGATGCTGACAACCAGCAGAAGCTGGGGGAGCAGACAAGGACCCTGCCTAGAGCTTTCGGAGGGAGTGCAGCCCTGCCAACCCCTGCCTGTGATATTTCTGCGCTCCAGAACTGTGTGGGCATACATTTCCCTCCGTTTAAGCCTCCCAGTTTGTGGTCCTTTGTTCCAGAGCCCTAGGAGAACCCTAGCCTGGCACCACCAGTTCCATTTAGAGGGGACAAATGCTTATTGAATGAATACCCATGGGGGCTACAGATGAAGCAAGTGTGACTTTAATCCTGACCTCTGGGGTCAACTATGCCATGCCCCCAGGAGTCTGCTTGGCCATCTGGGGCTTTCCCCAGGCCTGCCCAGGCCAGGAGCCCACCTGGTCCGGCTCACGGCGGTGCTCCACTCTCTGAGGCACTGCCGCCTCTCCTTGTCCAGGCCTAGAAAGACCCTTAAAGCCAGCCAGTACCTCACTGGAGACCTCAGGCCACAGCTCCAGGCTTTCGGCCATTGCCACTCATCCCTGTGTGGCCCTTTCCAAGACCCTGGGAGTGAAGCGCTGGTGCCTTTGCTCAACACACCCGTCTCCCCACTTCCAGGTGAAAGGGCCTCGTTCCTGTTCATCCCGCTGTTCTGGCCGAGCGCCTGACCCCATCCAGGCCCTGAGGGAGGATCTGGTCCAAGTCCCGGCCTGAGCTCAGGCATCCTCCATGCCAAAGCTGTCTGTGTGATACACTGTGAGTCCTGTGACACAAAATCCCTGCAACAGTAAAACCTAAAGGCTTGTCGGCCTTCTAGAACAAGCGAGTATACCGGCAGCATGGGAAATATTGCCACGCACAGGGCAGCCCGACTTCAGGGAGCTCATGGGGCACCGGCAGCCAGGCACACACAGGGGAGCTGGCCTCCAGGGAGCTCACGGGGGCAGAGTGTGTGGTGGTCACAGCTGTGATGGGGGCAGGTCAAGGACCGATTGAGCCTGACAAGGAGGATAGAGGCAGCAGGGTGGCCTGTGGACAGGGCCTGGAAGCCAGGGGTTCTAGGTGGCAGCTTGATGCCAGCTACAGGCTGTGTGGCCATGAGCTAGTGCATCTGTAAAACGGAGGCCATGGTGACACTGACCCCCTGCGAGGGGGCTTCAGAACTTGGCGTACCTGCATTCAGTCCTCTCTACAGCCCTCAGAGGGAGCAGCAAGGAGAATTTGACAGGGAGGAAACTCAGGGACAGAGAGACCTAAGCAGCTTCATCCTCCAAGTCCCCCAGATGGACTCTGCCAATTACCTCAGGGCCTCCACACCTCTCCTGAGCCCCGAGCCCCCCCTCCTGGGCATTGTCTTTGTGTCCCCCTGTCAGGCCTGTGACAGACCCGACCACATCTGAGCTCCTTCTGGCTGTTTCAGGGCCCTGCAGCAGTGTCTGGAATAGTGTGGGCAACTGGGGGGCCATGGCTGTCTGGAACCCCCAGCAGACCTGGGCTGTTCCCATGTGAGGAGCAGAGGAGAGAGAAATGAGGGCTGGGGAGGTATCACCACAGAGCATCCTGGGACACACAGACACACACACACACACACAGAGCATCCTTGGACACACGGACACACACACACACACACATACAGAGCGAGCTGGGACAAGAGGGAAAACAGAACCCCAGGGACAGCCACAGAGAAAGGCAGCAGTGAGACAGGAGAGAAAATTTCACAGACTCCCAAAGCAGAGCAGAAGAAATTGTTTCCAGAGGCACTTTGGAGTTGGCCCCCCTGGCCCCTACAGCCCCGTCACTTAATGGGTCTAGAGGTCCCCTTGCAGCTGCCAGGATGGGAGGAAAGGGGGGCAGGCAGGGGCGGACAGGGCCTGCTGGAGAAAATCTCCCCAAACCAGGCTTGGCACCAGGGCCTCTGATTGCCCTGAGCTGGGAGGGGGTGGCAGAGAAAAGTGGTCCAATATGGTTGGTCCACATGCAAACCCCAGGTGCCCAAGTGCTCATTAGAGAGGCCAGGCGGTAACCTGAGAGCTCCGAAGGTGTGGCCCTTAAAACCAGGCCCTCCCTAAGCAGGGGGGCTCTGTCTGCTGGATGTGGGATTGGCAAAACCAGAACACAAAGGCTCATGGAAATGCGATGTGAAGTGGAGATCCAGCTGAATTCTTCCCTTTTCTCTTTCTTTTGTTGCAGTGAGAACATTGAACATAAGATCTACCCTTTTAACAAGTTTTAAATGCACCAATACAGTATTGTTAACTATAGGTACGATATTGGACAGCAAATCTCTAGAACTTTTTCGTCATGCCTAACTGCAACTTTATATCCATCGAATAGCAACTCCCAATTCCCCTCCCCCAGCCCCTGGCCACCACGATTCTATTTGCTTCTACGAGTCTGGCTATTTTAGATACTTCATATAAGTGGGAGCACCAGTATTTGTCCTCTATGACTGGCTTATGTCACTCAGCGTGATGTCCTGCAGGTTTACCTATGTCGTCATATATTACAGAATTTCTTTGATTTTTAAGGCTGAATAATATTCCATTGTATGTGTACAATGAAAAGAAAACCTACAGAATGGCAGACAATATTTGCAAACCATGTATCTGATAAAATGATAATATCCAGTGGGGTTGGTGGGGGGGACCTGGTGAAGGGGGTAGTGTAATCACCATAATATTGCACATTTAATTGTAGATTAATGATATCAAAATAAACTTTAAAAATGATAATATCCAAAGTATATAAGGAGCCCCTTCAACTCTATAGCAAAAATGCAAATAACTCTGTTAAAAATGGACAAAGGACTTGAAAAGACATTTCTCCAAAGAAGACATACAAATGACTGACAAGTATCTGAGAAGATGCTCAGTGTCACTAATCGTCCAGGAAAGGCAAAGCAAAGCTGCAGTGAGTATTCACGTCACACCTGCTAAGATGGCTATTATGAAAAAAACAAAAAATAACTATTGGAGAGGCTGTGGAGAAATTGGAACCCTTGCGCACTGTTGGTAGGAATGTATAATGGTGTGGCTACTGTGGAAAACAGTATGGCGGTTCCTCAAAACATTAAAATAGTATACCATAGGAGCCAGCAATTCCACTTCTGGGAATAAACCCCAAAAATTGAAATCAAGACCTCACAGAGCTACCTGGCTCCCTGTGTTTATTGCAGCTTTATTGACGATAGCCAAGAGGTGGAAGTAACACAAGCTTCCATCCACGGGTAAGGAGGTAACAAATTCCTCTCGCTCTTTCCCACTTTTAGACTTCATTATGATCTTATGTTGGAGCAGGAAAGGGTCCCAAGGGCATTTACACCTGTGCTTTCCAAACAAGGCTTTCCTGAGCAGAGGATGACAGGGAAGGATGTGTAGAGGGGCCAGTGGGGGGGTGCTTGGGGTCCCCCACCCACAGCCAAGCTGGGTGGCTCCGCTTCCTGTTCTTAAAGTAAGATTTCAGCAGAAAAAGAAGTTGCACTGCTAAAAATATTTTAAATGTCAACAATTCTCAAGGACTATATTATATAACTTATTTCCCCAGGGGAGGGGCAAATGGCTGGTAATGCCCCAATGGTAATGTCTCATGGCTGGAATGAATAAGAGGCTGGCATGGGGCTCAAGGGCCTTTGGGTCAGTCGGCCCTGGGTCCTCTCATGAATTCTGCCTCTTTTTAGCTGCACAACCTGGGGCAAGTTGCAGAACTGGCTTCACACCCTCCCTTGTAGCTCACAGTGCCTCCTGTGGGATTGACAGCAGGGTGAAGTGCTGACCCTACCGCAGTTAGGAGCCTGCTAGCCAGCAGCCTCAGGAGCCACAGCTGCTATTACCTGGGCTGGGGCCCAGGAGACCTGGTTCCAGCCTCGACCTGACCGTGGCCCCTTACCTCCTCTCACTTCCCTCATGGCTCCTCACCTGCTCAGCAAGAGTATGATCTAAAGCTGTGGTTTCCCACCTTGTATCACCGTAAAATCACCTGGGAAGCTGTAAAAGGGATGAACCCCCAGGCCCACTCCCATGGTCACTGGTCTCTGGTGTCCAGGGGGCCTAGATAGCAGTACTTCTCACAAGTTCCTCTAGTGCTTCTCATGTGCAAACAGAGTCACGAACCACTCCTCTAGCTCATTTTAAGCTCCCTTCTAGTTCTAGAACTGTGGCTCCACTCAGCTTATTTCAAAATATATGATAAAGCAGCTAGTAGGTTGTAAACACTGTGTTAAGTCTCTGCACAGTGATGTTTTTATTCATTTCACTGCCTGGGAAAGGCTTGAGGAGGCTTCAGCTGGGAGTTTTCAAGTAAGATTTTTTTCCCCTTGATATTAGTCTGCCTTCATCTTGTCAATTTTCCACATAAACTAAACTTTCATTGTCCTATGCTCTATATACATTAAATATGAGAAAGAAAATGTCTGTGAATGGCTCTAAGTAGCCCTATGTGAGCATCAGGTCATGCTTACCCCACTTTATATTTGCCTCCAATTTAATAATTTTAAAAGGGATTGGAACGAATGTGATTCTATAGCATCTCACTATGCTGATGGACAGTGACTGTACTGGGGTTGGTGGGGGGGACCTGATGAAGGGGTAGTTTAATAACCATAATATTGCACATGTAACTGTAGATTAATGATACCAAAATAAATTATAAAAAAATAAAATTTCCAAGCAGAAAGAAAAAGGGGGGTTGGACAAGTTAATAACTTTCACACGTGCAAATAAGGAGAAAGAGAGAGGAGAGGGAGAGGGAGGTGAGAGAGAAGGAGAAGGAGAAAGAAAAGACTCTTTTTCATACAACAGCAGTGGAAGTGATAAATAAAATAGAAACAAACTTGAAAAATGTGCAAGTTCTAGATGGTGGAAAAATTTGTAAGTTCTCTTACAGAACATAAAGAAGATTCAAACAAAAGGAAAGACACATAAACTGCCTTGATTGGGAAGACTCAGCATGACAAAAATGTCAGTTCTTCCCAAATTAAGATACAAAGTTAACAGGAACTCATTGAAACATCAACAGCATATTGTAATTAAACAAGATGATTCTGAGGTTCATATGAAAAAATAAACAAGCAAGAATAGTCAGTAAAATTCTGAAAAAATAGAGACTATTGGGGGAGGACTAACCCTACCAGATACTATAAGTGTTTAAGACATATTAAAAATTCCTAATTACAAATTAAGAAATTGCATTTTATCTATTATAAAACATATCATTAAAACTGTATGGTGCATCAACCCTGATCAATGGAACAAAACAGAAAACCTGTAAATAGTCCTAAGTAGATACTGGAATATAGACTACAATGAAGAAGGTATTTCAAATCAGTGGAGAAAAAGTACATTAGCATTAAATAGAGCAGAGACAACAAAGTTGTCATCTGGAAATAAAAGTTGGAACTATTATTCTTACAGTAATCATTGATACTGTTCACAGATTTTCCAGTTCTCCTCTCCTTCTGAACATGTGATTTGCTTTGGCCAGTGAGATGTGAGCATAAACATGTCCCTTCCAAGAACATGGTTCACCATATCTCTATTTTCCTGCAACAATGACCAACAATGTTCTCTGCCAGCCTGGGTCCTGGAGCCCAGCTAACCCAAAATGGCCATGTAATATGAGGAAGAAATTAGCCTTCATTGTTTTCAAGCACTGAAGTGTGGGTTTGTTACTATAGCATACACTGCTTATGCTAACAGCTGTATTCACAACATATACCAGGATGAATTTCACAAACATTAAAGATTTAAATGTAAAGAGTGAAACCCTAGTAGCCCTAGAAGGAATCATGACAGAACTTAAAATCTTTAAATGTGGAATACCTTTCTAAACAAGAAATAAAACCCAAAGGCCATTTTTTAAAACATTGACAAGTTTAAATACATTCAAATTAAAAAATTGCTGCATGAGAAAACTTGCAATAGTCAGAGTCAAAATACAAAGGAAAAACTGGGATAAATATGAATTTTGCAATTCATAGCATTGAAAGAGAACTAATTTCATTTATATACAAAGAGTTCTTATAAATCAATAAGAGAAACACAAATATCCCAATATAAAATTGATCAAAAAAAATTTGTCCACAATAAGGAAAATTAACTTGGACCCTACTCTTATGAAAATATCATTTGGGCTAAGAGAAATGCCAATTAAAACTATACTTGAGAAGCTCTGTTTCACCTATCAGATTGGCAGAGATCAAAAAAGTTGATGTTGTATTAATAAGAGTGTGGCAAACAGGTTCTCCTATATTCCTAGAGCAAATATAAATTATAGCAGCCTCTGTGGAAGGGTATCTGATAATATTTCTGAAAATTATGAGTCACCTTTTAACCCAGCAATTCCATTTCTAGGAGTTTATCCTATAGGCACACATACACAGGTGAGAAATGATATGTATAACAAAGTTATTCATTGTAGCATCACTTGCAGCTGTAAAAAAAGAAGAAACAGAAAAGGAAACAACTTAAATATTCATTGATAAATGACAGTCCTGCATGTAATGGAATATGGTGCAGACCAAAGTTTGAGTGAACTGTGAACTGATATGGAAGGACCACCAAAATATATCATTCAGTACATGAAACAGCAAAGTGCAGAACAGTGTGGCTCTAATGCTGCCAGTTCTATGTAAAAATATTTCTGGAAAAAAATGTTCAGGTTGCTTAAAGCATCTTTGCTTCTGGGAAAGAGATCTTGGTGCCTGGAAAAGGTTTTGAGGAAGATTTTACTGTATTCCTTTAATCCATTTTGAATTTTGAACAATGTGAACATTATCTATTCCAAGCATAACTTTAAATAAGGGGGAGAACAAAAACCTCTATGTGTGTAACTAGTTCTCTAGAGTGGGCCAGCACAAAGCCACAAGGAGGACCCATCAAACAATGAAATAAAGTGTTTATGTGTTTCTGAGTATTGGAAACAATTATGTAACCCTAGATACCTCTGAAATCTCATACCAAGAAGGTTCAAGGCAATTGAGCATGATTTCTCGCTGCATTGAGTTTCATATATTTCAGAATTGGAAGACATTTCTTCAGAAAAGCAAAGACCAAGATTTTTTTTTAAAGGTCAACTCTAATTCCATTTCAGCTGAGAGGCTTTTTGTCTAACTGAAGCCATCACATTGCTCCAGAATGTCAAGTGTATTTGCTCTCTGCTTATCATAGACCGAAGCTCCCATGAAGATTGCACTCAGCTTCCTTCCCAGTGGAAGCCATGAAAGGCCTTTGCCCAAATGGAGATTTTCTGTCTACCTAAATCACCGATTTCACCAACCTGAGCTTACCTGGGAAGGAGGGTGATGGTGCATCAGAGACCTGTGATGCTTCAAAAGGGCCGGAGGACAAAACTGGGCCTCCCACTCAAAGGTCCACCCCAACCTAGGTCGCCAGTTCTAAGGTTGTGCAGAGGGTCAGCCTGAGATGGAGCTTTAGAATCAGGAAGACCTAGATTTGAATCCACACTTCTTTGAGGGGTTTATGCAGAATCCCTCATATTCCAAAACCATCCTGGCAAGAGGCTGAGATCAGAACAATGGATTTCCTCCATAATGGACCCTGGAGAGTGAGGCAATGTGACCGTGACAATAAAGATTTTGACAAGGAGCATCCCAGAAGCATCATTAGAACAGAAAAACTGAGGATGGCCTACAGTTTAGTGAGCCCCACATAAGCCTCCTCTTCAGCTGGGGAGAAGAATACCCTCCCTCTGATAATTTGCTGAGAATGACGGATAATGAATTTCCAGCCAGCTGGACGGGGACTCAGAGCCAGATGATTTAAATTTAAAAAATAAGGAAATGTAACACTTGTACCCCTGAGTTGATGGTGTTAAATAAATACCTATTCATTTTTATTATTATTATGTCAATATTTGGTAGGAGATACTATTTTCCTGGAGTTTCAACATGTTGATTCACATAACATTACGTGCCCACCCGTGGGACTCTCTCAGACTCTTTCTCACCCCGAGCCTGGAACCTACCTGTTCAGAGCCGGTGCCTCTGCCTGCCGCTCTGGTGGCCAGCTCTGGCCTTCCCACCAACTTCCTAGCTCTTTGGGGTCAGTCCGCGCTCCTCCTGACACTTGTGCTTGGTTATAGGTCCACTATTGCCCCCCGACACTGTCTCTTAGCTTCATCTCCTATTCTCACATGGGTTAGCTCACCCATTCCCATAGCTGGAAGTTTTAGTCCCAATAAGGTGACCAAGATCGTTCAGAAGGGTATCTGATTTGCCCACACTGAGCACCAAGATCTCAACTAAATAATCATATAAGGTGGATCCAATCCACTGAGATTCTTTAACTTGGAATTTTAAGCAGATAAGGAAAAAGTTAATTGAGAATTGTTGACCCCATGTTTTGGAATAAGGACTGTATTTAGCTAATTTAAGCATAAGTATATATATCATGGATACTATCTGGGGACTTCTCATGGTCCTTCAGCTCCTCACCATCAAGGAAGCAATGGGAATCCTTAATCAGTATGGCGAGAGAACAGTCTTTGTTAGAGCTGACAGGGACCCCTTTGCTCTGACCTCTGAACCCTGCACTCTCAACCCTGTCCTTTTGCAGTTGGATGTCATCTTAACAGAAGCCCCTATTACCAAGTTCTCATTCACCACACTTGGAAATGCTAATGTTCCTTTCAAGCAGAACAATACTGGTGGCTCCATTTCCCTCTCGTATGTCTCTTAAAATTCTGGCTGATGTAATTCATCCACTCAATAAATGTTACATTAGGTGCCTTCTTCTTGCCTCTTTTTAAGCTCTGGGGCAACTTAACCTGTTCATTAGCTTCTCCGACACATATCTCACTTGACTTAGATGTTCTCAAATTCCTCCCATCTTCCGGGCCGTGGCTCAAAGGGGTTTTGTGAATGCTAAATGAGATCACATAATTAGGTATCTCACACAGGGTCTGACGCATAGTAGGCAGCATAAACCATAGCTACCGTTGTTATTCTTGCCCTATGTATGTGCCTCCCCATCAAGGCCTAGCAGTCAATAGTTGCCTCATCAAAGGCATTTCAGTGATTTCCAAAAAAAGGACTCCTGCTTTCTCATTATCATCTCCTCTGTTCCTCCACAGTAAAAGTACCAAATGACTTCCCAGAAATAATGATGTAACATTTTTATCTTACATAGTTATGGAAAACTGCCTGCCATGTGGATGCAATGCCTACATGTGCACACAAGGTAGATTTTCAAATTCTTCTTTGGGGTTGGGTCTTGACATACAGCAGGCAGAGAAACTCAACAGGAAGTGGAGCAATAAACAAAAACCAAAGGGGAAAAAAAATAAAATAAAAAGCAAAGCTAAGGGAAAAACACCCTGTGCTGATGATAATCAGATCGTCAGTGGCATTCTCTAGCACCATGAGGAGCAGCCTGATTCAACTCCTCAGACTCAGAACCCTCTGTTCAGGAAGCCATCCATAGTCATGGAGACCAGCGGCATAGCCCCATTCTCAAGGTGTCTGCTGCGGCTCAGCTCTCCCCTGCCTCCAGGCCCCACTCTCAGCTCCAGCACCTCCTCCTGCCCTTTGGATCCTGGTTCCCCCACCACCACGCCAGAGTTCCTCATCCAGGCCCAGGCCTGTGGGGCCTGTTCCTGGGCTGGCAGAAATCAATTCTTGAGCCTGAGACCTACAGACACTGGCCCACATGTGGGGGGCTCTAGAGCCAGGCACACAAATGTTTTTTAAGCAGCCTGGCCCCCAAGGCCTGAGAAAATATATTTTGCCACCTTCAGTTTAGGAAATTATAAAATACCTCTGTAAATATTAAACCATGTTGCGTTGGAAAGATAATCTATAAATATACAACACAGGCTTTTTATTGAAAAGAATGAAATGTTATAATATTCAACTAAACCGTAAGACATTGTCATTTTTGTAGGTCAGAACAGTTGAATGTTGGCAATTTCAAATGGTTTAATCCAATGGTAATAGCTGGTATTCACAGCTGATATTGTCAGGTACCATGCACTGTATTCTGTGCTTTATACACAACAACCCTTTACAGGAAGGTTATTATCTTTGTTTCACAGATGAGAAAACTAGTCTTAGAGAGGTGAAGTGACCCATCCAAGGCTGGGCAGCTAGTAGCGTGTTCCATTGCATTTAGGCGATATGCCGTAACTCCCTCTGTGTACGTGTTAACACCTACATTTCCAACGACCTTTTCCTCTCCCTTTCTGGGGCCACTCATTCCCACGGCTGCACCCTAGATCTGGGCCAGACTGATAACTGACCACCATTCACATGATGTTGTCAGAAACATGAGCATCTGTATTTTCAGCACATTCACAGCAAACATCCCACTCCAATACTTTTCCATTCTATCAAATCATCCAGTCAGACTCCCAAATTTCCCCCTTTGTCAGACTATTTTATGAGCTCATTTCTCTCCTCACACAGCATAGAGTCCTTGTCCAATTCTGACAGCCACTCTGTTTCATTTATCTTCAATTCTCTTTCCCCCCTTTCACCCCCAGATTCTGCACCTGGCAAACCTCCAAACTTGTTGATGACCAAGTCACTCTACAGAAAGGATGCGGATCCTGGGGAAGCCCAACACCCTCTAAAGAGCCAGTCAAGATTCAGAGATTTGGTTCTGTTATCACATTCCAGGATAGAATGTTCAGACATTCTGGGGATATTTGTAAACAAGTGTTGATATCAAATCAGAAATATTCTACAAATAAAAGAGGAAAGAAGCAACTAAAATAATCCCTCCTGTAATTTTGAAAAGTATCAAACACATAGAAAAGTTAAATATAAAAAAATAAAAGAATAACGCAATTAAAAACTATATACCATTCCCCTTGATTTACCAATTATTAACATTCTGCCACATTTGCTTTCTCTCTCTCCCTGTAGTGACTGATTGATTGATATAGGTAGATAGATAGATAAACACACACACACACACACACACACGTATATACCTTTTTTGCCAAGCCATTTGAAAGCAAGTTGCTGCCATCAAGACACACATACATACCCACATATACACACATGTGTATATATGTTTATACACATGTGACTGGCCACATGCACACACATGCATGTGCATCTCTGACTCTCAGGGTTGGGTGTTCAGTGTGATCCTAAACATCCACTCATGACTAACACCATTCAGGTCCCAGAAAAATGGAAACGTGTCTCCACGTCTCTTGCTTCATGTCATCAAAACAAAAGATAAGTGTGTCCAGATGCTGAGAAGGATTGTGGGTTGTAACCCTGTTGATTTTGGAGACAGACCCTGTTTCTGAGTGTGGGGAGGATTTGAGCGCCTGAGTAAGAGGAAAGACAGATATATTGGCTTGCCAGTTCTCTTTAGCTAGCAAGAATGCGACAAATACTTGCATAATGATGTATCATTTTCCAGAAGTACAAATGTCCATTTTCCTGCTTCTTTTTGTTACAACTTGTGCTTCTGGAGATACTCACAAATTAGCACCATAGTTCTCCAAATTTCTCATGACAGCTGAGGAATATTTTCAATATTAAATTATTTTTATTACTCCCAAATTTATATAACACAGGTGTAGACAAAACATACATGAAGTTAGATTTTTCACATTGCACTTATGCTAGAATTGCAAATGGCCTTATAGTTATTAAAATATTAAATAATATTTAGTGCAGTTTAAAAATAAATTCTGCTTTATTCAAATAACACTTATTTAAAATTTCATATTTGTTAATTTTAATTTGTTTTGCCATTTAATGAAAGAAAAGTTATATTGAAAAAATGGGCAAATTTTAACTTTGTCGTTTACATTTTCATTTACACTTCTATGAAAGGACATTTACACTTTGTATACTTTGAATTAATTACATTTTATTGTTCAATACATTAGCTCACTATCGTCAACAGAAAATACTTCATAATCATATTTATTATAACAATATAATCAGTGATTTTGCTGAAATGAAGCAATAACAATATATTTTGAAGTACACACATAACAATTTAAGAATTTTGTGTTTACGCAGTGAATTATGCAGTGCAACATTGACAGCCTACCATCAGAACACCCAAACATTTGCAGTAATAATTAAAGTCTGTTTTTTCTTAAATATTTTGCCAACTTTTAGTCATATAAAAATCAAAGCTTTATAGATTATTTGCTTTGCCATTGTACAAGTATATTTGAATAAGTATATTATTTAGTGGTTCGTTAGCTTGGTTTACAACTTTTAAATGTTTAGTCATAAGATGTGTGGGCTTCTAACCCTGTGACCTCTAGTTAGTATCATTCTGTGTCCTGTAAATGTTAGCACTGGCCTGCTGATAGACCGAGAGATATACCCTTATCTCATTTCTGTCGGATGTGAATGGGAAAACAAATATTAGAAGCCAAAGATCAAGTTAATTTATAACAGTCTTCGCCAGGACTCAGCAGGGAAACTTGGAAGGCAAAGTGTTTTAATAGTGGGTATGTTATTAATTTAATAAAATGCATTTATAAAAACAAATAGTCTTAGCCAATGCCACAAGGGCAGTTGATAAATCTGATATTTATTCTCAATTTAAGTTTCTGAAACATTTTGGAAAATTAAGAAGAGTGAAACATCCAACTTAATCTCACATTTGATGGTGAAATATCACAGATATTGCCATTAAACTGCACCAAGAAGATGCCAGGGGCTATTTTTATTGGTCTACATTGTTCTTGAATTCTTATCCAATGCAATTCTATAAAAAGTAGAAAGAAGAAACAAAATTTCTGGAGGAAGACATGAAATCAGGTTATTTTTAGACAGCATTGATATATCAAGAAAACCCAAGAGAATCATCTGAAAAGCCATTAAGAAATAATGAGAGTTCAATAATATGGCCACATACATGATAAACATGCCACAGTCAATAGCTTTTTTATCTACTAGGGTTACCAGATGAGAAGACATAATGAGAAAACGAGATTCCTTCCATAATAACAGTAAAAAACATAAAACCCCTAGGAGTGACTCTAAAAGGATAATGGAAGAATCTGTATGAATAAAAACATGAAACTTTACTGAGGATGATAAAATAAGATTTAAGAAAATGGAGGGAACTTGTTTCTGAATGGGAAGACACAATGGAGAAAAGATGTCAGTTCATCCCAGATTAAATAAAGATTTAATGCAATAATGGTCAAACCAACAGAAGTTTTTTCATGACTTGACAGAAGTGCTTAAAAAGTTACTCTTGTGTAAAGTTAGAATAGCTAATAGAAGTTTTTAAGAGAAGGGTAAAATGTAGCCATTAAGCTTCCAGGTATTAAAATGTATTATGGATCTACATGAATTGAAATAGTATGGTGCTGGCATGATGGCAGAGCCATCCAGGGGAAAACAACAGCCCATTTGTCTACAGCACTTTAATGATCTTGTCCCCAATCCCAGTCACGGCTAACTTCCTAAATCATCATTAGCACCATTTTGGCAAAAACATAACATACACCTGTCCCCGAGATACTCCTTCATTGATAATTTCTTCTCTGAATTATAAAATTCATCTATTTGGAAAATACACAGATATTAATCTTCGTATGTTTATAAACTCCTATATTAAAGTTCTCTATATAGTCCTCTGTCCTTTTTTGATTTCTGACAAAATGTCTGCATTTTTTTAACCTCTAAATTTTACTTACTATACATTGCAATGCATGTAAATTTTACATTTTAGATTTCTAGGCAGTCAAATTTATTGATCTTTTACTGTGTAATTTCCTCCATTATCTTTAGGCAAAAAAATTCCCTCTCAATTTAATCTATGGTAAATGTCTTAATTTAAAGTGGGAGAAAAGATGAAATTTTCAGCCAATATTGGTGGGAAAATGTGGTAACTGTGCAGACAAAATTAATTTTGACAGCTTCCTCACTCTTTATCTAAATATATCCCAAACAAAGCAACAATCTAAATGTAAAAAATGAAATTTCTAAAAGCATATTTAAGAAATTTGTTTGCATTTATGGCCTGTGTGTATGTGCGCTTTCTCCTAGGCATGATCCTAAATCCAAAACCCATAAAAGAAAACATGATGTCTTTGACTATGTAGAATTTAAATACTCAACACAACAAAGGTACCATGAAGTCATAAACAAGTGAAAACTGGAAAGACAATTTCCATGTAGATGTAGATATAGGTATATAATTTATAGTGAAGTGTAAGTATTTATATTTATATATAATTTACAAATTATTAATATGTTACTTAATTAAACAACTTAAGTATTTAATTAATACGTTTATTAATTAATTACTTATTAAGAAACAGAGCAAGACCCAATGGTAAAGTAAAAAAAGAACGCAGCCAATTCAGGAAGGGGAAATACAGATGACGTTTAAACATACAGCGTCATAATAAGAGAAATCAGTGCAATCTGCACCTGATACCATATTCCTCTGATTGACGAAGCTTTGAGGAGATGGGTTGGCAATATATGATGTGGTCAGGTGTATGGGAAAC
Source organism: Smutsia gigantea (assembly GCA_032199065.1). Lineage (NCBI taxonomy): Eukaryota > Metazoa > Chordata > Mammalia > Pholidota > Manidae > Smutsia > Smutsia gigantea. Next base: position 27,657 of record JAVSCE010014746.1, read on the forward strand.
AGGTATCTGTAGCAATTTTTGGTGGGCGTGTAAATTAGTGTAACTCTTACGGGAAGTCATTTTAGAATATTTATCAAAATTCAAAATGCCCATCCACCAACTGTTCCACCTGTAGGAATTTGTTGTAGGAAATCAATAAGGGAAGCATTATACACTTCCAAGGGTGTTCAGTGTGGCATCATTTTAGTGGCAGAAGACTGGAAGCAAGTTAACCCTGAGACTGATTAAAGAAACCATGGCACAGCCATCTGCAGGGGGCCCGACTTTTACCTTTAGTCTGTCAGGGTTCTTTTTGGATGGACCTTATAATTAAATTGACATAAGACCTAGTACCCAGAAAAAAGCTTTCAATTTTATTTAATACATGGGAACCTTCATAAGGAATAAAGACCCCAAAGAAATGGTGAAACCTGTTTGCTTTGATATTAGGTTGAACAAAGAGAAGCAGCTGTGGAGAAGTAACTAACCCCTGAACTCCGGCACATTTGATAGAGCACTTCCCTGCTATGTCAGAGAGAAGCAGGCCCCCACCTCTAGCTGACAGAGCTCTGGCCGAGGAAGCAGGGTAAATTACTCTACTATGGCTCTTGCAAAGCAGACTGGCTTCCTGGCTACAGAACCTACCCAGTTGGCCTTTTTTAAAACACCAAGGCTGTGGGATCCATGCCACAGGGTTCGCAATTATGCCAAAAGCCATGTAAGAAGAATGCTGAATTCATGGAGTTGTGCTTCACACTTCACTATCAAGGGAAACGTTTCATTCTCCTAAATAAGAAATAAATATGTCTCTTCTTCCTGTTATTGGTAGTTTGGAACATTCAATTTTTTCCCCCCATAAGGTCAAAAGGTACCTAAGCAGATGATGGCAAGGAAAAACAGGATTGGCAGTTTTTCCACCTTCATGTGTATGTGAATTTGCAATATAAATGGGGTGTGTGTGTGTGTGAAGCATTAACGGAAGCCAGAATGTTTCAGTAAACAAGTTTCAGCGTTCAGCCTTTTAACTACTATAAGTAAACCTGTTAAAATTTTCTGGACAATGATAGCGCTTGGATTTTTAGGAAACAAGTAAGTTTTCTTATTGGCAGCAACTAAATGGTGTTTGTTTTAACATACAGTAGATTCCATCATTCACTATACTTTTCTGAGTTGTCCTTCATGCAAGTACACATTTTTATGTTGTCTGTCTTCTGTGTTATTCTTATTAAGTTTGCTGTTAAAGGACATTGAACTATTTTTTTTAAGAAAGAAGCAGAGCTACAAATACTAATTAATAAAAGATGATAAATTGCCACGTGGAGGAGGTAAAACGGGAAACCGTGTGTATAATGCGTTTCCAAATTTTCTTAAATACATGTAGTATCACCAGACAGACACCAAAACACTGGCAGTAATTGTTAAAACTCTTACCCTGTGGGGTAAGGGGCTGGGAGGAGATGCAGAGTGACGGAGGGTGATAGAAATGTCCTCCCCACTGCCAGGCGTCAGGCTCCGTGGGCTTGCTTAGTGCATATTAACTACTCAAATAAATACATACGAAGGGTCTTCCCTCTCTGAGATCAGAAAAATAATCACTTTTATTTTCTTCTGGCCTTTTACATTTTTTGCTTGTTTTTACATTTAGGTCTCTAATTCAGTTGAGATTTACCTTAGGAAATGGTAGTAGACATTGCTTTTCCAACTCGGAGCCCTGGGGTCCTATGGAGTTACAGCCTGGTTGGGGGAGGCGGACATCTAGGCAGAATGCAGGGAGCAGAGCGGGACAGATCAGCCCCACCTTCATCTGGATTATGAATCAGGGCCCTACCTCTATTTTTTAGTCTGCATATATGGTGGAGATGTGCTGTTAGCAGTCGGAAATAGTGGCCGGGAACTCAGAGGAGGGGTCAGGTCTGGCGATGGCAAAGACCAGTAATTTCACAGAAAAAAAAAAAAAGAGGATGTCGGTATTCTCATAGTCATGTTACTAGAGAAAGAGAGAGAGAGAGAGAAAAGGAAGGAGGGAAGGGAAGAAGGAAGGGAGAGTGGGAAGGAAGGAGGAAGGAAGGGAAGAAGGAAGGAAGAGAGGAAGGAAGGGAGAGTGGGAAGGGAGAGTGGGAAGGAGGGAGGAAGGAAGGGAGGGATGGAGGGAGAAGGGAAAGGGGAAGGGAGGGAGGGGGGAGGGAAGGAAAGAAAGAACCAATTAAACCAGTAACTTTTGAAAATCTGACTGTAACACATTAAGAAAACAAAAGAGGTAGTATCACAGAACATTTAAAAAGTCTGAAATGCTTTGGCTTTGGGTCTAGAAAGACCTCACCTGGGGCAGGGAGGACACACACAAGACCAAGAACCTACTCCCAGAACATCAGGTGGGAAACTCATGGTGGGACAATTGAATTCTGGGGCTACTGAGGCTGATGACCCAAGAAAACTGAAAAATGCCTGCGACTGGGATGACTTACTCCTTCAGTCTTTGGTCTTTACTGAACTCCTGCTGTGTGCCGGGAATGGCTAGAAGCTGGGGAGTCCACGAGGGGCACTAAGTCTCTGTCTTTGATGGTGTTTCCATTCCAGCGAGGAGGCAAGTGACAAACGGTGTAAAGGGAGGTAAGAGGCTTATCAGGGGGAGAAGGGCACTGCGCAAAGACCATAGCTGGGGTGGTGGCGAGGGCAAGGGAATGGGGGACCGCGGGATGGGGGTGTTCCGGGAAGGTCTCACTGAGAAGGCAACATCTGGGCCAAGACCTGGCCAGGCAGGGGCAAGCGGACATGGCGCCCACGCAGGGGCACCCGGCCTGCTTGAGGAAACATAAGCAGAGCAGAGGCAGACATGCCGGAGAGGCATCCAAAGGAATCATGACAATTGCACTAGTGACTTCTCTGTGGGGACTGGGACTGACACTGGATGGGATGAGGCATGTGACCTCCAGCTTTGGGACTCACATTTCGATGAGGACAGATTGGTGCCCAAGCATTTGGGGAGTGGTTTCGGAGGCAGAGGGCATTGGCAAAAGCTCTGTGGGAGCAATGCCCTCTTTGGCAGGATGACCTCGAAGATCCTCTGGACACCCAGAGCCCATCACTGCTGGAAAGATTTGGTTCCTAACACCTTAGCTCACTAGAGTTTCCTAAATGTGCTGTTTCTCAAGTTTTAAGGAGTCCAAGTTTGAAGGGCAATGCAGGAATACATTTTTTAAAAGAATGTACTTGGGCAGAAGCAGCCCCAAAAAAGATCGGAGAATGTGTGTCCTATGGCCAGATATGAACCCGTGAAAAGCGCCATCTGGCTGTCTGGCGGTGGTCACTGTCACACAGGGAGTGGGTCCCCAGCCCCAGCCAAAGACTTTTCTACTTTGTCTCCCACGAGAGCCCAGGGGAATGGTCTGGGCTCCTCCCCTGATGAGAGACCACCAGATCTCAACATCTGGGCTTCTACTAACAGCCTGGCCACAGCTGGACCATCACTGTCAAGGTGATGTCATTCTCCAGTCTATTCTCTAATGTGCCCCAGACACACTGTAAGTCAGGGTGGACAGCCTGACACTGGCTGAGCCTCCTCTACAGGGAGCACTGGGCCGTGAAGTGCCCCAGAGGAAGGCAGGCAGAGCTGGTGCAAAGGACCTCAGTACTTAACACTCTGGGAAGTGTTCTGCTTCACGGGGATGGGAGTTAGTCACAGTGTCCTCTTTTTTTTTTGGTATCATTAATACACACTTACATGAACAACATTGTGATTATTAGATTCCCCCCATTATCAAGTCCCCACCACATACCCCATGACAGTCTGTCCATCAGCATACTGAGATGCTATGGAGTCATTACGTGTCTTCTTTGTGTTGTACTGCCTTACCCGTGCCCCCACCACATTGTAATTGTTGTTAACTTCAATCGTAATGCCCTCTTTTTCCCATATCCTCCCTTCCCACCCATCCTCCCAGTCCTTTTCCTTTGGTAACTGTTAGTCTATTCTTGGGTTCTGTGAGTCTGCTGCTGTTTTGTTCCTTCAGTTTTTGCTTTGTGCTTATACTCCACAGATGAGTGAAATCATTTGATACTTGTCTTTCTCTGCTTATTTCACTGAGCATAATACAATCTGGCTCATCCATGTTGTTGCCAAATGGTAGGATTTATTTTCTTCTTATGGCTGAATAATATTCCATTGTGTATATGTACCATCTCTTCTTTATCCATTCATCTACTGATGGACACTTAGGTTGCTTCCATTTCTTGGCTATTGTAAATAGTGCTGCAATAAACATAGGGGTGCATCTGTCTTTTTCAAACTGGGCTGCTGCATTCTTAGGGTAAATTCTAGGAGTGGAATTCCTGGGTCATATGGTATTTTCTATTTTGAGTTTTTTGAGGAACCTCCATACTGCTTTCCACAATGGTTGAACTAATTTACATTCCCATCAGCAGTGTAGGAGGGTTCCCCTTTCTCCACATCCTCGCCAACATTTGTTGTTGTTTGTGTTTTGGATGTTGGCCATCCTCACTGGTGTGAGGTGATATCTCATTGTGGTTTTAATTTGCATTTCTCTGATGATTAGGGATATGGAGCATCTTTTCATGTGCCTGTTGGCCATCTGAATTTCTTCTTTGGAGAAGTGTCTATTCATGTCCTCTGCCCATTTCTTAATTGGACTATTTGCTTTTTGTTTGTTGAGGTGCGTGAGTTCTTTATATATTTTGAATGTCAACCCCTTATCGGATATGTCATTTATGAATACATTCTCCCATACTGTAGGATGCCTTTTTGTTCTACTGATGGTGTCCTTTGCTGTACAGAAGCTTTTTAGTTTGATATAGTCCCACTTGTTCATTTTTGCTTTTGTTTCCCTTGCCCAGGGAGATATGTTCATGAAGAAGTTGCTCATGTTTATATCCAAGAGAGTTTTTGCCTATATTTTCTTCTAAGAGTTTTATGGTTTCATGACTTACATTCAGGTCTTTGATCCATTTTGAGTTTACTTTTGTGTATGGGGTTAGACAGTAATCCAGTTTCATTCTCTTACATGTAGCTGTCCAGTTTTGCCAACACCAGCTGTTGAAGAGGCTGTCATTTCCCCATTGTATATTCATGGCTCCTTTATTGTATATTAATTGACCATATATGTTTGGGTTAATATCTGGACTCTCTATTCTGTTCCACTGGTCTATGGGTCTGTTCTCATGCCATACCAGGTTGTCTTGAAAACTGTGGTTTTGTAGTAGAGCCTGAAGTTGGGAAGTGAGATCCCCCCAGCTTTATTCTTCTTTCTCGGGATTGCTTTGGCTATTCGGGGTCTTTTGTGGTTCCATATGAATTTTAGAAGGATTTGTTCCAGTTTGTTGAGGAATGCTGTTGGTATTTTGATAGGGATTGCGTTGAATCTGTAGATTGCTTTAGGCAGGATGGCCATTTTGACGATATTAATTCTTCCTACCCAAGAGCATGGGATGAATTTCCGTTTGTTAGTGTCCTCTTTAATTTCTCTTAGGAGTGTCTTGTAGTTTTCAGGGTATAGGTTTTTCACTTCCTTGGTTAGGTTTACACCTAGGTATTTTATTCTTTTTGATGCAATTGTGAATGGAATTGTTTTCCTGATTTCTCTTTCTGCTAGTTCATCATTAGTGTATAGGAATGCAACAGATTTCTGCGTATTAATTTTGTATCCTGCCACTTTCCTGAATTCAGATATTAGATGTAGTAGTTTTGGAGTGGATTCTTTAGGGTTTTTTATGTACAATATCATGTCATCTGCAAACAGTGACAGTCGACTTCTTCCTTACCAATCTGGATGCCTTTTATTTCTTTGTGCTGTCTGATTGCCATGGCTAGGACCTCCAGTACTATGTTGAATAAAAGCAGAGAGAGTCACAGTGTCCTCTTCAAAGACAAAGACGGGGTCTTGTTCATTTGCAGGTGCCCAGAAGGCACCCACTTGGGCAGTGTCTTTCCATTAAACACCATCACACTGAAGTCCTCTATTGAAATGCAAGTGCATTAAGATCCCCACAATTTGGTGTTAATTGATATATTCATATTTTTGTGTCATTCTGAAGCAGGAGCAAATGTGAGGGGAGCCCCAGCGAACGGAGTTCTGAAGAGGCACTGGGTGCAGTCAGTTATAACCCATGCCAAGGGTCCCATTCTGGATCCACTGGGAAACCCTTGGGAAAAAGAGGGCAGAAAATGGTGTTGACTCCTGTGGAGTCAAGAGATCTGAGTCCAAGTCAAGGCCTGTGCTTCCTGGTGGTAAGATCTTTAGCAAATTTCTTGACCTCTCTGAGCCTCAATATCCTCATCTGTAAAGTAGGAACAAATTAACTGCTTCTATTTGTCCCACATTGACTAAGGGGTCAAGTGAGATGATGTGTAAGATCACTTGGTAATGGCAAAGGTGGGTGGAGATGACAGCCGTGTGGTAGCCAGACAGTGAGCAGGATAAGCCACTGTTTTCCCTCCCTCCAGGGGTAGAGAAAGAGGTAGACTCATTGGGAGGGGAATCGGAAGCTTTAGGATAGAATTTCAAGAAGTCCTGCCTGCTCAAAGGGTACATATCTGTGCATAGAAGCACATAATGTGTAGGGGGGTTGGGGGGATGTAGGGCGAGGGGTAGTGAAGGGGAGCCGAAGCTTTTTTATTCTAGGTGCTTCCATGTTTGGGGGTACTTTTTGAAATGAATGTATAGGCAAGTATCAAGTGAGGAAGAACAAATAATGTCTATATGTGTATACACACACACACATATGCACACAATATGCATACACACACATATATGAACACACACACACACACACACACACACACACACACTATGTTTCTCCCCCTGAAAGTCCAACCTTTGTTCTTTGGCCCTGACCCCACTTGCAGATCTAACTGGCTTCTGGGCCATTCCATAAATATTTGCCATCACAGACCCAAATTCTAGCTGGCCATGGCCCAACCCAGAGGCCACACTTAGGGAGATGGAAACTCAGACAGGAATGAAATGGGGACAGATGGGGCTGGGGCAGATCCATATGCCTTCTTTTCCTCCTTTCTTTTATATAAACACTGTCATTTGCCATTAAATGTGAAGACAACACTGATCAGAGAACCTGCATGACAGCTTAGTGGAAAATACTCTCAGCTCATTACACAAATACCCAAGGCCTCACTTTTAATTACTCACTTAGTGCCAGATTAACTCTTAGTCCCTGCCAACAGCACGGCCTGTCTCTTGGCGAGGTCAGAATGGATCAAGAGGAAAGCGGAGGAGCCTGAGGCAGCTCCTGACTCTAGGAGGAAAATGTGTTTAGCCAGAAAAGCAGGGTCATCACTCAGCCAAGTGGCCATGACTGAGCTGGAAAACAGCTCTGTTTCCTGCTGGGTCCTGTTGCTTTGGTTTTAGCTCCAAGTATTACTCTAGGTGGAAAGACCTCCTAGAATACTGTTTTCTTTGGGGATGAAAAGAAAGGCAGCATGGTGAATGTGAGCTCACTCAGGAGCCTCAGATCTCAAGCCAGGTAAGGGCTTCTAGATGCCTTTGGTGGGGCCAGAATGAAACTCTGTGACATGGGCTTTGCCACTCATTCCATTCTGTCACACACGGGCAAGAGGCACCTCGTGTGTGCCAGCTCACTGCTGCACGGGTTAGAGTCAGAGTCGGAAAGGATACAGTCACTGTCCTAGGGACTCAGTCCTGGGGAAGACAGGCATGAAAATAAAGAAGAGCGATTGGCTTCCGTGGATGCTGGGACAGGGGTCTGTCCAGGTGCTGCAGGGCACAAACAGAGGAGGGGGCAGGAGAGGAAGCGGCAGATGCTTGGTGGATGGGAACTGGATCTAAGATGACCAGGGGACAAGGACAGTAAGGAGCCACGGGAGGGAGGGGGCAGTGAGGAGCTGCAGGAAAGCTCACAGGACTGGACAGGGACCCACGTAGATGTGGAGGATGTGTGTGGGCCCAACTTCCAGGCCCTTTGAAAAATTCGTCCTGTATTTAAGCATATGCCTCTTAGGAATCCTAGGCTTCCCAAGGTAGAAGCCAGCAACCCTCCTTCCCAGCTTCCCTTGCAGCTAAGGCACAACTATGTGACCTTGAATCCACCAGTCAGACACAGCTATGGGAGCCATGTGGGGAGCCAGCAGTATGGTGAGGGAGGCCTTGTGGACTTGCCTTGTGGACTCCTCTCTGCTGAGGGTGGTATGTACAGAGTCCAGCACCGTCAGCACCTGCTCCCCTCTGTTTAGCTATGGTGTCCCTGGGGCCTCCACTGGGGCTAAATGTGACCACTGCTTCTGGCCACATATCTGCACCCTTTGCTCTCTCGGAGGTCCTGACAGCTACCAATGTCCTTTTACAATCCCCTTTTCTCTTTAAACTAACTAGAGTGGGTTTTCTTGTTAACCAAGAATTCTGATCAGTACAACCCAGTGGCTTTCCACTGGGCACTGCAGACCCTTACAATTTAGAAAGCTTCCTCAGGGCTGGCATAGGGACCTCTGTGCCACCTCTACCCTAACCGCGCTACTTTCTCTCTTCCACACACTCAGCTTCCAAATGAAGTCTGTATTCCTAAAACAATAACAATAATAATAACACCTAACATTTATTGAGCACTTGCCATTTGCTGGGCATTGTGTAGCAGGCTGTATTTGCCAGAACGGCCACAGTTGAATCTCCCATCTCACACTCTCTTCTAATAACGTGACCTTGACAGCCCTTCCCCTCCAGGATGTCTATTTTAACCCCCCTTGAATCCGGAAAGCCTTTGACTACAGCAGAAGTGCTGTATGTGCCTTTCCAAGCTAAGTCGTCCCCACTGATGAGTTTCCACCTGGTCCTCTCAGGTGGCTCAGGCTCCGGACCTGGCCACTGTGCTGTGTGTGTGGCCCAAGGCGGGTGTGGCAGCCTGCAGCCCCAGCTGAGACCCCGGCAGACAGCCAGTGTCATCTGCCAGAGGGATAAGAAAAGAAGACTAGAGATGATTCCAGCCTCAGCCACAATCCAACTAAAACCACGTGAGAGACCCAGATGAGAACCAGCCAGCTGAGCCCAGTCAATCCCCAGAAATTAGGAATAGCAGTAAAATGATTGTCATTTTAAGCTGCTAGGTCTGGAGGTGTTTTTTTATGACAATGATAACTATCTGGAACACACCATTCTAAGCAACTATTGACTTATTTAGCATCCAGCACAATCCTATGGGGCAGGTTATTAGAACTATCCATTATTATCACTGTTCTCAGTTTATCAGCTGAAGTCACTAAGGCACAGAGAGGTTGAGTAACTTGCTCGATGACACCCAGGTGGTTAGTGGTAGAGCTAAATTCATATGCAGCCTATCTGGCTTCAGAGTTAGCACATCTTACTACAATGTATATGCTGTCTTTCTTGAAGTCATTGAAGAGTAGGGAAGTGGAGAAGGGTAGCCAAGGTCAGATCTGTGTTTTAGAAAGGCTGCTCTAGCTGTGGCATGGAGAAGGGGTTGAGGACAGGCAAGGGTGGGGGCAGAGAGGCCACCTCAGCCACTGCAGCATCCAGATGAACCATGACCAGACCTCGAGCCGGGCAGTGGCTATGGGGATGAGTGACAGCTCAGGGGTAGGTCACTGGCTTGGCCATGGGAATGGGGAGGGGAAGGACACAGAGACAGCACATCAGAGAATGTCCCTATGGTTTATCTGGATGGCTGCAAGATGAAGACAGGAGTCATCAATCTTCTTACTGACTCTGACATTTGCCAAATGACAGGAATCACTCATTCCTAATTGTCAGCCTTAGTTATCAGCTAATATCACAGTTATCATCAAACATCTTACAAAGATGAGCAGAATTAGGGATCAGTAGGGGTATGTTTGGTTCTGCTGCAGTAACAATCAATCCTAAAATCTCAGTGTCTTAGCAGGAAAACGTGCTCATTCAGCCTGTCTTGTGAGGTCAGCAGAGGGCTCGGCTCCAGGTTTCTCCCTTCATGGCCCTGCTATTCACCCCTGTAGAAGGACAGAGAGCTTTGGGGAGACTCTCTGGCCAATAATAAAATCTTGCATTAGGAAGAGATGTGACTTATGTCCATTCACACTGATTAGCCAGAACTAGTCACCTGACTCACCCAACAGCATGGGGGCCTGGAAGCTCAGTCATGTCCCTGCATGGGAGGGGAGGAGTAGGTCCCATGAGCTGCAGTAGATACGATGGGTCAGCATATCCTGCCTAACGAGCAGCAGGCTGGCCACTGTACCTTGACTTCACTTTGGTTAATGTCATGGTGAGTTATTTATGCATCCTTTTCTCTGGCTTACGTGAGCTTCTCAAGGGCCAAAAGCCTGACCCACTTCTCTCTGTAGTAACAAATCCTCGCATTGATCTGGGTGCAATTCATCAAGTTGTGTACTCTCTCTGTATTTTTTTCTATGCTTTTTCAATAAAAAGCTAAGTTTAAAAAGGGAAGGACTTATACACTCCGGCAGCGCAAAAGCCCTCTTATCAATCCTAAGTCTCAGAACTTGGGAATGGGCTCATTAACCCCTCATCTCCCCATGGGGGGGGATCAGAAAGCGGGCCCTCAGTCGGAGAGCCATCAGTCAAGGAGCAGGGCTAACCCAGCCTCTGCCCTCCTCTGTTCTCCATGGAGTCTCTGCTTCCTGGCTGAGGATGGCCAAAGGCACCAAGTGGGTTAAATGTGTGGCTGGGCAGCATGAGCCTCTTGCATGTACAAAGTCCGTTAGCTGGAAACCCGGGTGAGGAGACACTGTTTGTCTCCAGCTCGTATACTCCTGGGACCTGGCAAACATCTGACTCCCTCCTGGATGACTTTTCCAGGGTCAGCCTATTATGAATGAATCCCGACTAATTCGGTCATCCCCCCATTTCTCAAGTATGATTTGTGGCTTAATTGTAGCAGGAAAAAGATAATGAAAAGTGCACAGGCTGGGCCATATCCATAATTCATAACCATAATAAAATCCTTGACATGCTGTCATGGCTTCTGGCAGTCGGAGGGGTGTGCACCCAGGGGCCAGCTATGGCCCAGATGTTTCCGTTACAGAACATGTTAGAGTTCACAGGCAGGAGAATCCAGCCTCCCCAACTGTTAACAGCAAAGCTCAACCTTGCTTAGAGGCAAAAGCCAGAGCCTTAGCTCAGAGGTCTTGGGGCCAGGAGAGGTCTGTGCTCAGGCTTCCCTGGAAAGTACTGGAGGCTCAGAGGCTGAAGTCAGAATCCTGGAGGCAAATTCAAAGCATCTCAAGCCTAAAGAAGCCTCTCATCAGGCCGAAGTCTGGCCTGAGCTAGCCCCAGGAGAGCATACAAACAATGTATCAGTTAGGTTGTGAGTGACGGAAAACCCAGGTCAAAGGGCTTAAACCATAAGGGAAATACATTGGCTCATAAACTGGAAAGCACAAAGGTTGTCCCAAGCTTCAGGTGAGGCTTGATCCAGGGGCTCAAATGATGTCACCAAAGAGAAGGTATCTTCCATCATTTCTCTCTGCCTTCCACCTCAGGGTCCAGAATGGCCCACTGGCAGTCCTGGGATTTCTCCCTCAGGAAGCAAAATGGCTGCATCAGTTCCACATCTCACAGCCTCAGGGGAAGAAAGATCATCTCTTTCCCTCAACACTGAATACCCATTGGGTCAGGTGTCCATTCTTGAACCAACTAGCATTTGAGGGATAAGAGGAAGGCAAAACATGCTGATTAACTTGAACCAAGTGGGCAGCTGAAGGTCAGCTCCACATATGCCATATATTTGAAAATAGGGGAAGTGTAGCTCCCAAAGGGGGAATTTTTTTTACCAAAAAAAAACAGAAATGGATAGATAGATGTCTGCTATGGGGATGGACAAGTGAGGTCCAGAGGCCAAATCCAGGCAACATTCATTTTTGTAGGTAAAATTTTATTGGAGTGCAGCTGCACTCATTTCTGTATGTATTGTCTGAGGCTGCTTTCACACTACCGTAGCAGTTAAGGAATTGCAATAGACTCTGTCTGGTCCAAGAAGCCTAAAAGAAAGTTACTATCTGGCCCTTTACAGAAAATGTTTGCTGACCCTTGAAACAGAGAAAGAGTCATTTTAAGGGGGGGCCTTCTGAGGTGATGGCTAAACATGACAGTGGACATTTCCAGTGTCCAGCACCTTGAAATCATAGTGAAAGCTGCTCCTGCCTTCCCCCACTCTCTGGCTGTGGACCACAGTGGGGCCAGGAGAGTCAGGATGTGAAGTGAGGTGGTCTGGGGCATGGGCTGAGCATGGCCAGGTCAGAAGGGCACCTGGTCTTAGAAGTGCTGTGTGCTGGCAGGCGACTTCTGGCAGGTCACGTGCCTTTCTTGGCCAGGCAGATGGTATGTCTCCAAGGATCTTACATCTAACAGTCCATATCCTTCTGGCTCATGCCTTGGAGGAGTCCATCTCTCCAACCCTTTCACAAATTTGTCTGCAGGAGATGGAACTCACCAGCAGGAGGCAGTGAGAGACACCATCAGTGCATGGCAAGATGAAGGGAGAATGCTGGCCCCTTGAACTTCTGGGTCACCCTTATTTATCCCACCCTTACCCTCCTTCACCCACAGGCTTTAGTTACAGCTGTAATGATAATTACCTGCTGGAATAGTTCTCTTGCATCTCCCTTGCATTTAGCTGTATTCATCCTTTATTGGCAGCTCAGAATTCTCAAATCCTCCCAATCCCTGTTGTCTTCATGTTCACGATGACATGATTGCTCCTTGGTCTCTGTGTTCAGACTAGTGCATGAATGAGGCTGCAGTCTGAGGAAGATGCACACAAGCCTAAGGCCTAAGGCATGAATGGGCACACACTTAGCTTCAGAATCTTTTATCGCATTCTAAGTAACTTAGTTCTTGCCTTTTACACTTGTAGTTCAGAGGTGGCGGCTGAGTCACAAAAGACTTCTTCTCTGTAGGCAGATAAGTATGTGCCCACAAGCACATACACCTGCAGAAATACTGTCCATGCCCTTGTGCATGATCAGTTACACATGGCAATACACAAGAGCCCTTGCATCTGCCTGCACACACATGCACACCCCACCCAAACGCATGCACGATTTGTGCAGACAGGAGCCCACAGGCAGCCTGATGGCCATGCACCCCATGCATCACTGCAGGTTCAAACATCTGTTGCCAGGGTCACAGATGACCTTCAAGAAATCCTAAACATGGAAAATCTCATGAAGACTCCCTGCTCTCCGCATGGAATTTAAAAGGAAACTTTATTATTATTTTTTGACATGTCGGAAAGCATATATATGTGTTAAAAATAAAGCAGTTTCTTGGGGAAATTTTCTGATTACAACTGATTACAAGTTATTTATTTTCCATGCATGTATTTGTTTGTTCATTTATTCATTCATCTATTTGCTCATTCATTTCAGTGCCCTTCTTCCCTGGAGCCCTGGACATCTATGCACATAATTCTTTGCATGGTCACACCCATGATTCCCATGTACACAAGGGCTTACACGCACACACACACACACACAGAACCTAATGGAGTCCAAGCCAGAAGCCCAGAAGGAACTGGTGCTGCCACCTTCGTGGGCAGAGGCAGGCAGCACTTCTGTAGGACACCTCTTCTCCCTCGTGGTGTTTTGGCCACTGCAGGCTCCAAGCTCAGCAGGAAAACCTCAAAATGCTCATGCGCAGTGAGCCCTATAGACCTTGGAGGCGGGGAGGAGTCTAGCTCAGAGGAGAGACAAAGGTCAGGGGGTGGGCAAAAGAGAGCCCAGGAAGGGAAGGAGGATGCACTCCACACTACTGGGCTGGCTGGGACCTGAGGGCATACGGCCCTGGGAGATGGCCCAGGGCGGCCAGTGGACCCCAGACAGGCCACACTGTACTCTGGATGTCTGGTGGATGGCCAATATATGGCAGCCTGATACCTTTTAAATTATGTTATGTCCAACCCTAAACTCAGACTCTGGTCCAATTCAGGAATTCCACTTACAGCTTTAAAAAATGCTGCATGGAGCACTATTTACAATAGCCAAGAAATGGAAGCAACCTCAGTGTCTGTCAGTAGATGAATGGATAAAGAAGAGGTGGTCCATATACACAATGGAATACTATTCAGCCATAAGAAAGAAACAAATCCTACCATTTGCAACAGCATGGATCGAGCTGGAGGATATTATGCTCAGTGAAATAAGCCAGGCGGAGAAAGATAAGTGCCTAATGATTTCCCTCATTTGTGGAGTATAACCACGTAGCAAAATTGAAGGAACAAAGTAGCAGCAGACTCACAGACTCCAAGAAGGGACTGGCGGTTACCAAAGGGGAGGGGTGTGGGGAGGCATGTGGGGAGGGAGGGAGAAGGGGATTGAGGGGTATTATGTTTAGTACACGTGGTGTGGAGGATCACGGGGAAAACAGTGTAGCACAGAGAAGGCAAACAGTGAATCTATGGCATCTACTACACTGATGGACAGTGACTGCAATGGGGTATGGGGGGGACTTGATAATATGGGTGAATGTAGTAACCCCATTGCTTGTTTTTTCATGTGAAACCTTCATGAGAGTGTATATCAATGATACCTTAATAAAAAAAAATTTTTTTTAATGCTGCATGGGTCCCACCTGGAGTTTGGGGTCAGGCCTGGGCATGTAGATTTATGAAACCTTTGCAGGTGATATGAACAGCCAAGATCAGGGGCCTCTGGTCTACAGGAGCCCTGGCGAGTCCCCATGATGGTGCTCTCACAACCCATCTGGCAGCCTCCTTGCTTTGGGGACAAGGTCAGAGTTAAGAGCCTCCCTCCATAGCAATGTGGTTCCAAATTCCCAGAAGAGGGGAAGCAACTTCAGGGAGAATTCTACCACCATTATTCCGGTTCGTGCTGCCCACCTCTCTGAATGCCCTCTTCCACCAAGACCTGTCTCCTCCAGAAACCCTGCCATGACTACTCTGGCCGCACATCCCTTCCCTGGCGGCTCTGAGCACACGGAGCTCCAAGGGCGGGTGCTTGCTTCCAAGCCTTGCCCCCCGCAGGATTTCCACCCCGGGGAAGCCCAGGCAGCTTGTCCCTGAGGAGCTGCAGGATGAGAAAGCAGGGGGTATGCAGCGGCATGAGACACAGCGGAAAGAATGGGGAGGACACGGGAGCACCGTGCGTGCACACAGAAGGGGCTCTGTCACGACTCTCCCACTCTAGGGAATCTGATGGGCAGGGCACTCCTCTTCATTCGGCACATCAAGCCAGTGCCTAGAGACCACGGCACTTTTTAGGGAGCCACAAAATGTCTTAACTTCCTTTAAAATCAGAGTAAAAAACTGGACGTCATCCAACTTGGATTATATTTTTCTTCCTATCCATGCTGTTGTGAAATACAGTTTTAGATACTTTCTCTGGAGTGAGGGGCCCACAAAAGTCACAGTGCAGCCCCACCCATAGGGGCGACCGCAGGCCAAGAGGAGGACCCAGGCGGGGCTCCCCACAGCCCGGTGGGCCTGGACCCGTGTCTCAGAAAGCCGAGCCAGTACCCAACCAAGCCCCTTCCATCAGGAGAGTTTCTCCAGGAAGCCGAGGCAGATGAGGGCACAGGCCCCAGAGCGACACGCTGTGGCTCGGGTGCGGATGCTTCCCCTCTCTGTGCCCACATTCCCAATTCTGCAGAATGCGGGTGCTGGCGGCACTCAGGGGTTCTTGTGAGGATTCAGGGAGATGCTGCATTTATGGAAGTGGAAACCGGGAGCTCTGCCTTCAATGTTAGCCTCCCCAGGAGTGCCGCAGGGGAGGTTCCCTGGGGCCCCAGTGCAATGACGGCTAGGCCCTGCCATCACTGGAGCCCCCAGAGGGGCGTCGCCCATGGGGAACACCCCGGCCTCAGACCCGCACCTCCTCTGAGGCCTGAGAGCCCTGAGCTCTGTGCTCTCTGGGGACGGAGCCCTGCTGATTTGCTGTGCGGTCTCCTTTCTGACTTGCGAAGGGGCCCGAGGGAGGCCCGGGCTGAGAGGACACGCAAGGCGGCTCTGCTCTTTGTCCTCTGGGCTTTTTGTTCTAGGCACCTTCAGCCAGCATTCAGTAAGCACCTACTGAGTGCCAGTGGGCAGATGGAAACACAACCACCCTCAGGGATTTCCAGACCTCAGCCAGGCCCAGAAGAGCTGGATTCCTCTACGTGACTGAGCACCCAAGAGAGCTGGGAGACAAGTGGGAGCTCATGCCAACCTAGCCCGACCTGCAACATGGGCATGGTCGCCATCCCACAGAGGAGGCTGAGACTCAGAGAGGGCCGCACAGCTAGGAATGGTGAGCTGCGCCCCGTGCCTGCTCTGTCTGACTGTGGAGCCAAGGCTCTAAGTTGCGTCACCTCTCCATCCACTAGAGAGCTGAAGGTGGGCAGCAACCCCAGGGCTCTCGGGACCCTCAGGCAAGAACCAAGCCCACGCTCTCATCCGGCTGCAGACACTGGGATGGCTTAAATCCCCAGCACGAAAGCTGAAAGCGAAGAGGCAGCTTGGAGCCCTGGGTGCTCCCATACCAACATCTGGCAGGTGGGGACAGTGGGAAAGCTGTCCCAAGGCTACCACAAAGTGAACAGGAGAAGGGAGGCTGGGACTGAGAAGTCCCTGGCCACCCTGGTTTCTCCCCAGCAGGGCACAGGCTACCCCCACTGCTCTCTCAGAATCTTCTAAGCCGAGATGGACATACCGCCCCGCAGGGCAAAGTGGGACCAGTGGGCTCTGGTGCAGATGTGCCATCGTACTCATTCCTCTCCCACGCACATACACAGAATCTCCTAAATTAAAACACATCCAAACACTTTCAAAACACTGCATTTTACAAAGCATATATACACATATTATTTGCATGTTGTCACCACAAGTCCTAAGATGAATAATCTCTTATTATAAATATTTGAAGCCCAGTAATGCATAAAAGGAAGGAAAATGACCCACGACCCCACTCCCCAGAAGCAACTAACTTTATTAACATGTTGGCATGTTTCGTTCTACCTTTTTTTTTTTTTTACTTTTTTTTGAAGTATAACATCCAAAATATGTGTAACATGCATGTCCATTTAGGCTGCCAGAACAGAACATCCTAGACTGGGTGGCCGGAAGTCTGAGGTCAGGTGCCAGCAACGTGGGGTTCGGCTGAAACCTCTTCCAGTTGCGGACAGCAGCTTTCTTGTGTCCTCACAAGGTACAGGGCAAAAGAATTCTCCAGGGTCCTTTTATAAGGGCACGAATCCCACTCACAGGGGATGCACCTTCATGACCTAACCACCTCCCAAAGACCCCACCTCCTAACACCACCACTCGGGGATTAGGGTTTCCACATAGGAATCTGTGGGGGACACGTATTCAACCCTGACGGCGCATCATCTGCTCATACAGCTTGCTAACTGCTGTGTGACTGTAGCCAGTAGCTAGATCAAGAAATAGGGCATCTCAGCACCTCGGCAGGCTCCTCTTCCTACCCCACACTGGATGGACATGGTGCCATTCTAACTCCCATCACCATAGAGGAGTGTTGCTTTAGAATTTCATATGGATGAAATCATCTTTATCCTGCTTATTTTGCTCAAAATACTGACTGTGAGGCCTTCATGTTATTGCTTGTATCTGTGTTTGTGATGTTTCATGCACCATTATTAATGTACCCATTCTCCTGTTGATGGACATTGGAGCTGTTGTAGTCTGTGGCTACTATGAACAAAGCTGCTATGAACATTCTTGCTCTTTGGTGGGTTTCCCACAGTTAATACACTTTAATAATAAATATTATGTACTACATATTGTATATTGTATATTACATCATATATCATATAAATAATAAATTTATTAAGTAATTTTAATGGAGACTAATGCAATTATCATATTAGAAGAAATCTTGGCTTTGTATTGCACATTCTAATCTAATATTACATCATTACAGTCATGTACTTAAGGTTATATGAAATCCTTAAAGTTATTTTTCTATTTTACAAATGAGAAAACTGAGGCTCAGAGAGAGAGGCAGTGAAGTTACAATTCAAACACTGGCCCCTGGGCTCCATCCCCTCCCTCATCACACGGTTTCAATATGAGGAAGAAAACCCCATAAAATACAAACACCAACCAAGAAGAAGGACACTTCACGTGCAATATAAAGTGAAACATTTGAGGAAGATGAAAAGCGTTTTGCTGGCTGACTATTACAAAGATGAAGGGAGAATGCGAATTTGGAAGGTTTGGGAGCCCCAGCGGGTCTGGGAGACAGAAGCCCCGCCTCAGTGACCAGGTGGAAGTGGAGCTCGCGGTCCCCGCACTCACCACCAGGCGGCGCCAGAGCAGCGCCCATGGGTGGTCAGCCGGGATCGGCTGGGAGCGCAGGAGGGCCCGGAGCTACCCCAGGGCTTCTGGGCAAGTTTTCTGGAAAAGACGAGGTAGGAGAGGGCTCTGGCAGCAAATTAGCAGCTTTTCGAAGGACAGCCTCCACTCAGCCTCTGCATCCTAAAGCATCCTAAGTCACTTAAGTTCCCTGAGTGTCCCTGGCCTCATTTGTCAGCCAGGAAGGAGAAGATGGGAGGGCACAACCAGACAAAAACAGGGAAAAAGGTCATCTTTCAATGCTGTTCCCCACCCTTTTACAGAGACCCCAACCCTTTCAGGCTGTAAATGTAGAACTTTCCAGCCAGACAGGACCTGGAACCCAGCCCCTCACCTTTTGGTTGGGTTCAGAGATGGCCATGGGCGAGTCTGAGGCCACACACCCTTCAAGGGTCTCCTCTGAATCGTGATACCTCCCCAGGGGGCCAGACAGAGAGGCAGCCAGGCCCAGAGGTTTCTGGTGCACCACCCCGCCTCTGCTACTATGAAAGATTTTTCAGAGTAACTGGAGTCTCCTGCAATATATAAGAGGAACTTTCCAAGTTGCTCTTCTAGCCACATTTATGCTCCAGGTTGAAAGAAGACATTGAAAAAAACCCCGATAAAAGCCACACGGATGTGCCTATGGGGTGTTTCCACAAAGCAAGCACACAGTGAACTCATCCGTCAGAGGGACTCTGAGGCCACCCAGTCCCGAAACTCATTCTGCAGACTGGGGACCCAAGAGGGGCCACACAGCAGATGTGAGGCCACTTACCTCCCACCGCCTGAAACTCCCACCTAAGAGGGGCCTCATCAGCCCAGTCTCTGTGCTCTGGGGGCTGCAGAAGCATCTTTAATTGTCCTGCTCCAATGGGACGTCCACCAGACAATATGGTGGAAAATAGAGGAGGGAAGCCAGTGGAGCAGAAGGAAGGCCCCCCTCCCCGAGGTGAGGGCTGCATTTCCACCATTCTGGCCCCTCCATCCACCTGTGTCAGATCCCTTCTCAGGTGGGAACAGTGAACAATGGCCTCAAACACCTGCGTGTGGGGGACCCTGACCACCCGATCATTAATATCACTATTAACTCTCGAACACCCACCCCCTGCCAGGCATTTGACAGGAACCACTTCCTGGCCCACAATAACTCTGCAAAGGTGTGTATTGTCCTCTTCATGGACAAAAGAGAAAGTGGTCATAGGGGCAAAGCAACTTGCCAGGCTCCACACAGCCAAGAACCCAGGGGGCCAGTGGGACACCCACCTGCAGTGCCGGGCATCCCAAGCCAGGGAGACCCTGGTTGTTCAAACTGAAAGGAAACATAGTGATGCCTTTCAAGGATGTGCTTCGATGAGGTCAGCCAGGGTAGCTGTACACACATGGGCACAAAATACAATGGAAACCCTGTCTATTGGAATTCTGGCTTTAGCGTGCAGCCCCTTCTCACTAATGCACCAGTGAAGCCTCAGTCAGATAAGGAGAAATGCCTCCATTTGAGTTTGGACTAAATTCCCTCTCTGTTTCCTTGTTTGAATTCTGCACACCCATTTTCGTCTGGCCCTTAGTGTCCACTT
Organism: Smutsia gigantea; assembly: GCA_032199065.1. Lineage (NCBI taxonomy): Eukaryota > Metazoa > Chordata > Mammalia > Pholidota > Manidae > Smutsia > Smutsia gigantea. The sequence goes on from JAVSCE010014746.1 coordinate 47,495, forward strand.
CTCTCTGCTGTAAGTTGAGTGGACACATCTTGAATGGCTGAAAACTCTCTGTACCTGCTGGTACAGTTGCTCAGGGCACTCCCGTGTGGCCTCTGGGCTGGCCTTCTCTCAGTGGCCCACCACACTGGGTCTTTCTGTCTTTCTGCTGGTCTGCATGCTCTTTGAAGGCAGGACAGACATCTTCATCTCTCAGCATTAGTCCCAGGCTTGGCATGAGACATGCCCAAGCAGTTCTCAGTGGCTGCTGAGTGACAAAAGGTCTAGGAAACAGGACACACCTCATCTAAGTCATGATTTCAAGCTTGGACAATATCCTCCTTATTTGTTCCTAGAATCTCCAAAACCACCAATTGCTAGATACTCATGGGTACTCCTGGACTCTGAGCCATGCAGGTCCTAGCCGAGGAGACTATGTCATAGCTGACTAAAGTGGGAACCACACCTCATACCGTACATCAAAACACACTCCAAATGGAACACACATTTTATGCAAAACAAATAGAAAAAAACAGACTGTAAAAAATATATATATATATAATTCCTGAATGGGGACGTCCTTTTTCTGAACACAAAACTCAGACATCATACAGAAAAAGTTTGTTAGATGTTCATAAATAAATTTTTAAAACCTCAAGGGGAAAAATTAAACAAAATCAAAAGGCAAACAGCAAGCAGAGAAAATATTTGCAACTCCTGTCACAGATACAGAGACCCTTTTCTTGATATGTAAAGACCTCCTACAAATCAGTAAGACCAAAGGCTTAGGTCTGTTGCCCCAGGACTCAATGGTACTTGAGACACTGGTAAGCCTGCTAAGATCCCCACTGTACGTCCGGGTTAGAAGGAAGGAGAAAAACACACCAGGGACTTCGAATGGCAAGCACAGGCCTCTGCAGAATGAATGTTATAGCTACAAAGGCCCTGGATGGAAGTTAAAATTCATAGACTGTTAATTAGCATGTGGAACAGGAAGTTTCTAAATAGCTTTGCAACAAGGCAGTCAGCAGGCTGAGGGCCAGCACCTAAAAGCCTGTTAAAAGAGGGAGAGGGAAAAAGGAAGGCAAAACACCAAGGCATTCTGCTTCTTTTTACATCACAGCAACCCAGATGCTCATTTCTGCTGTGCCCTCCTGTGGACATAGAGCCACCATCCTCGTGGCGGGCTTTGGAAGGACAGGGTTGTAGCAGCCTCGGCTGGGAAAGAATAGGGACGGTGGTGTGTGTGTGTGACCACCTTCACAGGTCACAAGATGCTTTTTCTCCCTGCTTTTAAAGCCAAAATTGCTCCCTTAATGAGCCAGGATTCAGTGTCAGCTGTCAAGGTGAGATGTCATGGGAAGATAAAGGAGGATGGTGACCTTGATTCAGTGACATGGGTACCTTTGGCATGAAGTTAACAATTCTGGACACCCTGAATCCCAAATTTGCAACTCAGTGACTCTCTTCCCTCCCTGGGCCTCAGTTTCTCCCTCAATAGAGGGAGACCCAGGCTCCACAGCCTGTCAAGGCCCTGCAGCTGCACAGGGGGGATGTGCCCTGTTCCCTATGGAGCTCACTGCTTGTCAACACCAACACCTAGGCCTGTGAATCCCCTTCCTCTGAGCTCCCCAACCGTTTCTGGCCCCCACCTCCAGTTATGAGCTCCATTGCACTGTGGCTTCTCTTCAATGGTTACCCACCCTTTCCCATCTCTGTCTCTCCCCACCACCACCCCTAGAATACACATAGCTTGGTGCTTAAGAGCAAGACAGCCTGGGCTCAAATCCTGGCTCTGATGCTTCTGGCTGTGTGATCTTGGACTACTTATTTAACCTCTCTGTGCCTCAGTTTCCTCACATGTACAATAAGGATCATAGTCATACTGGCTTCTTAGGATTTCCATGAAGACTGAGTTAAATTATATAAAGTGCTTAAAACAGTGCCTGGGCCTAGGTAAGCACCATGTAAGAAGGGTTTAGCTTTAAGTGAATAAGGCATTGGTAAGATAAGGCACATCCTGTTCCCCCTAGGGATCTCCAAGTCACATGCGCAGAGACCTCAGAGGGCAAGCCAATGAGCAGAGAGGGCTGGGTGGGGACTGCAACAAAGCAGAGAGCCCCAACCTCCTCAGAGGGCCGCAGCCACTCGGCTCTGCACTTCTGCTCTGTGGGAATGAAACATTGGATCGCTCAGTTTCCAAGAGAAGCTAGAAGTCCTGTTTGAGTGTTTGTTTTTAATGTGAAATATCTCAACTTTTAAATTTTGGCAGCTCATTTAGAAAATAGCCCATTGAAAACCTCTATCCCAGCAAAAACCAGCACACACAGACTTATAGCAGCTTTATTCATCATTGCCGAAACCTAGAAGCAACCAAGATGTCCTTCAGTAGGTGAGTGGGCCAATAAACTGGGACATGCAGATGGCAGAATATTACTGAGCTCAGAAAAGAAATGAATTTCCTGTCAAGCCATGAAGAGATGTGGGAGAAACATAAATGCATATTACTAAGTGAAAGAGGCCAATTTGCAAAAGCTACGTACTGTATAATTTCACTACGTGTGGTTCTGGAAAAGGAAAACTACAGAGACAGTAAAAAGACCAGTGGTTATCAGAGTTCGGTGGGGGAGGGATGACCGGGCAGAGCACAGAGGATGTTCGGGGCAGTGAAACTACTTGTATGATACTGTGAAGGTGGATACGTGCCCTTATAGTCAAGCCCATGGAATGGACAACACCGAGAGTGAAGCCTGATGCAAACTGCGGGTTGTAGGTGATGTGCCGTGTCAGTGCAGGGTCCTCATCTTTCACTGGTGGGGATGTTGATAGTGGGGGCTGTTGGTGTGGGGTACTGAGGACATATGGGAAATCTCTGTATTTTCTGCTCAGTTTTGTTGTGAACCTAAAACTGCTCCAAAAAATAAAGTTATTTTTAAAAAAATCAACACATTGCTAGCCAAACAAAATGCACATATAGGCTGGCTAAGAAAGACACATCTGTAATCTGAGTCATGCAGTTTTTGTTCAATAACTAGGCTGGGGACACCGTGAATACAGAAGCCCTGCTATTCTTGTTCACTGCTGTGTCCCCAGGGAGGGCCTAGGACAGTGCTGGGCAAGAGCCAACGGGGGGAAAGAATAAATGAAACGATTCTCCTTAACAACAAAGATGATGGGAACCAATATTTACCGAGTGCCAAGCACCATACTAGGCACTTAAATAGCCTCACCACATGAATGCCGCTCGAACACTCTCATGTCGAGGTATCATCAGCCTGGCTTTGCAGGTGAAGAAACAGAGGCTCAGAGGGGTCACCCAGTGTCACAGAGCCATAAATGGCAGAAGCTGGGATGGTTCCCAGGACTTCCAGTCTTCAGTAGTAGAAGCTCCCGCCCCAGCCTGCCTTGGGATGGATGGATGATTGGTGGATGAATGGATGGATGGGTGATGGGTAAATGGATAGATAGATGGTAGATGGATGGATGGACAGCTGGACAGACAGATGATGGGTGATGAGTGGATGGGGGAAGAACCCTTCCTCTAATGGAACTTTTAACATCATCTTTCTTCCCTTTCCCACTTCCCACCACTGCAGAGACTCTGGCTGTTTCCATTAAGCAGCTGAATGAGATTCCCAAACAGGATTAGATCCCCAATTAGCAACAAAACCAGTTTAAACTGGGTGAAGGGAGGGCTGGGGGGAATTCCTGCCTTTCCCCTTCACACCTTGGCCAGGTGTAAACAATGTAATTAGGCTAATCACAGAGCCCTCCCAAGTTCTGCTACAGAATCCACACTTCCTAACCCCCCAACGGAGCTGAGAGATGCCTCTCGCCCCCCTCCACTGCCTCCCCGAGATAATGGGACCCTCCTGGGGAAAGGGGAGAGATGCACATGACTCCCCAAACATCTCCATTTCCTTCCTTAGCTGTGTGATCCGGGGCAAGGACCTTACCCTCGCTGGACCTTGCCTCCGCATCTGCCCAAAGGGGGGATCATACTGGCTATTTTTGTTGTCACATGCTGTCAACGAAAAGAAATGATTATATATGCACAGTGGCCGGTACAGAATAGGTGCTCGTTAAATTTTAGTTTCCTTTGGCCCCTATATTCATCCCTTTCCCAAAGGGTTAACCCAGGTTCAGGCTAAAAAACAAAACAAACCAGAAAACTAAGCATTCCCTTTGATAAATTGGGCATTCCTGCACCCTCTTTGCCCAATACTGGCAAGTACCCCATTCGGGTCCCAGTACCTCTGACCTCAGGCAAAAGGGGTGGAGATGCCCCTTTCAGGAGAAGCCAAGCGGGGGTGTTCAAGGCTCATTATGGTTCCCCAAGCACTGATTCACTGACAGCACTGGTTCTAACCCTGGGGGTTCAATATCAATATTTATTCCCCACTTAGGTGCTCGCACCAAGAGCTTGCTTAGTCTCTGAGTGAAAGGGAGCATTCTGTTTGTCCCCAGGCCCTCACTGCCAGGGCCTGCCTCAGCTTTTTATGGGCTCCAGTAAAAACCCAAGGTCTTCTCCAGTTAATACGGTAATCACGGCTCCCAAGTCAGCAGAAAGACCAGCCTTTCCAGGAGTCTGCAAAAGGAAAATACGACATGTGGGCCATAAAACTCAGACCCAAGCGCAGAGCTGGAATACCAGAAGCGAGGTGGCATCGTGGAGAGAAGCTGGAGGCCAAGGTCCTGGGAAACTCCAGCTCCTGCCCCGGGCGTGACCCTGGCTGAAGCAACCTAACTCTTTGGCTTCGGCGTCCTCATCTGTACAATGGGGTCACCACCCACCACAAAGGTTCCTGAGGCCCAACGAGTGGGGAATTGCACACCTTTGGGTCCGTGCGTGCATTCACTCAACACGTATCTATTAGGAGTCTGCTACGTGTTAAGTGACCAGAATGATTTATTTCATTTGATTCTTACACAAATCTCCTGAAGTAGGCACTACTGTCTCCATTTAAAGATATGAGGCTCAGAGAAAGTGGGTCACTTAAGCAAGGCCACACAGCTAATAAGAAACAGAGCAGGAGTCAAAACCACATCTCTTCAGCACCAAAACCTGTTCTCCTGCCACTAAGCTAGAGTTCACTGTTGGAATGCCTAGGTCAGAGCGGGAGTGACCTCGGGCATCTAGGTGAGGAAACTCAGGCTCAGAGAGACTGAAAGACCCAGGGCCACCACTGTGCGTTTGTTGACCCAGCCAGGCATTGTCACCATGAGTCACCCAGTGGGAAAGTTATGCCCTTTATAATTCTTTGCTGTCTGGCTGATTATGTCAAGAAGAAAGGCCCAGCTTGGTGCTAACGCTTTTAACACCTAACACCTATTCATCCTTCTGTCCAACTGAGAGGAAGCATACATATCTCAGGGTCACAGCCTTGAGCAGAAACAAGACATAAGTATAGCTAGGGTAATAGGTCTTGCTTTTCATTTTGTTACTCTTAAGATTACTTTCCACTTACCGCAAAGGGTATGGTTTTCTGTGTACATATATCGTTTCCTCTTTAAGGAAATGTATGCAGATGAAAATAGGATCGAGTTAAGGAAAATTATTAATAACTATGGATTTAAGATTTTAGTTGCATTTCATTTAAATTTAACTTTAAATTGTTAAATATCCAGTCGTTCAGGTGCCCCACAGCTGTGGCCCCACCAGGGGACGCCTAGCGCGGGCGGTGTGGACGTGGATCTCAATCAGCCCCACAGCTGTGGCTCAGGCTGTGCTTGATCCAGACAAGGGGGACCCGCAGGCTGGGTGCATGGCTGCGTGTCCTGCCGCGGCCACACCGGCTGGGCCTGACGACTGGCACCCTCGGCTAACCCGCCACCTAGCATACATGCGATCAAAACGAGCACCCGGTCATTTTCAGGCCTCTTCTCAGCAGAGGACCCAGGCCCTGGGGGCGGGTCCCGGATGCAGACCTCTCTGTCTATCAAGCAGAATGCCGCTGAACCTCTCCTCCTGTGTGGTGACCGCACTGACCTCCTCCTGTCTGTGAAAGGTACCCAAACCCTGGGTAACTCACTTTCCGGGCCTGGGCCTGGTCTCAACTCCAGCTGAGGCTACCATTTGTTTTATTTAACAAATGTTAACAGAATACTTGGGCTCTTCAGAAATATTAACTCAGTTAATGCTCACCGCCCTATGGAGAGGTACTGTTGTGTGCCCATTTTACAGGTGAGGAGACAGAGGAAGGGTGATTCAGGTGGGACATAGGAACGGCAGATCCGTATTTGATGTTTGTCCATACAGCAGTGAATGACTTTATCTGGAGAAGCCCGGCCCTTGCAACTGACAGAGAGCCCAGTGTTCCCATTCCACAGCCTGCAAAGCTGGGGTCAGTGTGACTGCTGTTCCAGCCAGACTGTCCCCGCCTATTCATAGGGGAAGGGTGGCTGCCCTCCAGAAGCACACTGTAGAGAAACAAGTATCAGAAACAGTGCTGGGATGGGAGTCAGGCCTCCCAACTTCTCACCCTGGCTCCCTCATAATCTGCTGTGTGATCTTGGTCTAGTTCCTACCCTCTCTGGGCCTCAGTCTTTTCATCTCCCAGATCAGAAGTCAGATAACTACACCATAAAGGCCAAATCCAGCCTGTGTTTGGAAAGTCCTACTGGAACAGAGCCATGCCCTCTGACTCACATATTGCCCCTGACTGCCTTAGCCCTGCAGTGGCAGAGCTGAGCACTTGCAACAGACCTAAAATATTTATCTGGGCTTTTATTAAAGTGTTCTTTCCTGGTCCTAGCAGATCTGGGCAGAAACTTTGTTTTGTTCACTATTCTTTTCCCAGAGCCCAGAGCAGTGCTTGGTATTGTAGTCTTCCTACAGTAGGCTTCCACTAGACACTTGTTGAATGAATGAATGAATCTCTAAGGGCCCTGCCAGCTTTGATGGTCTAAGGCTGATTGTAGCTGGAGGGCCAGACCTTCAAGTGACTACTCTGTCACCTACATGTCTCTCTCAGCCGTCAGTAAAACCTCCACACTCCTTGCTCCACCTCAGCAACGATTTTGCAGGATCTGAAAGGCCGCAGGGACCAGATCCTCAGCATGCATTTATCAAGCACCTACTTACAAGGAGCACTGGCTTGCGAGCAGGGGGTGGGGCCCGTTCATCTCAAGATGTTCTGGTCACCAGCCGTGAGAGCTTGTCAGGAAGACAGGACAGTCTGGCCCCTCCCACGCTCCATGCACCAAGCCCTACGGGTTCCAATATTCAGACCTGCAGTACCTGCCGAGTTCGCTGAGCATTCAGTAGCACCCCTGCTATTTGTAAAAGAAGAGACTAGTCTCCAAGCAGCCCTGGGAATTGAGGGGGCCAGTGACTACTGCCCTCCACAGTATGGAGGCAGCAAGAAGGAGGCACATGCCATCGTAGACGCCACATCCGCTTTATTAGAATTGCTGATTGCAGAGTGAGGCTTAGATCTGTGGCCAAATCTGAATCCCTAAGGCTTCCTGCACAGAGTGAAATTCAACCACACAGCCACGGGCCTCTTTCCCCACAAAGGTTCTCCATCCCAGCGTCACCATTAGCTAAGTTACTCCTCCCCACAAAGAAAAGACTGAGTCAGAGGCTGGCAAGAGGCCAAACTGTTTACCTCTCACTTTTTTATCCTGCAGAAGAGACAGCAAACTGTATCCCCTCTATGGACACTCAAGGATTTTGAAATTAACAGAAGACACAGGTCTCAGATCACAGGTAGGCTGTTGGTAGCGAGTTGGAACAAGAAGGAAAAGAAAAACTGACTATTAAATACAACATATCAAGAGGGCTGGCAGGAGACAGGACACTCCATGGCTGGAATGTGGGGAGAGTGTGATGAAGGGACCAGTCCCAGAGTGGGGGCAAAGGGAACAGTAGAAGAGACGCCTTACCACCTAATAGGGCTGAAGCAGAACGTGGAGAAAACTCTGTTACTGGAGCCCAGTGAGAGCCGGAGCCTGGTGGACGGGCTGCCTGGTGGGAACCATGGCTCTAGAGGAACTCAGAACCTGCCTGCCATCACTGAAGCCAGGAGGGAGTGGAGAAGAAATACCCCCAACGTCTCTATGCTGACACCCCCTGAGCTCCTCCCAGGACCTCCCATTGGCTGAAACCACAGCGCAAGGGAACCTGGGTATTGAAGTCCATAGGGGCACCCTTCCCAGGCACAAAGCAATGGGGAGTGGATCTGGTAGATCCTGGGGAAGGATGAAGGTGGGCGAGAACCAGAGAAATGAAGAGCACAGAAGTTGACTATGCCACGTGCTTTATGCATAGTACTTCATTTAACCCTCCCTGGATGCTTTGAGGTAGGAGACATCTGCCCCTTTCACAGAGCTGAGGCTCAGAGAGGTTAGGAAGCTTGGCCAAGGGATCACAGCAAAGAGTTGCTGGGGCCAACTCTGGAATCTCCACCTTTGAAGTCTTTCCACTCCCTCACAGCAGACCCCGTGAGTGGTCACCAAGCTTCCAGGGGCTCTGTCTGGGTCCTTGCCAGACTGGGGAAAAGCTGGCTTTTCCTGACTGAAGGCAAAAATTTTATAAATTGGTCCTGCCTTAGTTCCAAGCACTGTTTTATTTGCCAAATCTGCAGTGAAGTGCAAGTCTCTGCTAATCAAGCCCCAAAGGCCATCGGCTCTGAGAGCTTTCAGCTCCATTACCCAAGTGCACCCCTCATTGCGTTTCTCCAGACGTTTAAAAGCATCTGTTCAACATTTGGCTTATGAAACACTCCAGGGCTCCTTTTCAGGAGCACTCGATGAATGTATCTACAGGCGACTGAGAAAATCGGGAGCAAAGGGACAGTGTGAGAAGGCCCTCCGTCACGGACAGAGGCAGGAAAGGCCTTTGGGGCCGGGGCACAGTGAGGAGGGGCAGGAAGGACCCTTCTCTCAGTGTCTGGGCATAGCAGGTGTTTCATGACTGATTCTGAAATAAATGTGCACCTGCCTTGTGGCCCAGGGAAAGTGCCCAGCACAGGACCCAGTGTTCAAATGCAGTGGCTCTGGGCCACGGGACCTGAGTTCCAATCCTGACTTCCCTGCTTGTTGGCTGTGTGACAGTAGACAAGTACTGGCCTTTGTGGTCTTACTTTCTAAATTTGTAAAATAGGAATCGTAAACAAGTGAAAGGACAACATCTATCTCACAGGATTGCTGAAAACTGTTATGTAAGGTAAGAGCTGGAGAATCGTTGACCCTGTAAATGGTATCAAAAAGCATAAAATGAATGATACCTGTGGTTGTTTTAATGAGCTGTGTGGTCCTGGGCAAGGTACTTAATCTCTCTGTTTCCTCACCTATAAGTGGGGGTAAAAGAGTGCCTATCTTATTGCATGGTTTACATACGATAACCCACGTGACGTGGCAACACAGGTGCCTGTCGCACAGTATGACTTCCCTAAATTCTAGCTCTCTTACCAGCAATCATTACCATCAACAAAAATACTGGTCTTCCTCCCTAGCCCAACTCCTACTCATTCTGCAAGGGTCATCTCTTCCAGGAAGTCCTCTTTGGCATTCCTCAGGGATCTCAAAGCTCTGTGCAGCTTTAACCTGCCCTATCTCATTATATGGAAATGACCACCTCCCAGACAGCTCTTCTTCACTACCTGCTTCCTCCCTGGGGAAAAAATGTGGTTCCTCTCTTCTGTTTTCCCAGTGTCTACACCAGGACCCCACCCACAACAGGCTTTCCACCAGTGTCAGCTGGAATGCTACTGAATGGAACTGAACGGAACTTAATAGATATTACCTGAAACCGAGTCTGAATACAGGTGGTAAGAGAAACCAAAGAGAAATGCAAAAAAAGATATGATCCCAGCTTTCCAGGAGGTAAGATTTTGCGTGGGGTGAGAGAAGGCAGACCAAAATTTGTCAAGACAGATAGGTATGAGATAGATATTATCTTCCCATTTTACTGAGTTTAAAACTGACGCTCAGAGAGGTTAAGACAGTTGCCCCAAATCACCCAGCAAGGAAGTAGCAGGGCCTAATCCAGAACACAGGCTTGGGGGAGTTTCTCTGCTTCTAACTAGAGCACAGCTGGACCCCACCAAGCCTCGGACTCATCACTTCTTTTTCTTACTTCTACGCCCTGGTTCGTTCTCGAGCAGCCCCAGTGCTGACACGTTTTATCAGCCATTTCCTTCTGCCTGCATCCAAATTCCTGGGGCCAGCCAATCTCCAGGACTCCCGGCCAGGACATATCAAACACAAGAGAGGAAATTTCTGATATCCCATAAATTTTGCATTTAATGTCAAGAATTCCATTATACTCCATATTGTGTCGGGAGCTGAAGGGTCCATGGTGAGCAAAATATTCAACCTCTGCCCTCACTCTATTATGTGTGTGTGTATGTAATGCATGCTAGAAATGAAAAGAAGGAAATAAAAGGGGCAGGGCCTTGAAAAAGGTGGTCAGGAAGGCCTCTCTAGCTGAGACCTTCTCCCAGACTTGATGTTAGACCACCCCTTCCTCTTCAGATGCTCACACCATGGGATCATCACAGTCAGGCCAGGGCAGCCCTTCCCCAGCCTGCTGCGCACACACATGCCTGCCGGGGACTGAAAAGTGAGATCTAATGCAGTGCATCTGGGGTGCAGCCTGAGAGTCTGCATTCGTCACAAGCTCCTAGGTGAGTCTGGGGGCTGGTCTGCAAACCCCAGTGTAGTGGGGTGCTGGGATCCTCCACAAAGCTCTTCTCCCCATCTTCCCTTCTGGCCTGGGCTGCCCCCACAGTCACCCTCCCGTCGCATTTACTCCTGGGTGGAAGTGGGTGGCAAGAGGTGGCTACATTGTCCCTTCAAGGTCCCTGGGACCCCTCCACTCCTTGATATGGACATTTTCTTAGTCTTATATAAAGTTATACAAAGAAAAGCTCAAGACCCTGCAAACCACCTTTGCTGCCCACTGCCTGCAAACTCCTGCCCTACAGAAATGTCGGGTCCCCGTTGGCCTTGGTCTTCATAGCATGTCATCACAGTCAAGAGCAGCGCTCTGGAGTCAAGTGGCCTGGGAGGATCCTGACTCTGCCCGCTACTGGTTGTGTGGCCTTGGGCAAGTCACGTATCCTCACTTTTCCTTGTTTTTTTCATCCGTAAAAAGGGCAAAACAGGAGTTTCATTTATGTCTGGGGCTGTTGCTGAGGGTTAAATGTTCATATCGGGATAGCACTTGAAACAGTACAGCTTAAAGTAAGTGCTATTCGAGGTTTGTTAGATGACTCATTAAATTACCTCGCACCTCGTGCTGCGGAAACCGGCAGCCCATTCATGGTCGCCACTCTTGACAACAGGGGATATGCCTGTCACTTGTCTCTGTAGCTTTCTTCACAAATGGCTATTATCATGCCTAATAATCACATTTCATAGATAAGTAAGCTTAGGCTCAGAGATGTTGAGTAAGTCACACAGCTGAGGTGAGATAAACTGGCTATAAAGTAAATGAGGACCTCGATCAATTTATCCCAGTCCTTAAAAACGTACTGGCATGCAACCTAACTCAGGATTCGCTGGATGAATGAATACAAGAATTAATAAATGATCCAAAGAGCACACCACCAGTTGGTGGTGAGGCGAGGACCTGAGCCCAGGTGGTCTAATTGCAATGAGAGATCAGACCCAGCCTCTGAGGCCAAGGGGCTGACTAGCAATGAGATGGTAACTCAGTTAACATGCCCACAATTTCCAGTGCTTTCAGTGACACCTGGAGCATAGTGGCCATCAATAAATATTCTAGGAAAGAAGGGAAGAAGGAGGGAGGGAAAGAGGGAAGGAAAAGACTGAAGTTCTGCTGTTTCATTCATTTAACCAAATACCTACTAAACACATCTAGACTCTCCACCCTAGCTTGGTCGCGGGAGAACAAAGCAGATAAAAATCCTTGCCCTCCTGCAGCTCATACTCTAGTGGGGAGAGAAGGACAGTAAAGAAGTTTCCCTAGTAAATTACACTGTAATTGGTCAGGTGATAGTGTTTTGAGAACAATTCGACCAGGGAAGCTGCTTAGGGAATTGTAGGTAGAGGTGGGAGGGCACCGTTTGCCCCGTCTTACCACTATAAAATCCCGTAGCATGGCACTTTCCTGGGGTCCTTTTCAATTGGAAAAATAAATAAATAAAAAGGACACAAGCTGCCGTTCAGCCAGTGCCGGTGGGTGGCAGGCAGCTTGCCTCATCACCCCAGTAGCCACGTGACAGGACTAGCCCATTCACAGATCAGATGGAAAGACAGTGAGGAAGCTTGCAGAAGTCAGTTGGTAAGTGACGTCAGTTACTTCTCTCTGCTTTATATCCACACTGTCCAGGGATGCCGGGCCAGGTGTGTGCATGTCATTTCTCAGACCATCAGGCCTCCCACTGGGCTCTGCCAAGAGGAACCCTGGAGGGATGGGATGGTGGGGGAGAGTGAGCACACAGCCTCCGTCCTGTCTGCCCCCTGTCCTCTCTCTGTCACCCACAGTTCCCCTCTGCCCCAGTTCTGCAGGCAGTTGCAGCCTCATTTCTTTCCCCATCTCAGGGGTCTGATTCCCACTCCACAAGCCCTCCTCCAAGTTCTTTGTTTCTGAGGGCCCCAACCTCCATCCTCTGGTCTCCCCTCCCTGAGGGCAGCTGCCTCCCGCATTGACCTCTGGCCTAGCCACCCTTCCTGTTTCTCTCCTTCAGCCCCATCCCTGTGAGGTAAGCCCTCTTCCCTTCCCTGGAATGCCTGCTGCTGCTCATTCTCCTGGATGCACCCCAACTTGCAGCACAGTACTTGCCAGGAGAAGTTGCAGGAGAGAGACCCACAAAGAAGGGTTTTGAATCAGCATGGCTCTGCCCTGGGTCTTGGGCCCAGTATGTGCACCAGTGGTACCCTGGGGACCCTTGGTGGGCAGAGGGCAGTCCTATTCATCAGGTCACCATTTGGGTTACTCGGGATGAAATGCCTTTGTAGCTCCTACTGCTACATGCGACGATCTTGTTCGTGTATTTGTTCAGTCATTCATCGTCTGCAAGCCCCATGGGTACCAGGACAAGGACATTTCCCCAGTGCCAAGCACAGGGCCTGGCACACAGTAGGTGCACATTGCATCTGGACAAGCTGAAGAAACTCTGAAAGGCACTGTGGTGCTGGTGGGAGATTTGAAGCCACATCTACCCAGGCTCCGATTCCAAGGGAAAGATCATGTGTCCTACCAGACCAAGGTGGGCCTTCCGCACGTGTCACTGGACAGGGCCACCAATTAAAGAGGGTGATAAAAGTCATGCAGTTGGAAGCATACAGGCTGGGAGTCAGTCCCTCAGGTTCAAACTCTGGCTTAACCACCTACAGTCATTTGGGAACATAATAACCCCTCTAAACTTCTGTTTATTCCATCTGAAGTATAATAATAGTAATATCTACCTCTGTAGGTGTTTATGAGGATAAAATATCATTGGGCTGGGATCAGGCTATTATGAGGGAAATCACATCATGTTCCAGGATCCTGGGGACCCTAGTCTTGGAAGGTAAGAGGACATTTGCTCACAAAGACGTTAATGAATTTGGAATTAGCATCCATTCTTGAGGCAGGCAGGCTTGTTCCTGGGCACAACACACCCAGCTCAGGGTCTCAATCTGCCCCACCCATGTCCCCAACCCCAGGCTCCTGGGTCCCTACAAAAGGTGACCTTGGGCGAAGCACTTCACCTGAGTCTGTTTCAGTATCTGTAAAATGCAAATGGAGGAATTAAATGAGATTAAGTCTATTAAGTGCCTAGAGGGAGGGCAGTATACAGCAGGTCTAGATAAATGGCAGTTCGCTTTCTCCGAGAATGGCTGTATTTCTGCCACCCAGAGGTGCCGTGATATCCTCTGGTGGTGTGGGGACTGTGGAAGGTGCATTTGGGGAGAGACACCATTTCTTCCATTCATTCATTCACCACAGTGCATACTCTGTGCTGTGTGGGAAGGAGAAGTCTATGAGAATCACCAACACAGAATAACACCTAGGCCAGAGTGTGAGTGACTACAGGCCTTGCCTCCAAGGGGCTCCAGTCTGGGGAGACAGGTCTGAAGAGTAAAGGCTGCATGGGGCAGGAAGAGCTGGAAGAGAGTCCTCTCCTGGGCAAAGGGGAGCCCACAGGACGAGGTGACTTTCTCCGGAGTCTTGAAGGCTGTGAGGGGTTTTCAGAGCCTATGAGAATATTCCAGACAGAGGGAACAACATTATAAAGACACAGCAGATTTAGAAAAGGGCCTATGGATAACTCAGCAGTGTGCAGGACCTTAAATGCTGGGCTAACATGGGTGGGAATATTAGACAGTTCAGAGAAGGAGGGTGGGGGTCAAGGGTGAGCATGCTAGAGAGTGGTGGGTCAAGGATGATAGTGCTGGAGATTGGGGGGATCAAAGTGCGTGGGAGGGGCGTCAAGGGTGCACAGGTAGGTTCCTGCCGGGTCCTGAAGGGCTTTGAATATCTGGCTCCGACCCATCACTTTATGAAACTAAGGCCACATGGCTCCCCCGTCTCCCACTAACTGCTCAGGGGTCTGGAAGCCAATTTGCAAGTGCTATGGTGAAAAAACATTATGCATTAACGTCAAGCTTGGTGCTCATCAGAGTCCTAATTTCCACTGGTTTTTGGTTTTCAGCTCTATAAATCCTAAATGTGCCTTTCATTTCATTTTTCCACCCTTTGAGGACATCTGTTCGGCATTTGCCTTGTGTGATTAGGAAGGTGGGTGGGGGGTGCCAAGTAAGCTCCTTTTCAACTTCTTTGCATTGAAGTAAGAAGCCAGAATGTGCCCGAGAGCAGTGGGCATCGTCAGCCGCCCTCTCACCCAGCTCCCTAGGGCCACCGTTCACCTTCCCATCCTCAGGTGCTCTATGAAGAGGCTCAATTTCAAGTCAATTTATTGAAAACACCATCTATAGGCCAAAATAGGGCAACTTCACATGTTTCCAATTTATGGTTTCCAGCCCAGCATGTTGTAATATGGATTTTATATACATGTATAGTCAGGGTTTTTTTCTTTTTCTTTCAATGAGGCTTACTCTGCCTATATATTTCCATTTTAATTTGGCCAAATATTGCCAAGCTGGACCTGTGGGCTTTCAGTAAGGGCAAATGCTCACATAAATTTCAAAGTTGCTACTTGAAAGTGAGGGTGTCAAGAGGGCTTGTGGACAGGACTTCATTTACGGAACACCTCCTAGGCACTGACCACTATTCTCATGCTTTTTAAATGCTCTGTTTTCTTTCTCTAGACTGGAATACCTTTTGTTCTGATAACAGAATTAATGCAAGCTACATTGTTAAAAAAATCAAGCATTCTAAAATGGATTCAGTAGACTGCAAACATTCCTCATACACTTATCCCAAAGGGTTAAACACTGTTAAGGATTTCGTTGGTGTGTATTTCCAGATTTATCTATGCACATTAAGAAAATACATCAATCAATGCATATTATAAAAATATTACAAAACTCAAGTAACTCCCTCCATAGTGTTCCATAATCCGGTGTGTGTGGGTATGTGTGTGTGTGTCGAGTGACTCCTGGTCCCTGATTGTAGATACTCTGACTGTAGATTGTAGATTCGCCTGATTCTCTTCAATGGGGGCAGCAAATCCTATTTGGTGTAGGGGAGGTGAGAGAGACCTTCTCTGTTGAACCTGCCCTCTATCAATGGCTGGATACCTGCCAGTTTTCACTCCCATACACAGGGTGGTCCTGAACCTTCCCCCCCATACATCTTTGCCTTTTGTTCAAATTACTCTCCAGGATCAATTCCAGCAAGGAGAATTACTGGTTCAAGAGGTATAGACATTGTTGAGTCAAATCACCAAGTGGATATGGTTGAACCAATTTTCATGCCACTAACTGTGCTGGAGAGGACCTCTTCCCCAGCCTGTCACCTCATTTAAACCTCACAGACCCCTGCCATGGAAAGTTCCATTTCTCCCATGCCCAAAGGAAACTGAGGCTGACAGAGATGGAATTCTTAGAGTCAGAGGTCCAACCGACCATGCCCACAGCTTACCCAGGCATCTGACTGTGGGGAGTATGCAAGCCCGAGACAAAAGGTGCTTTGGGTTGTCCTTGGTCCAGACCTGGGGACTCCACAGACACCCTTGCCAACCAGGAAGAGAGGCTGAGTGAGTGAACTAGAACAGGGCGCCCCCTCGAGACATAGGCAGCCCCAGAGGCGGAGGGGGCGTGGTTTGGGGAGCCCCGCAAAACTAGATGCCCGCCCCACCCTGTCCCAGGAACTTGCACAACCGTGTGCGGTGGCCCTGCCTGACACCTGCCCCCCCACCTCAGTTTCCCCATCTGTCAGAGAGGAGGGCGTGATGCTCTGCCATCCCTTGGGCCTGTGGTGAGGACAAATCCCATCCAGGACGCGAAAGCAGACGTCTCTGCCTGTTCTCCCCTGGCAAGGATTCTGGACTCTGGGCCTAAGGGCTGCTGCCCGCCTCCTGCCTGGCCCCCGCCCCCGCCCCCTCCCCAGTTGGGGATTCTGATCATTTCCCGCATGTGCCGCTGGGCCTGCGAGCTCCGCCGGCTCTGCTCTCCCCTGAAAGCTCTTGAGTCCTTTTTATTGAGTTATAAAACCAGGATTGTTTTTGGATTGGGTTGGTAAAAAGGCCTGGAAACTTAGTAATCTGAACTTCTCAGGTTTGTAGACAGATATTGTTGCTTGGAGAGATAATGAGGGCTGCATTTCCAAGTATTAAATTATTTTCATTTTTTTAGATGGTGCTGCAGGCATCTGTGCTCCGCGAGTTGCTGGGTGGGGCTGCCTGGGCACCCAGCAAGTGGGACCTGGGAAGGCTGTGGACGGCCCCGCAGCGACAGTCCCCCACCCTAGTCCGGCAGGGAATGCAAAGGCCATCTGTATAATCTCCTTGGCGAAACGTGGGGTGATAGGGCTGCAGAGAGGCAGGGCCCGGGAACCCAGGGAAATTTCCTCCCTATCCAAGGCTTCCTGGGACAGGAGAGGTGGCCTTGGTCCACTCCTAATTCTGCCCTTGCGCAAGGCACGTGCACTCAGGAGCCCCAATCTCATGTGGGAATCCAGAGGTGCCCCCTCCTCCCTTTCAGGATCCTGTTGGCTGAACCTCTGTCCCTGTGGAAAGATGGCTCCCGTTTGCCCGTGTCCAGATCCCTCCAGCCACAATCCCAATTGTAGTACAGGAACTAACAATAGCTCAATAAATGCAAACTGCTTCATGAGCATCAGCTTCGGGCTCAGCTCCTTATGCATGCTCACAGTAAGGGTGATTCAAATTAGTGACAATACCAAGAGCTAATGTTCCCTGAGTGTCCAGGCTATTAAGCCCTGCTAGGTTGATGCAATGGCCAATGGGTGAAGACATGAAAAGCTCGCACAACAGTGCCCACTGCCACCATTACCCTAGAGTCAAGCAGTTTTCCTGAGGCTAGGGACTTGAGAGGCAGAAGAAGAGGGATTTGAAGCTGCATAGCCCTCTCTACCATCAGCCAGTAATGAGGGACTTAGTCTGCTCAGGGGAGGAGGAGTATTTGGCGGGAGAGGCTGCGGCCCTGTGAATAGTCACAGAAGGGAGCCTGAGATGTTTCCAGGCCTGTCTTTATGTGTGCACTCAAAAGGGCAGGCACGCTGCTCTCCAGCAAAACACAAACTGTAGCTAATTCTAAAGTCCCATAAGCTCCAGCCCCTCCCAGCCCCCAAGTGCCGGTCTGAGAGCACACATTGTGCCAAGACCATTTAGCCCTGCAGCCCACAGATCCCTTGCCTTGGGAAACCGGCGTCGGCCCAGTGACTGCGTTCTATTTCACATCTCTGGCATGACGGGCGCAGAAACTAAACAGCATCCACAGGGCAGGACTATTTCTAGACAGCAGCTCCGTTATGAAATAGGGCGCCTCTCTACGAGCTGGCTCTGGATCCCATCAAAACGACGTGTGTCTTTCCTTTCCTTCCTCAAGAAGGTGAAATACAAGCCTGTAATAACATCATGCCCCTGTTCTCCTCTGGACAAAAGTCAAAACTCGAATCTGATAAATCTGAAATCAATGTTAATTTTCTAATTGGACTTCACGGGGCTGGACATGGTGTCAGAGCCGGTGGTATTTCACGTCGTATGTTATTGTTGGTGCCAACAGAAGAAATGAATCTTTCAGGGGGTTCAAGAAGAAAATATTTCTTTGATTCCAGGGAACTAAATACCCACCTATTCTACTTATTACAAAGAGGCTAATGTCCTCCCCTTGAAACTTTGCAGTGAACCCAAAAGCAGACTCTGGGGTGCCCTTGCACCCTTACAGGTTTATAGACCAAGGACCCTCTCCCTGTTCTCATTCCAACCTGAAAAACTTCTATCCACCTTCCAAAACCCAGTTCAGAATGCCCACTTCTAAGAACATTTCTAAGAGCAGTGATTCTGAACCAGCCAATTTTGCAAACCTGTCCCCCCACACACACACGGCAATGCCTAGAGACATTTTCGGTGTCACAGTGGGGAGGAGAATGTTAATGGCATCTAGTGGGTAGACGCAGAGCTATGCATTAAGACTTGTGGACCCTACACACATCCATTATCATGAACCCCTTCCTCCATCAAAAAAATATTGAAAATTACATTTTAAAAACTGAGTTGGTGTGAAGAGAAATATAATCATTACTATATATTCCTTATTAGTATTCTAATTTTAAGGTTAAATTAAAATTAAAACACTTTTGTAAGCCCCACGAGCCTTGGGCATCGGGTCTACCACACTAATGGGTAAGGGCCCTCAGTAGAGGCTGGGGATGATGCGAAACATCGTACAATGTGTAGAACAGACCCCAAACAACAAAGAATTATCTGGCCCCAAATGTGAATAGTGCCAAGGTGGAGAAACCTGTTATAAAGGAAACCTCTAGAATATAAAAGCCTGGAAACTTAATGTCTAAGCTCCCACAGCAACTGTAACACAACACTGGAAGAACATAACTTTTGGTAATTAGCAAGGCTTCAGGGCAGGGAAGGAGTCGATGAGCACAGCACATGCTTTCATGAGAGCATTCATAAAAAAATCCAAATGTGTTTTTTCTCTTTTTCTCCAAATAGTGGGTACAGCATGGAACACATACTTCGCTCATAGTCAGCTCTGCAGGCAATAGGCAACACTTCATTATTCAGACAAATTGCAGAAATCCCATGATGCCTCCTGCCTCGTGGTTGGTTTCTCTTTATCATGAAACAGAGCTTGCTGCTCAGCAAAGCAGCTCAGAGGTACTGATGCTGGACCCTTCGCCTGCCTTCTGAGGTGTCCAGGGAAGACCTGCTTCCCAATCGGTTACAAGGCTAACTCTTCTGCGAGAGACATTGGGGAATACAGAGTAGAACTGGCTCATGCAATTACGGAGGCTGATCAGTATAAAGTCCACAGGGCAGGCTGGCAGGCTGCAGATCCAGGGAAGAGTTGTGATTCAACTCTGTGGGCTTACTTCCTTTTTCTCGGGGGAGGTCACTCTTTGTTCTACTCAGGCCTTCAACTGATTGGGCAGGGCCCACCCACATTATGGAGCGGGTGATCTGCTTTACAAAGACCACCAAGTCAGATGTTAATCTTACACAAACAAACACCTTCACAGCCACTCCCAATATCTGGGTACTGTGGCTCAGTAAAGTGGGCATATAAAATTAACCATCATAAGGTCTAAATTATTTTTATTCTCAATTGCGTTTCTCTTTCTCTCTCTGAAAGACCAATGAACAACCATGCTGGAAGGGAAAATACACAAGGTTTCACACCAAAAGTAGGCAATTAGCATTTATCGAGTGCTTACATGCACCCAGGTATGTGCAGGCAAACACCATCTCATGTGGCCTTCACTAGAGCCCAGCAAGGGGGCCATCGCTGCCCTCACCTCACAGTTCCATGACTCACCAGGTCCCATAGCTGGTCCCCAGCAGAGCAAGAGCAAACCCAGCTCTCTCCTGAGCCTAAAGTCATGCCCTACCAACCCTCTGAAGCAACTACCTAGGGGAGCAACAGGGAGAAAGACAGAGGCAGCTCTGAGAGAGAAGAGCTCTGGACTTGAGTCTCAGACCAGCTGTGTGCTCTGGGCGACCCATTTACCACCAGTCACTGTGAGCCCGGCTCTTTCCTGTCCAACACGCACACACCAGGGTCTCCCTCCTGCTCTTTTACACACACACACACACACACACACACACACACACACACACTGCCTAATACCACATGCATACTTCATAGGTATTAGAATGATGGTAGTTATAACAGTAACTATAAATAATGTATATGTGGTAGTGTCAGATGTCATAGGTGAGGGAAGAAGAGAACAGGAAGCAAAGGGGGGGGCATTTAAAATTAGACTATGAAGGTGGGCCCATGCCATACCACAAAGCCCAAAAGTAAGTTATCAAAAGCTTCCTTCATTCAAAGAACACTTTGCACACCCCCGGGCGACCTACTCAACAGCCTGGTGAGGTGGCCAGGGCAGGGACCCTATGTGCATTTAACAGGTGAGAAATCTTTGGTTTAAAGATGTTGAGTGCCTTGTCCAAGGGCACACAGCATTCTGCTGTAGGCATTGGAGCCAGGCCTCCTGCCAACGCCCCCTCCCCAGGGTGCAGATGGTCCAGGGGAGAGAGAGTCCACAGGGTCTTTAAAGAGTTAGGAAACAGCTTTTTCCATCTCTTGGGTCCAGTTTGGAACCAAACTCCTTCCCCACACTGGCAATTGTAAGAATTAGCAACAACCGATATAGAGTTCCGGGAAGATGGTGGTGTGAGCAGGGCAGTGGAAATCTCCTCCCCAAACCATATATATCTATAAAAATACAGCAAATACAACTATTCCTAAAAAGAGACCAGAATATACAGGACAGCGCACAGCCTGCATCTGCACCTGAGAGGACTCGGCACCCCACGAGGCGGGTAAGATATGGAGCCGCGTCCCGGTGGGACCCGAGCACTCCCCCACCCCAGCACAATAGCGGGAGGAGAGGATTCAGAGCCGGGAGGGAGTGGAAGTACAGGCCCGCGAAATAACCAGCCCTGGTGATCTGCACCGGGAGCACTGACACACACCGCATGATGTATCAGATATTAGAGAGGCAGAAAGTGCAGGTTTTGAGCTGGGAACGTGCTCGAGTCCTTACAGCAGGCTCCCCAGGACAAAAGAAAAGCCCGCGCTTTTTTTGGCGGTCTTAAAGAGGAAGAGGCCCAATGGAGGAACACGATCGTCCCAGCATGCTCAGCCCAGCAGGCTGGGAGTCCTGAGGAATTTTGGACCCCTCGGCTGGCGACTGGGAAAAAGTAGCCGCACTGAGACTTCACACAGAGAACAACAGCCTCCTATTCGTTCCCACCCCGGCCAGAGCTACAAACTGCCCTGCGGAGCTGTGTGGCCGTGGCTGCGGAATAGTGGAGCAACAGTGTAACCTACAGCATCCTTACAGAATCTACTCCTGGTGGGTGTTTTTTTTTTCCTTTCTTTTCTTTTCTTTTCCTTCTTTCTTTTTTTCTCTTTTCTCTCTTCCTTCTTTTTTCTTAAAGTCTTAAAGAGCCCAGCTGACATACGTGGCACCTACCAGTGACCACTTCTATCACCATGAAGACAGACGAATATGCTATAGACAAAGCTCACCCAGACCCAGACAACACCAGAGAGGGAGCCTGAAGGGATGGAAATGCACAATCTTCCTGAAAAGAATTCAGAATAAAAGTCATAATCATGCTGATGGATCTAAAGAGAAATATGCAAGAGCTGAGGGAGGAAGTGAGGAAAGTCAGGAAACACAATGCAGAAATGAGACAAGCCATGGATGGGCTTAGCAGCAGACTGGACGAGATGCAAGAGACTGCTAATGGAATAGAAATCAGAGAACAGGAATACAGAGCAGCTGAGGCAGAGAGAGATAAAAGGATCTCTAGGAATGAAAGAATATTAAGAGAACTGTGTGACCAATCCAAATGGAACAATATTCGCATTATAGGAGTACCAGAGGAAGAAGAGAGAGAAAAAGGGATAGAAAGTGTCTTTGAAGAAATAATTGCTGAAAACTTCCCCATGCTAGGGAAGGGAATAGTCTCGCAGTCCACGGAAACCCACAGATCTCTCAACACAAGGGACCCAAGGAAAACAACACCAAGACATATAATAATTAAAATGGCAAAGATCAAAGATAGGGACAGAGTATTAAAGGCAGCTAAGAGAGAGAAGAGATCACCTACAAAGGAAAACCCATCAGACTATCATCAGACTTCTCAACAGAAACCTTACAGGCCAGAAGAGAATGGCATGATATATTTAATGTAATGAAACAGAAGGGCCTCGAACCAAGAATATTGTATCCAACACGATTATCATTTAAATATGACAGAGGGATTAAACAATTTCCAGACAAGCGAAAGCTGAGGGAATTTCCCTCCCATAAACCACCTCTACAGGACATCTTAAAGGAACTGCTCTAGAGGGAAGCACTCCTGAGGCTTAAAAGATGTCACCAGAGATAATAAAATCATAGCGAAGAAAGCAGACCATCCAAATACTAATTAAAGGCAAAGAATAAAACACCTATTATAGAAAGAATGGAGGAGGAGGAATAAGAAGGGAGAGAAATAAAGAAACATCAGACTGTGTTTACAATAACTCAACAAGAAAGTTAAGTTAGATTGTTAGATAGTAAAGAAGCAACCCTTGAACCTTTGGTAACCAGGAATATAAAGCCAGCAATGGCAATAAGTACATATCTATCGATAATCACCCTAAATGTAAATGGACTGAATGCACCAATCAAAAGACACAGAGTAACAGAATGGATAAAAATGCAAGACCGACCTATATGCTGCTTACAAGAAGCTCACCTCAAACCCAAAGATATACACAAACTAAAAGTGAAGCGATGGAAAAAGATATTTCATGCAAACAAGGAGAAAAAAGCAGGTGTTGCAGTACTTGTATCAGACAAAATAGACTTCAAAACGAAGAAAGCAGCAAGAGATAAAGAAGGACATTACATAATGATAAAGGGGTCAGTCCAACAAGAAGATATAACCATTATAAATATAAATGCACCCAATACGGGAGCGCCGGCATATGTGAAACAAATACTAACAGAATTAAAGGAAGAAATAGACAGCAATGCATTCATTTTAGGTGACTTCAACACACCAGTCACTCCAAAGGACAGACCAACCAGACAGAAAATAAGTAAAGACACAGAGGCACTGAACAACACACTAGAACAGATGGACCAAACAGACATCTACAGAACTCTACACCCAAAAGCAACAGGATACACATTCTTCTCAAGTGCACATGGAACATTTTCCAGAATAGACCACATACTAGGCCACAAAAAGAATCTCAGTAAAGTAAAAAATATTGAAATTCTACCAACCAACTTCTCAGATCACCAAGGTATAAAACTAGAAATAAATTTTAGAAAGAAAACAAAAAGGCTCACAAATACATGGAGACTTAACAACATTCTCCTAATTAATCAATGGGTTAATGACCATATCAAAGAATATATGGAGACTAATGACAACAGCAACACAAAGCCACAACTTCTGTGGGACACAGCAAAGGCAGTTCTAAGAGGAAAGTATATTGCAATCCAGGCCTATTTAAAGAAGAACATTCCCAAATGAATAGTCTAAAGACACAATTACTGAAATTGGAAAAAGAAGAACAAATGAGGCCCAAAGTCACCAGAAGGAGGGACATAATAAAGATCAGAGAAGAAATAAATAAAATTGAGAAGAATAAAACAATAGAAAAAAATCAATGAAACCAAGAGCTGGTTCTTTGAAAAAATAAACAAAATAGATAAACCCCTAGCCAGACTTATTAAGAGAAAAAGAGAATCTACACACATAGCAGAATCAGAAATGAGAAAGGAAAAATAACGACAGACCCCACAGAAATACAAAGAATTATAAGGGCATATTATGAGAATCTATGTGCTAACAAGCTGGAAAGCATAGAAGAAATGGACGACCTCTTAGAAAAATACAACCTTCCAAGACTGACCTAGCAAGAAACAGAAAAACTAAACAGAACAATCACCAGCAATGAAGTTGAATCAGTAATCAAAAAACTACCCAAGAACAAAAACCCCAGACCAGATGGATTCACCTCTGAATTCTACCAGACTTATAGAGAAGAAATAACACCCATTGTCCTTAACGTTTTCCAAAAAATAGAAGAGGAGGGAATACTTCCAAACTCATTCTATGCAGCCAGCATTACTCTAATACCAAAACCAGGCAAAGACCTCACCAAAAAACAAAATTACAGACCAATATCCCTGATGAATGTAGATGCAAAAATACTCAACAAAATATTAGCAAACGGAATTCAAAAATACATCAAGAGGATCATACACCATGATCAAGTGAGATTCATCCCAGGGATGCAAGGATGGTACATTTGAAAATCCATCAACATCATCCACCACATCAACAAAAAGAAGAACAAAAACCATGTGATCATCTCCATAGATGCTCAAAAAGCATTTGACAAAATTCAGCACCCATTCATGATTAACACTCTCAACAAAATGAGTATAGAGGGCAGGTATCTCAACATCATAAAGGCTATATATGACAAACCCACAGCTAACATCATACTTAACAGCGAGAAGCTGAAAGCTTTTCATCTAAGATCGGGAACAAGACAGGGATGCCCACTCTCTCCACTGTTATTCAACATAGTACTGAGGTCCTAGCCAGGGCAATCAGGCAAAACAAAGACGTACAAGGCATCCAGATTGGTAAAGAAGAAGTCAAATTGTCACTATTTGCAGATGACATGATATTGTACATAAAAAACCCTAAAGACTCCACTCCAAAACTACTAGAACTAATATCTGAATTCAGCAAAGTTGCAGGATACAAAATTAACACACAGAAATCTGTTGCTTACCTATACACTAACAATGAGCTAACAGGAAGAGAAATCAGAAAAACAATTCCATTCACAATTGCATCAAAAAGTATAAAATACCTAGGAATAAACCTAACGAAGGAAGTGAAAGACCTGTACTCTGAAAACTACAAGACACTCCTAAGAGAAATTAAAGAGGACACTAACAAATGGAAATGCATCCCATGCTCTTGGCTAGGAAGAATAAATATTGTCAAAATGGCTATACTACCTAAAGCAATCTACAGATTCAATGCAATCCCTATCAAACTACCAACAGCTTTCTTCAATGAACTCAAACAAATAATTCTAAAATTCATATGGAACCACAGAAGACCCCTAATAGCCAAAGAAATCCTGAGAAGGAGAAATAAAACAGGAGGAATTACGCTCCCTGACTTCAAGCTCTACTACAAAGTCACAGAAATCAAGACAATTTGGTATTGGCACAAAAACAGACCCACAGACCAGTAGAACAGAATAGAAAATCCAAACATTAACCCAAACATATACAGTCAATTAATATTTGATAAAAGTGCCTTGGATATACAATGGGGAGATGACAGCCTCTTCAGCAGCTGGTGTTGGAAAAACTGGACAGCTACATGTAAGAGAATGAAACTGGACTACTGTCTAACCCCATACACAAAAGTCAACTCAAAATGGATCAAAGACCTGAATGTAAGTCATGAAACCATAAAACTCTTAGAAAAAAACATAGGCAAAAATTTCTTAGACATAAAGATGAGCAACTTCTTTATGAACATATCTCCCCGGGCAAGGGAAACAAAAGCAAAAATGAACAAGTGGGACTATATCAAGCTGAAAAGCTTCTGTACAGCAAAGGATACCATCAGTAGAACAAAAAGACATCCTACAGTATGGGAGAATATATTCATAAATGATGTATCAGATAAGGGGTTGACATCCAAAATATATAAAGGACTCATGCACCTCAACAAACATAAAGTAAATAATCCAATTAAGAAATGGGCAGAGGACATGAATAGACACTTCTCCAAAGAAAAACTCAGATGGCCAACAGGCACATGAAAAGATGCTCCACTTCACTAATCATTAGAGAAATGCAGATTAAAACCACAATGAGATGTCACCTCACAGCAATGAGGATGGCCAACATCCAAAACACAAACAACAACAAATGTTGGCGAGGATGTGGAGAAAAGGGACCCCTCCTACACTGCTGGTGGGAATGCAAATCAGTTCAACCACTGTGGAAAGCAGTATGGAGGTTCCTCAAAAAACTCAAAATAGAAATACCATTTGACCCAGGAATTCCACTCCTAGGAATTTACCCTAAGAATGCAGCAGCCCAGTTTGAAAAAGACAGATGCACCCCTATGTTTATCGCAGCACTATTTACAATAGCCAAGAAATGGAAGCAACCTAAGTGTCCATCAGTAGATGAATGGATAAAGAAGAGGTGGTACATATACACAATGGAATATTATTCAGCCATAAGAAGAAAACAAATCCTACCATTTGCAACAACATGGATGGAGCTAGAGGGTATTATGCTCAGTGAAATAAGCCAAGCCGAAAAAGACAAGTATCAAATGATTTCACTCATGTGTGGAGTATAAGAACAAAGAAAAAAACTGAAGGAACAAAACAGCAGCAGACTCATAGAACCCAAGAACGGACTAATAGTTACCAAAGGGAAAGGTACTGGGGAGGATGGGTGGGAAAGGAGGGACAAGAGGGAAAAGGGGGCATTACGACTAGCAGATGTAATGTTGGGGGGGTGCGGGGAGGGCTGTACAACTCAGAGAAGACAAGTAGTGACTCTATAGCATCTCACTATGCTGATGAACAGTGACTGTAATGGGGTTGGTGGGGGGTACCTGATGAATGGGTAGTTTAATCACCATAATATTGCACATGTAATTGTAGATTAATGATACCAAAATAAAGTATTGAAAAAAAAAAAGAATTAGCAACAACCTATGCGACAGTCCCATCCTGGTACTGGGAGCGCACACACACACACACAAATAGCAGGTAACAGGTAAATAAATAACAGGTGCTATTATTATCATTCTCATTATCATTTTAGCTTCCAGATTCAGCAGCTTGTGCTACAGCACACAAAATTCAGAGGCCCTTGGTGGACAGAGGAGATAAAAAATGTCAGAGCAAGCATTCTAGTCTATTCTTCCAAACACCTCCCAAGCCAAAGATTTCCATGGCGACGACATAGCCATTCCCTACTTTTCACCTCCAATGTTCCTATTTACAGTCTGTACATGTTGGCAGGGAAGCAAGGTGAGGACTTTTTCTCATTTTCATCCAGAAGGACCATGGCTCTTACATCATTCTAAATTTCCTAGGCTTGTCCATGACAATACACCCACCCTCACTGTGCAGACACAGGGCTGGATTTTCTGCATGTCAGGCAAAGCCCGGAAAGTTCAATGTGGCGGGCCATGATGTCGGAAGGGGCTGCGGTAGAAAGACACAAAATCAGGGTCAGACTTTCAGCCTGGCTGGAGAAAGTCAGGCTTGCCAAGGACAGTGGGCTTGGAATCTGGCCATTCCCCACCAGCCTAATGCAGAGAGCTTGGTTTTCTTTAAAAAATATTGTTTTAACTTTGGGGAAAGGAGTTAGTTGAGTTCATCACACCCCTCATTTCATGGCTCATTCTCTCCTTTGGTCCATTCAAGGCATCTGATCTGTCTCAATTCATTTACCTATTTCCCCCCTTCAATCCTCATTCCCTACCCCAGTCCCTTCTCCCAGGGGCGATCATTCTCATGCATGTGCCCTGTATTCATCATATTTGTGTGAAAGAATTGAATTCACGTAAATGGTATTGGGCTCTAGGTCTCCTACTTCTTTTTTTTCACTCCACACAGTGTTTTTAAAGATCTATAATTACGGTGCTAGCTGCTGCATAGCATCCTGGGTGTGTGTCTCCCATATCTTACATACCTGTTGCCCCAGGGCGAGCTCACACTCTGCTTCTGTCCATAAGCCATGATGAATATCCCAGATATGGCACCTTAAGGAGATGTGTCAGAGTTTCTTTGAGAAATACTACCCAGGTTGAATCACAGGGTCACGGGGTGTACATATACACCCAATTATACTAAGGCCATCCAGGGATTTGTCAGGATGGCTGCATCCGTCTAAAACACTCCCACCAGCGTGCACAGGGTTTTCTATATCCCCACATCCTCACCAACATTTTGCATTATCCTACTTTCTGTTGTTTTGTTTTTGCCAACCTGATATGTATAAGTCATATCTCATTGTTGTTTTAATTTGTGTTTCTACCCTGCTGAGTTTGAGCTTGTCTTTATTTGCTTGTTACCCCTTTGGGTTTCTTCCCCTGTGAACCATGAGGCCACCCCCTTTGCCCAGCTTCCCTTGCCGGTCTTGTTTTTACTGGTTTCGCAGAAATTCCTCGGGTATTTTCAGTATTAGCCCCTTGTCCATTTGGAAACACCTTCTCTCAAGTTTGTTATTGGTCGGTGAACTTGCTGTAAAGTGCCTTCACTGAACAGAAATCTTCAACTGCATTATAATCAAATCCGTCTGTGTTTTGTCTTATTGTTTGTGGTTTTGAGACACATACATATGCAGATGCAGTAATTTCCCATATAAATGCTATATTACTTGTTTTATATTATCTCCAACTGATATTCTAGCTCACCTTCAAATGTGTCTCACTCCATCTGGGACCCACCTTTTTACATAGTATCAAGTGGGGAATTTGGGATCTACCTGCATGCACTTGGTCAATCAGTTTTCCCAACTTCAGTCACTGGACTGTCCATTCTTGGCCCCACTGATTTGTGTGAGTCCCTTTATCATATCTTGGGTTTCCGTTTGTACACATGGGTATCTCTGAGCTCTTGAATCTGTTCCACTGTCCCAGCAGAATTTTTTTTTCTATACTGTTTTCATTACTACATCCTTGGATAGAAAAAGTTTTGACTCTGCTTTTACTTTTCCAAGTTGACTCAACTATTCATGGACTTTTCTTCCCACACACACACACACACACACACACACACACACACACAAATTAGCATAAGTTTATGAAGGTCCCCAAAAACTCCAGCTGCAAGTTTGATTGGGCCTACATTGAAATAATAGCTTAACTTGAGACCACTGACATCTTTGTAACATTAAGTGATGCTATTAAAGAGCATAAATGTCTCTCCATTTTTCAGATCTTCTTTTTTGTTCTTTAATGTTAAATGTTTAAACTTTCTTCATTGAGGTTTTTGCATACTATTTTGTTAATTCCCAGTTTTACTGCTATTGTGTAGAGTATCTTGGTTTTTATGTTATATATGCAGTATTATATATAATTTTTATGTTAGTTCATATACATTATTATATTTTCTAGTTGGTTAATGATACAGAGAAATATTTTTTATTTTTTAAAGTTGATTTTTGTACCAGATTCAGTGCTTGACTGTCTTTAGTTTTGCTTCTGCTGTTTTTCTATGAAGACTACCATGTCTTCTGAAAGCACATGTATTATCTCTCTGTACACTTTTTCTTTTCTCTCTCTTTATTTTTACATCTTTTTTTATTTGTTTTTCTTATAATATTGGCCAGGACCTCCTTTGGTAAAGAGTGGTGGTGATATTGAGGCATTGCTGAGTCCTTCCAGATCATAAAGAAAATATCTAAAGTTGCTCTGTTAAAATAACTGATTGCTATGGATTTTAGCTATATGACTTTACCAACTTAAGAAAACTTCCATTTTATTGTCAAGTAGTTAATAATAAGCAAGTATTAAACTTCATGATATGTTTTTCTGCATCCATTTGAATTTTTTTCAAGTAGGTATGATTCATTTCAAATAGATTCTCTGATATGAAACCGTCCTTGCATTCCTAGGAAAAGCTCCACTTGACTATATATTATTTATTTTAAAGTATTTTGGGTTCAGTTAACTAATATTTTATTTAGGCTATTTTACCTACATTCATTAAGTGAAATGATCTTTAATCTATTTTCTTTTATAACTTTTAGTCTGGTTTGGAACCAATATTATCCTGGGTTCATCAAAGGAGCCAGACAATTTTTACTCTTTTGTAATTTCTGCAATATCTTTCAAAAGATATGGATTAATCATATTTTTTTTAAGTTTGTTGAAACTCACTTATAACAACATGTGGGTCTGAAGTGTTCTGGGAGGTTAAGTCTTAGATTAACATTTCAAATTCTTTAATGTTTTTAGTTGCTTTTTTTTCCTTGTGCTAACTATTGGTATTTTATACTTTTTCAAAATATGTCCATTTCATCTAAATTTTCAAATTTATTAGTAACAGATATTCATAGTAATCTTTCCTTCTTTCATGTGTCTCTGTGGCATCTGTTCCTATTTCTCTTGTATTGTTTGTATTTCATTTACTTTCATCTTTTTTTCATTGGCCTTATGAGCAGTGTTTCTCCTATTAATATATTCAAAAAGACCAACTTTTGGTCTCTTTACTCCTCCCTGTTTTTGTTATTGCTATAATTATTCTCTAGTTCATTTATTTCTGCCCTTAACTTTATTATTATTTTCTCTCTGGTTAAATGTTTCTTGGTATCTTTTTCCAATTTCTATATTTGAATGCTTAACAAGTTTGTTTCACACTGGAATTCTATAAAAGGCCCTGTGTGTTATGACAGATGTGTTCGTTGTATATCACGTCCCCCATGACTTAGCCATGTCACCCAGGTGAGCCATTTACCTTTTCTGAGTGTCTGTACCCTACACTGTAAAATGCGGTTGATGGTCCTGTCTCCTAGCTTTTTGTGAGGACTTTGTGAAATAATGCCCAGAGGGAACCCGGAGGATCCCAAGATCTTTCCCCCTTTCCCATCCCTTGTTCCAAAGCTAATTAGAAAACCACTAACCACAGATTCATGAGAATCTCAGACCTTAAAGGAGTGGTTTCCAACCAGGTGCAGTTTTGCTCCCCAGGGCCCATTTGAAATGTCTGGAGACACCTGGGGGAGGAAAGGGGTGCTACCAGCATCTAGGGATGCTGAAGATCCCTCAGGAGAAGCCAGCTATACTATTAGCGATCTTGCAATGCCCACGAACAGCACCACAACAAAGGATTGCCTGCTCCCAGAAGTCGGTAGTGCTGAAGCTGAGAAATTCCACTTTAAAGGAGCCTCCAGGGGTACCTGGTCCTACCACTCACACAGTATAGGAATCTTTTACCAATAGGGCCTCTGCTTAGGCACACCCAGGGACAGGAGGCTCACCACCTAAAGACATACCTAGCAGGAGTGGCAGGAACATAGGCTTTGGAATCAGGAATTCTTAAAAGCTGGCCTACCCTTTATGCTGACTTATGATCCATGAATCTCAATTTCTTCACCTATCAAGTGAATAAAATATTTAGCTGGGATGACTGTACAAGATTTATCTCAGCACAGCACCTAGGATGTAGCAAATGGTCAATAAATGTTAATTTCTGCAGTCAACCCTGTTGCAACCAAATTTGCCTCCAGTGACTTTAAAATTTGCACTTTGGCATCTTCTGTCAGAAGGCCCCTAAACTATTGGCAGGGAGTGATCAACAATGCTCAGTCCCTCCCTCTGGGTCTCAGTTTCCATATCTGTAAAATACATGGTGCTACTAGATCAAAGCTTACAAACTGCTTGCCCTCAACCAAAGTCAGTTTGCAGACGTATCTGCTGTTTGGCATATATTTCCTTTCTTAGAATTCAAACTTATTTCCATTTATAAAAATGGGCAGACTTCACGAAGAAATCTGGAGTTCTTGCTTCTCTTGAAGAATAAAATATTCAGAGATATTGGGCCTGTTTCATTCATGCCAACAAGCTGGGGGAGCTGAGTAGCGCTACCCCCATGCATGGGACATGTGCTCTCAATTTACCACAGTCCTCACCACTCCCTATTGCATGTTGCACTCATTTATATTACTTCTGGCTCCTGCAGACAGTTTGCTTTATAATTCTTAAGATATATGCGCTTTCTGGCTCTTTTCATCTCTCTTAGAAACCATGAGTTGCAATTCAAAGAGGAAATTTCCTTGATAAATTACCAGAGAATCTAGCTACTGATGATTTGGTATAGCAGTTACTTAAAACAGAAGCTCTCCTTGGACTCTGATTCTACTTTTAAACAGGAAGGAGAGTCTCTTTTTAAAAAAGTCCATAGACAACTAGTTAAAGTTAATGGAAAGGGTACTTTG
This sequence comes from Smutsia gigantea, assembly GCA_032199065.1. Lineage (NCBI taxonomy): Eukaryota > Metazoa > Chordata > Mammalia > Pholidota > Manidae > Smutsia > Smutsia gigantea. The sequence goes on from JAVSCE010014746.1 coordinate 79,557, forward strand.
ATTTGTAAAGCCCATGAAGATGGGGCAGATTCAGCGCTGAAGAGCAGGAAGCTGAGATGCCTCATGCACCCTGGTGACCTAAGGGCACCCCCAGGACACAGCCATGCCATGGTACAGTACAATCTGTCCCTGCTGGGGGCCTCCACTTTTTTCATCAGGCACAAGCTGACCTTCAGGAAGTAGGTGGTCAGGAAGGGAGACGCAGGGGTGCCATGCAGACACAAAAACTAAAAAAACAATTTTTTACATCACACAGTGGTCTATCCTGGAGATGAAATTGGCCCCTTCCCAATCAATCTCTGCAGGACTCCTATATGTACTAAAAGAATTCTCTCCCCAGATTGTCTTTCAGATATATCTCCCCAATTTCAGATTGTCTCCCCAGATATAAACCATGCAACATGGTGGAGAACCCACACCATAGACAGAGCTGGCACTTAGCCACTCATGGAACCCCAGACAAAGTCACCCATTGTAATCAAGCCTCATTTTCCTCATCAGAAAAATGGGGATAACGATAACTCCTACTTCCCAGGACAGCTGCACATGAGTTCTTGGGCATCTATTCCAACCCCTTTGATCCATGGTCGACAAAATAGAAGCTTGAGAGGGAGAATTGCCTGGCAGTTCATCCCTGCTTTTAGAGATTCCAATGGCTGGCTAAGATGTAAATTCTTTAATCAAATCCAAAGGAAAACTTATTAAAAACGGATCTCCAGTACAAATAAGAGGGTACTCTTCAACCAGGACAGAAAGATAAACACAGTAATACTTAGTACTGGCCTGGTTGTAGTAAAATGGGCTCATATACCATGTGGGGAGGGGTCTGTCTTGTGACTACAGGTGACAAACCACATCACACGGTGGGTTCTCAGCATGTTCGCTGAACTACTGAGCTGAAAGCAACTGGGTAGTTGTCTGGGGAACCATTAAAAACGTCCATTATCTTTGTTCTTTCTTGGCTTCTCTCTTGGGAATCTCTCAAAGCCCTCAATCTTGTAGAAAAAAAGAAATTAAAAGAAAGAAGGTGTGTGAACTCACAATGCAAGTCAAGAAAATGTTTCACAAATATTCCCTGGGATTTTGCAGAGTAATGGGATGAACAATGAGATCTCAGGATCAGAACGCTGCTGATGTCCATGGGAGTGTCCGATGCAGCTGGGAATAACTGAAGCTCACCTATGGGCCCGGCAATCGGCATCCATATAGAAACGAGGGCACCTTGACTCAGCAGTGTTTGGGAGAGACTGGATAAGCAAAAGTGGAAAAGTTCACATCATAATGTTGACTGCAAAAAGCAAAGAATATTACAGAGGCAGTAATGGAACAAAGAGAATGAAAATGGCTGTGTCCGAATGGTTAGATTAGGGTGGACTTTAAATTATCCTTTCTGTAAGTTTCATAATACACATCAAGGGGAAATGCTGTGATCTGCATGCCAGTTAAAACTCAGCCATGGCAAAAAGCTCTTGGACATAAACATGAACGACTTCTTCATGAACATATCTCCCCGGGCAAGGGAAACAAAAGCAAAAATGAACAAGTGGGACTATATCAAGCTGAAAAGCTTCTGTACAGCAAAGGGCACCATCAGTAGAACAAAAAGAGATCCTACAGTATAGGAGAATATATTCATAAATGACATATCCGATAAGGGGCTGACATCCAAAATATATAAAGAACTCACGCACCTCAACAAACAAAAAGCAAATAATCCAACTAAGAAATGAGCAGAGGACACGAATAGACACTTCTCCAAAGAAGAAATTCAGATGGCCAACAGGCACATGAAAAGACACTCCACATCGCTAATCATCAGAGAAATGCAGATTAAAACCACAATGAGATATTACCTCACACCAGTGAGGATGGCCAACATCCAAAACACAAACAACAACAAATGTTAGCCAGGATGTGGAGAAAAGGGAACCCTGGTGGGAATGCAAATTAATTCAACCACTGTGGAAAGCAGTATGGAGGTTCCTCAAAAAACTAAAAATAGAAATACCATTTGACCCAGGAATCTCACTCCTAGGAATTTACCCTAAGAATGCAGCAGCCCAGTTTGAAAAAGACATATGCACCCCTATGTTCATCACAGCACTATTTACAATAGCCAAGAAATGGAAGCAACCTAAGTGTCCATCAGTAGATGAATGGATAAAGAAGATGTGGTACATATACACAACGGAATATTATTCAGCCATAAGAAGAAAACAAATCCTACCATTTGCAACAACATGGATGGAGCTAGAAAGTATTATGCTCAGTGAAATAAGCCAAGCCGAAAAAGACAAGTATCAAATGATTTCACTCATATGTGGAGTATAAGAACAAAGAAAAAAACTGAAGGAAAAAAACAGCAGCAGACTCACAGAACCCAAGAACGGACTAATAGTTACCAAAGGGAAAGGGACTGGGGAAAATGGGCGGGAAGGGAGGGATAAGAGGGAAAAAGGGGCATTACGATTAGCAGATGTAATGTTGGGGGGGCACGGGGAGGGCTGTACAACTCAGAGAAGACAAGTAGTGATTCTATAGCATCTCACTACGCTGATGGACAGTGACTGTAATGGGGTTGGTGGGGGGGACCTGATGAAGGGGGTAGTTTAATCACCATAATATTGCACATGTAATTGTAGATTAATGATACCAAAATAAATTTAAAAAAAAGAAATAATAATCAGAAACAGAAAAAAAAACTCAGCCATGGGCTTCCTGATCATTTTATAATTGAAGCCACCTACTACGTACAAGGCACATTCTGATGGGATTTCCAATCCTCACTGAACTGATCTCAAAGGGAGAAACCAGTATCACAGCACCTAGAGATAGAAAAACAGAGAGCAAGGAACTTGCCTGGGACCCCATGGCTAAGAAGAGCAAAGCTGTGGTTGAAGCCCAGCAGGAAGTATGGACAAAGTGTGCTTTCTTTCTAGCACCCAGGGTCCCCAAAGAGTTGGGACATGGAAGAGGGCATTGAAGCTTTGAGTGACAGCACCAAAGGTCCTCCTTGTTCACCCCTTATGGGACCTCTGATGGCCTGTAGAAGAAAGAGGACCCTTTTAAACAAAAAGAAAGCAGTTCTGGGGAGGAGCACCCTCCTCAGACAGAAGACGGAGCTGGAATGGAGCGACACCACTGTTTGCATTCGTCACCTTCCTCCTTCCGGCGGCTCCTCGGTGGTCACTGCCATCTCTGCAGCCACACCAGTACTTGTGTTCTGTGACTATAGTGATAAAAAGATTCCTTTTTCTTTTCCTTTTCTATGAACTTTGGAATGCACCTCTTTAAACATGCATTTTAGGATTCGGATTTCTGGGACTTTAGGTTTAACCACACCTCACCCCTTCCCATCACAGTATTTTCTATTACAGAACACCTGAGAGCTTGGCCTTAATAGGGCAAAAAGGGTCCAAATCTTCAGTCATGAAAGATGTGTTGCAATACTATGAGGTTAATGAAAACTGATTTTTTTATAGGTGCTCTGTGTAGCCACAAATATTGCAAAAGTAAAGACAGTGAAAATTATACCATATACTGAACTGGAACTGTCTGAAATGATCCCCAGGCAGCCACTTCCAAGCCCTCCCCACCCCAGCCCCATGGGCTGGAGTCTTTCATTGACCTAATCCTTCACTGACCGAAGGACTGCACATTATGGCAGGTGTTTGTGTGCATCACCAGAGTGAAAGCAATCCAGCCTTTTCACTGGTGCAGAGCTTCACCATTTCAACAAATATAGGAGGTAGGGGCAGTCTCCTGGAAAAGAGGCATGTAGCTTGATTGAGGCATGTTTACAGAGGTGGGTCTGTGCACACCTGTCCTTCCAAACTTGACCCATTTTTGCAGCCTCCTTTTAAGTACAAAATGGCATCACCTATGACTGCTGAGAAGATAACAATACCTTTCTATGCAAGGCTTCTGTGAGGTCAGCTCCATCTCCCACCTTCACAAGCAAATGTTGAAGAGGCTGATTGAGGGGACTGACCCTTTGGAGCACAGCATCTCCCACATCTGGGGCTGGGAACTGCTGGGATCATGATCAAAGTCTTCGAATGTCCACCCAACAAACACCCTCCATAGGCCACTCAGTTAGCAAATGTCGTGCATGTTGTGGCCACAAAAATGCTTTCAGGACAAAGGAGTGTTTCTGAATCAGACCTATCCCATCTCGAACTAGTTCTCTACTATTAATAAACAAAGCAGGAAGAAATGGAGTGCACACTGGGTTTGTCGGGCCCAGGGCAGCCGTGCAAGGCTGGGTGTGGGAGGAGAATGTGACAGGGTACTACGCAGATGCGACAGGGCCACTTCTTAGGCCCAGCTGGTCTGTCCTTGTTTCTCCCCTCTGCACCTGCCTCAGGCTCTCAGGAGGCACGTGGGGCTCTGACAGCCCCTCAAGCCAGTGTCACATCCATGATTAGTCCCCGAAGGCCTTCCAGAGCTACAGCCAAAGCCCTATGGAGCTGGAAAGGCCTTGAGCCCTGGATGATCATGCCCAGCAGGTTTCATTTTTTAAAAATGCACTGAAGTTTTAAAACAGGAAACAATCTAAAAAAACATCAAGTAAGCCCTGTGTTAGGCTGATGTGCAATGTGTAGCTGGTTGACCTTTTGGCCATAGTGCCTTAGACCAGGCCTCAGAGCTGTTCGAACAAATTGTTCCTCAGTGGCCTGGGTTCAGGATGCTACCTGGGGTTTCTTCCAAGCCACCAGCCCCTCTGGGGACTTGGGTTCTTGTGCTTCACTGGAGCTGCCTGACTAGAAGTCTTTTGCTTAGGCTAATCTAACCCACTTTAAATCCTACAGCACTACAGAAACTCAATGACAAAAGAGAGAGCTGGCCAGTGGCAGGAAAACACCACTGGAAGCCACAAAGGAGCCAACCCCTTGCAGATTAACTCGCTTTGCCCTGGAAGGTGAGCCTTTCTGGAGATGGCATCCAAGTCGCAAGGTGGGGCCAGCCGGCTGTTGGGTAGGTGCCTTTATGTGCAAGGAATGTTGGTTTGGAGCTCTACTGGAGATCCACAGAAGCCAGGGATGGCAGCTCAGCAGGCCCTGTGTCGGCCTGCAAATGCCAAGGGGAAGTTACAAGGAATGGAAAAAGCAAGAAAAATAAAAGAAATTATCTGGGAAGGGATTCTCCTCGGGCTCACTTTCCCTCGCATTCCAAGCATATTACCCTTAGTGTGGTAAGGAAAACTTTCTTAGGGAAGAATCCCATTAAACTCTGCAGAAAAGTTAGGAGTTTGCTGGGCTAATTGGTAGAGGAAAAGACACAAAATTCGCTAGCATCGATGAAAATTGCCAAGTTAAATCTTCAAATCAAATACTAGAACTGGAATTCTGATTATAGATCATTACCCTTTCATTAATATGTGTGTGTGTTATTTTCAAAGAAATAGTTTGCCTTCTATCCTTCAAATACCTGAAGATATGTGAGAAAGAAAGACTAAGTCAAGGACTATCCATCCACTCCTCTGTTCCTAAGCTCTTGGTCTGTATCAGTTTAGAACATGAAAAATATGGTTCCTAGACCATAAGAAGTAAACTTCTTATAGAACTGCCTTCACTAAATCACACTGAATTAATAATGTCCTTTGCTTTTATTTTAAAATGTTATGGCATCTTTAGAAAAATCCTAATGTTGCTTATTATCTCATGACAAAATATTTGCAACATTTGGATCAAGGATAACTTTACTTCTTTTAAGAGGCTGGTATGTGTCCTTTAATAAGACAAGTGTTACATAACTCACCCTATTTCTATTTTTGCTTTGGCTGCCAGGAAGCTCAAAGTTAAATTATCAACTTTGTTTACCATCAGTAATTATATTATCCTAAATTTTGAGTGTTATCATTTTTCTGCCTACTTTGTAGTTTTAGTTTAACAGTCCTTCATAACAATTTTAACACTCCTATTGCATTTGAGTCCAGTATATCTGTTATATAACTGTTATATATGGTATCTTTTTGCTTGCCACTGACAGGTATCCAACACAAATTAGTTTAATCATAAAAAGGGGGGAGGGTAGTCTTATTAGCTCATATATATATATAAAGTTGAAAAGTTCAGGGTAGCTCTGATAACAAAACCTCAGAGTAGGGACAAGTCACAGGGTCATAGGAGCCAACCTGAAAAAGCTCCAAATGACCAAAGCTGGAACAATTTGAACAAAATAAATAACATAGTTTTGAATTATAACACAAAATATAAAATACATGTGAGTCCATACTTACATAAATAAATGATTAAACAAATAAGTAAGGTCAAGAAGCCATCTTCCCCACAAAAGAATTTCAAATAATATATGAAGATGTTCCCTTTCTAGAAGGTGGGGCTTTTTTCTCCTCCCCACCTTGAGGATGGATTACTGACCTGCCTCCAAAGAGCAGAGTACAAAAAGGGAAAACAGTAACTTTACAATGAAGAAATCTGGCAAACACCACCTTCACCAAATGATGAAAGTCAGCATCACCAATGGTGAGTCCCTGATATGATGTCATGAGAAGGGTATTTTACTTCCATGATACTCTCTCCAAAACTCCATAACCCCAGTCTAATGAGAAAAACATCAGAGAAACCCAAGTTGAGGAATACTGTACAAGATATCTCGCCAGGTTTCCTCAAGATGTCAAGGTCATGAAAAGTAAGGAAAGATTGAGAAACTGTCACAGACCAAAGGAGACTAAGAGGACATAATGACTAAATGCAATGATTCACCATTTATGGAAAAAATGGTGAAATCCAAATAAAGTCTGGAGTTCAGTCAACAATAATGTGCCAGTGTTGGTTTTTTACAATTGACAAATGTACCACAGCAAGGGACAAGTAAGATGTTAACAATGGGGACACTGGGTGAGGGACATATGGAGCTCTGTACTATTGTCAGAGTCTATTCAGGCTGCTATAACAGAATACCATATACTGGGTGCTTTTAAACAACAGAAATTTATTTCTCACTGTTCTGGAAGCTAGGATGTCCAAGATCAGGGTGCCAGCATGATCAGTTCTATTAAGCATTTCTCCTGATTTGCAGTTGGCCGTTTTTCCCTTGTATCCTCACATGGCAGAAAGAAACTGAGCCTGTGTCTTCTCTTTTTATAAGGGTAGGAATCCCATTCATGAGCACTCCACCCTCATGACCTAATCACCTCCCAAAGGTGCCACTTCCTAATACCATCACCTTGGGGTTAGGTACGAATTCTGGGCAGGACACAAATATTCAGTCCATGGCTATCTTTGCCCCTCCTCTGTAAATTTCAAGTTATTCTTAAAACAGTTTAAAAAAACAGGGACAAACCAAAAATAAATAATAGAATGTTGGACCTAAGTCCAACCATATCAACAATCACATTAAATGTTAATGGCCTAAACACTCCAATTAAAAGGTAGAATGTTCGGAATGGATAAAGAGACCCAACTGTATATGTCTAAAGGTGATGTACTTTAATGATAACAACAGATACATCGAAAGTGAGTGGATTGAAAATAATTGATCACACTTAGACTCTCAAAAACTAAGCCTAAGGAGGATGGCATGATTATATTAACATCAGACTGAATATACTTCAAGGCAAAGAGTATTAGTTGAGATAAACTACATATAAACACACATACTAAATCTTGAATGATGGTCTAAATAAGATCTTCTTCATCAGATGGTGTTTGACCTGTGCTTGGCCTTGTCTTATATTTGCCTTTTTCTTCACATGTGGCTCCCTGTCCAACACCTCACCCCACCCACTTAACCAGTTTGAGCAACCCAAGTATTTATCTTTCCCACATTTTTGCTATTCTTGAAAAAGTATTCCTGTTTAGGAATATATATGGAATTACACATAGGAATATCTAGGAAATAATATGTATATAGGAATATCCTGATTACACACATACATGTACATATATACATATATACAAAATATTTTTGTCATTGTTTTAGGAAAAAATGGGTTCAAAACATGTACACTTTAATTCAGCTTTTCCCATTTAATTCTTCATGCAGATTGCTCCATATCCCCAGATAGAGAACCAATTCATTATTTTTAATTTTTCAAGAATTACCCATTACAATAATTATTAACAAAGTAGTATGAACTATTATGACTTATCCACAATTTATTCCACATGGAGCATATATCCTTACATTGTTTATATGATGACTCCCAGGTGTGAGATTCTGGGTCAAAGGGGCACGTGTTTGTAACTTTATTACATTGTGCTAGGTTACTCCCTGAGAGATTTTAACAGTCGCATGTCCACCAGAAATGGGTGTCTGTACTCTCCTCTGCACACAGAGCAGATACCACCTGTTCAACATGAAGATTTCAGCACCAGCTGCCCCCAAGCCTGATGCTGGGGCAGGTGCTACTGGGGCTCAGGCACATCATGGGTCTTGATGGGGCAGCAAACAGGCCCTAGCTCCTCCAGCTCCTGCCCCATCTCTTCCTTCAGGGCCGCAAATCTTGGGACACGTTATATGTGTGAACCTGACTGTGTCCACCTGGGCTTCCATGGGGAAGCAACCTGCTCTTCTGCAGGTCACTTTAAGCACCAAGGTCATGGGCTTCAAGGGAATGAAAGACCAACACAAGATCCAATGATACACAGCCTCCTGGTGGATTACAGTCTGTCCTTCTGGGCTCTAGTTTGACCTTGACCTCCTCCACTGCATGCTCATCTTCTCATCCAGCTGCCAGCCCTGCTGGCCTCAGACCCACAACAAACTTGGGGACAACACACTGAGGTAAACTCTAACTGGTTCCCATAAATGTTTAAGGTCTGATGCTTATCATAGATCCCTTAGGACACTCAGAGCTGTTCTGCTTCTCTGATGGAACCCTAGTACACTTCAGTCCCTCTCAATACAGGTCTAAGGTAAAACACAACTTTAAGCCTTGATTGTGAATGCAAATACCAGCTGTTCCCATGGCCTTCATTTAAATGATGACTGCCTCACTAGAGATTGAAATTCACTGCTTCTGTTTAACAGTAAGTCAATTCAGCAAACATATATTAAGCACCTGTCGTGTGTGCTCAGCAAGGTCTGCCTTCCCACTTTTAATAATTCCCTTTTATAATGACAAAGGGAAAATCTTGAATAAAAAAGGTTTATGCTTGTAGTTGTAACAGTTTCATATTAATTAATCCTCCAAGGGCTTTTAATGAACATAGACTTTTCATTGGGTGATCCAATGAGTTCCAGCAGCAATTCATCTCTTTTGTGTGTTTATTTCCTGAGAGGCTAAGATCGAATGAATTGCTGAATGCTGACTATTTTTTTTTAAAGAAGGAAAATAAAAGGAATCTAGCACACCAACATGGATCTACGGCTTCAGAACTTCACCAGTAGTTTATTTATCCCTAATGCTTGGGTATGCAAACGCCTGAGGGGCATTCTTGTCTCCCGTTTTTAATAAAAAATAATACAGCATCCCCCTGTCCATCCCATGGAGGTTTTTAAATGCATCTGTAAATTCTCTGACACTCCTCCCATTAAAAGGTGAGGTCTAATTGCTCTCCTCTTGAGTATGGGCCAGTGTTGTGACTCTCTTGGCATGCCTGACTTTGGAGGCTTATTCATAAAGGCAATGCAGAGTCTACCTGCCCTCTCTCACCTGGGCATGTGCTTTTGGAGTCCTGAGCCCCCACAGGGCCTCCTGCAACCCTGAAGGCACCATGCTGGAGAAACCATGTAGACAGTCCACAGGAAGATCGAAAGGTCAATGGGCCCCACCTGTCCAGCCCAGGCAGCTATGTCAGGGAGTGACCCTCACATGATTACAACCGCCGCCACTATCCCAGTGCAAGTGTGTGTGACAACCCATCTGAGCCTAGTCAATCCCCAGAACCATGAGAGGTAGTAACATGTTATTTTAAACCATGAAGTTTTGGGGTGGTTTGTTATACAGCAATAAATAGCTGGAACATTCTGGTTGGATAAATAATTAGTGCAGTCGCTCTGCTCTCTGGACTTATGGCTTATAGGGAAACAGAGTTGCAAACAGTTTCAGTTCAACCTATGAAATGTATTCAAAGCTTAGCAGAAGCACAGAGGCAAGACTAAGTCTGACTTCCAGACTTGAATAATGAGGAACCTCACATCTTGTATTTTTTTAAAGCTCCTTTATTTAGTAACATCTCTATCTGTAAGAATGCTAGCTGACCAAGCCACGCCTAAAGCACCCTGAATATCGCTGGCTCCCGTGTTGTGTCTGTGTATGGTTGTGCTTCAAGATGGACTGTCCTTACCATCCAATATATATGCCACTGTGAGTTCTGAAAATGTTAGCATGGATTTCATTCACCACAGAAACCCTTCTAGATACTGCAAACTTTCCTAATGGGAAGCTTAGAAGACAAATATTTCCAAAACAATTTGGCCTTCAGGAAAGTAACAGAACCAAATGTGGAGTACAAGCTCTAGGCTGAGTAGTTTACATCATCTGAGTTGGTCACAGGTCAATCCTGCGGGGCAGAGTCAGTTACAGTCATTCCTACAGAGACCAGAATCAGGCACAGGGAGACAACAAGTCTGTCCATAGTGCAAAAGGCAGGGCTGAGATGGGAAACCAGATGTCCCTGCCCCAAACCTCTTCCTGTGATGGGTTGAATTGTGTCCTCCAAAATGATATGTTGAATTTCTAACCCCCAGTCCATCAGAAAGTGACCTTATTTGGCAATACGGTTGTTGCAGGTGTAATTAGTGAAGAAGAGGTCATACTGGAATAGGACAGGCCTCTAATCCAATATGACTGGTGTCCTGATAAGAAAAGGAGAAGAGACACAAAGAGAAATACACACAGGAAAGGCCATGTGATGACAGAGCAGAGACTGGAGCCATGCAGTTACCAGCCATGGACCACCAAGGATGGCAGGCAACTACCAGGAGCTAGCAAGAGCCCAGGAAGGCCCCTCCATAGAAACACTGGCAAGAGCAGGGCCCCGCTTACACTTTGAATTTAGACTTCTCGCTGCCAGAACTGCAAGAGAATACACTTCTGTTGTCTACAGCCACCCAGTTTGTGGTAGTTTGTTACAGTGGCCCCAAGGAACAAACCCACATCAGGATCCCGTGGAGTTCTGACCTCCACAGGGGGCACACACGGACCTGATTTTGATTATTTATCTTGACCTTGGTAGGCTGAGGTAGGAGCAGCAGGCTCTAGAGAGACTTGTAAAGGATTCATTCTGTGTTCACGTCAGGCCGAGCCCACAGATTCTGCGTGGCCAGCGTGAAAGTGGTCTGGGATGGCTTGGGTGTCTGCACGTCAGGAAACATTTTTAAAGAAGGAGCTGGGATTTTTTTGTTCCAGTGTGTACTATATCACAGGGGTTCTTGTTTATCCAAAGGATTTTCCATGTAAATAAAGACATTTGCAAATTGATTTAGATTAATCAGGTGTGACTGCTGGATAAACAGAGGGAAAAACTCTGTCACTGAAATCCGGGCACTGGAACAAGCAGGACCCTGTGTGCAGTCTGCAACATCGGCGGTGGCGGCAGGCCTTCTGGGGTCCAGGAAAGAAGATGAAAACCAGAAAGGGAAAGAAACCCAAAATATGAAAAACATCTCAGGGTATAATCCCAAAAAGAGGCAGCTGGACTCAGAGGTCACCCAAGAGATGTGAGTTTAACTATGGGCTCCCCAAACCCAAATGTGGGGGATTCCTCCCTCTGGCCTTCCCCCACTTCTTCCTCCCTCTATCCACCTCCTTGCACACACACCCACACACACACACAGAAACTTCACAGACACACACATACACAGAAACATTCACAGACACAGCCACAGAGACACACACACACCACAGCCACAGCCACATGGACAGCCACACACACACCCCGTTGGGCATAGAGTGACTCCACATCAACGGTTTTAGCGAACATACTGCATGTGTTGGACGCCCAGTCCATGAGCCCAGTACTCTCAGCTGCATTCTTGTCTCACTTTGTCCACACCACAGCTTTTCCAGGCAGTGGTGCTCATCTGATTTCGCAGACTGAGCCCCAGAGAACCAGATACCACAGCTGGCAAGCAGCCCAGGAGGGGTGCTAATCCCTCCCCGGAGCTCTAGGTCCCAGCCCCATTTTCCCACTAAAATACACAAACCCACATTTACTCCAGCCACACCATTGTAGGTGTCAGGATAAAGAAATGAACAAGCCAGACCAAGCAAGCCCTTGAGGGGGGCAGAATGGGGAGATGTTGGTCAAAAGGTACAAACTTCTAGTTAGAAGATGAGGAAGTTCTGAGAATGAAACACACAGCATGGTAACTACAGCTAACAATTCTGTATCATACACTTAAGAGTTGCTAAAAGAATAGATCTTAAATGTTCTGACCACCAAAAAGGAAAGGGTAATTAAGTGGCTGCATGGAGGTGTTACCTAATGCTATGGTGGTAATCATTTTGCAATAACATCATCACATGAAACTTACACAATGGTATATGTCAATTATATCTCAATAAAGCTGGGGTAGGGTGGAAAACCCCAAAAGAATACATATTGTATCATTCCATTTATATGAAATGTCCAAAAAAGGCAAACTAAAGAGACAGAAAGCAGATTAGTGTTTGTTTAAGGCTGGGGATGGGAAAGGGGAGTGACTGCAAATGGGCACAAGAATTTTTGGGGGGTGATGGAAATGTTCTAAAATTAGATTGTGGTGATGGTGGCAGAGCTCTATAAATACACTAAAAATCACTGAATTATATACTTAAAATGGGTAAATATGGAAAACTATATTCAATAAAGCTGTTAATAACAACAAAACCTAGAGCCCATTTCAGGGGGCTCACATCTCTTAACCACCCAAGAGACGTCTTCCCTTCCACAGGAATCATCTGCTTCCTCTGGGACAGAACTTCAACGTGCAGGGGAGTCCCTGGGGGTCCCGAGTCTGATTCTGTGAATCTCAGGGGAGTGCTTCCCTAACAAGCTCCCAGAGGGGGCCAAGGCACCAACCCACTGGCCTCACACTTTGGGTAGCAAAGCTGTCTACACGTTGGAAAGAGGGAGAGGGAGAGTTTTCATGTCCTACATCGTTGTTGGATCTTTTTTGCCCTGGCTACCTGTCTGGTGAGTTTGGAAAGGGAAATGGTCCCACGGAACCACCTGCTTGGCTCCACTGGACACCAGGCGCCAGCCTACGGTGGCGCGGCAAGCACTGTGAGTAGACGGTTTGTGCTTCCTCCTGGCTTGAGGAAGCCAGCAGCCCACGTCCTCCATATCAGCCTATCAGTATGTCAGCTTCCCATCTGCTTCACTCTCTAATTGTTTAATTGGTTCCAAACAGGTACAAGGAAGAGTTAGTAGGTTGAACTACGTGAAATTGCCAATTGTACAGGTCCAAAAGAGTAGAATATTGTCAGTTTGGTACCGTTCAACCTAATGTTTATGGGGAACCCTCCTATCCTAGCACTAACTATATAGCAGTGTTTTTCAAACTTAGGTCCTGGGATTTTGGTAAAAATACACAGGCCTGAGCTAAGTCCTCAGCCAGCCTGAGCCTCTGTGGCCTTTCCGTCCTCTGGATGAGGTGACACACATCAAAGGGTGAGACGCCTTGCTGCACAACAGCGCGATGCTGAGTTCCTCTGCTTATTTCATGGGATCTCAGGGTGGCCCACCATGCCTGTAACACCTACTACGTGCTCTCATGAGCCAACGGTTAAAGTTTTGGAAATTTTGTGAACCATTGGTTAAATGCAGCCGTTATTAAAATTTAATGTACATGAACTTACAATTAAGTAGCATATTAAGAACAAAGATAATACATACTTAAAAGTCATCACTTCCTCATGATTTTGCATTTTACCATCATCTCTGCTTTGGGAGCTGTTCATACCCATCGTATCCGCTCTGCCTCCCGCGACTTCATGTTGGTGCTTGAAATTACCCGTGGTGAGCGTGTTTACCCCATGGAAACTGCAAATGCTACAAATCAGGGCTTACTCCTCACAACCAGACCCTCAACATCCCCACGTCGAAGATGAGAAAACTGAAGCTTAGAGAGGAAGTGGCTTTCTCAAGATCTCAGAGCCACAGTTTGAACCCAGACAGCTGACCAGGGAGCCCAGATTTTTAACCACAGGATATACTGTACTCTGCATATTTTCCTCGGCTTGCAGTGGGAACCTCTACCCATTTCCCTGGAAAGCCAGCCGCCTAAACCACAGAGCAAAGGAACACACTGGGGTCTCCGCCGGGCATCACCCTCTGACTGCTCTTTCTCAGCACACTCGGGAGTGGGGGCGCTTTGGTGTCCCCAAGTTCAGTCTCCTGTCTCCTGCAGCATCTCACCACCTGTGAAAGTCCTTACAGTTGACTATATACACAGTTAGCAGGTTAAATTAAATGGTGGGTGCCCTTGAAGGTGAAAAAAGTCAGAGGTGGCAGAGTCTTGAGGTGGGAGGGAAGCAAGTGGACTTGCCTTCCAGGTGAGGGGCCTGAGCAGATGCGTGGAGAGGCAGGGACTTGGCAGCCCTGGTTCGCAATGCAATTCATCCCCATCTCCACCCAGCAGGCCCCACCCCCCCACCCCCCCCACTCCCCCACCCCCGCCTCTCTGCAAGGACAGAGGAAGGAAAGCCCAAAAGGCGAGGCACAGTGGGAGATCTCCTGCTGGACTTTGCCCCTTCCTCCTTCAGTTCCTCTCCAGAAGTCAGGTCCCTTACAGGGCCACCTCCAAACGCCACTCCCACTCAATCCCCGGAAGAGACTCTTGGGACCAGGAACTTCCTTGAATGATTCTATTTTCAGTTTTTTTAAAAAGTGAAAGTAGAAAGAAGAAAAAGGGAAAAAAATTGAGGTCATAACCAGTATATGGCATAGGGTTATCGGCAGGATTAAGGCCATTTCATTTTCTTCTTTTGGCTCTGGTTTACCCTTTTTTTCCTACAGTGAGTGTGTACATTTTTTACAATGATGAGGAAACAAGTTATATATTTGGAAGAAGGAGGAGAGAGAAGGAAGGGGAGAAAACAGCAGAAATAATCACAGCAATTATGCAATTGCATAACTATGGGATTTTTTTTCACATTATTATTAAAATACTTTCACATTGAATGATACATCACTTTTTCCCAATAGCCCTGCAAGGAGGAAACACAATGTTAATCCAACATTAAAAATGGGGGAAAATGCTTATTCATGACAGCCAAAATACAGAAACAAAATAAGTATGGCACTGATAAAGGAACAGATAAAGAAAATGTGGCATGTGTATATATATATACGTGTGTGTGTGTGTGTGTGTGTGTGTGTGTGTGTGTGTGTGTGTATGAATATTATTCACCCCTAAAAAAAGGAAATCCTGCCACTTGGGGTCACCTTGATGAATCTAGAGGATATTATGTTTTGTGAAATAAGCCAGACACAGAAAGACAAATACTGCATGATCTCACTTATAAATGTAATTTTAAAAAGTCAAACTTATAGAAGCAGAGAGTAGAATGGTGCTTGCCAGGGGTTGGTGGGAGAAATGAGGAGATGTTAGCCAAAGGGTTCAAAGTTCCAGTTATGGAGGATTTCATGTGTAGCACAGTGACTAGAATTAATAGTACTGTATCACATATGTGAAATTTCCTAAGACAGTACATAATATATGTTCTTACCACACATGCACGCACACACACACACACACACACACAAATGGTAACTATGTGAGGTGATGGATATGCTAATTAGCTTGATTGTGGTAATTCTTTCACAATGTATACATACATCAAACCATCACGTTCTACATGTCAAATATATACAATTTTTATTTGTTGATTATATTTCAATAAAGCTGGAAGAAAATGAGGAAACTGAGGTCCTGGGGCCGTTGATGTTGACAAGGTCAAAGAAGAGTCCACAGCAGTCTGGACCTGACTCTAAGTCTCTGAGCTCCTGCCACTGAGATGAGGTCATTCTCTACACAAGTGACATCTGTAGAATGTCTGCCCCAAATAGCATCCCCCTTTCTCCTCAGATCCAGGGGGGACCATCTCAGCACTACAGAATGAGACTTCCTTGTCAGCTGTCCATCGCTTTTTTGAAGGTGGTGTGGGGGAGCCTCTGACTCAGGGAGGGCTGCTCAGAGTCCCCTCCCTTAGAATCTGGAGTGGAGTCATGGAGAAAGGGAAAGATGAGAGACAGAGAAAGAAGGAGTGAGACCTTGTTCGTGTGGCTTGTAGTCACACGTTTGCCCTGTGACTTAGGGAACAGAGAACACTGAGCTGCAGGCACATAAAAATAAAGAAGCACAGAAAGGAACAGAGATGAGGGATGAAGGGAGAATCTGAGAGGCCTTCCAAACCCTTCATTAAGCTGAGCTGTTTCTGCCTTATATCCTTATAAGTGCTGTTGTTAGTTTGTTTTTTAAATTAAAGGTAGATTGAGTTAATACCTGTTACTTGCATCCCAAAGAATCCAAACTAATAATTTTTTAATGCATGGATGTACCTCTCCCACATTGGCTCCAAAGGTTAACTCTTTTATTTTCTAGAAGAAGAGGCTTATCTTCACTTCAAATATTTACCATGATTTGTCATGGAACAACTAATACCAAATATAATATTTATCAGTGGAACCCAGAAGCAATCCCTTTAAAGAAGGAAACAAGGATGCCTGCTATCAACAATAATATAGTCACCATCATTCCATAGGACCTAGTGAATACAACAAGACAAGGAAAAGAACTAAGAGAAACAACTATTTTGAAGAGTACAGGCAAAATTATCATAGTTTTCAGATGACATGATTTTCCACCTAGTAAATCCACAGAGCCAATGGAAAATCATGCTGGACCTATACAAGTTTGGTAAAGTGGCTGGATACAACATAAAAATAAATAATTTCTCTGTATGCCAATAAAAACTATTTTAATGTGTAACAGAAAAAAGATCCCACTAACAATAGCAATAAGAACTATAAAATATCTCGGAATAAACTTAATGAGCTTTATGCAACCTGTAGGCAAAATACCATGAAACTTTGCTAAAGAACAAAAAAGAACTAACTAAATATACAGACTGACCCTGAAGTCAACAGCATTACTGGCCTAATTCTTCATCATTCTCCACATCCACTCCTTACCTTGGCCTCACTGTGGGCAGTGTATTCCTCCGTCCCTTGATGCTAGGCTTAACCACGTGGCCCGCTTTGGCCAATAGCATGTGAGTAGAAGGGACACCATGCCAATCCTAAGCCTAGGTCTTAAGAGACTTCTGCTTGCCTTTCTGCATCTCTGTCATCACCATGACACAAGTCTGCCCCAGAACTGGGGCCCAAATGGAATAAGAAAGGAATAGACCCAACTTCAGTGAGGAGCTAAGCCCAACCACACCATGCCCATAACTTGAAGCAGAGCCGACCAGCCAAGCCCAGCCCAAACCAGCCAGTCTCCAGCCAACTCACAGACCTGTGAGCAATATTAAAATAGATGTGTTTTAAGCCACTGAGCTTCAGGATGCCTTGTTACACAGCAAGAGCTGACTGATAAATACTATATCCCTAGATGGTGATACTCAATATTATAGATAAGTACATTCTCTACAAATTATAGTTACATGTGATTCCCATCAAAATGCCAACAAATATTGACTTCCCTGGGATTCTAAAAATAAAATTGTAAGACAAAATTAGCCACTAAAATTATGGGGAAAACAAACTAATGGAGGAATCAGGATCTTACCCCATCAGATATTAAGAGGTATTATAAAGCTAGGACAGTTACCCAACATGGTAACAGATAAATGAATGAATAGAACACAACCAAAGGGGCATAAAAAGATGACAGATGATAGATAGATAGATGAATATACAGGTACAAAGAATACCATATTACAAATTAATGATGGGGATGATATATTACATAGTACATAGCATTGAAACAACTGACCATCACTTTGAAAAATATAAAATTAAATTCTTACATCACCCTAGATACTAAAATAAATCCCAGGTGCATTAAAGACCTAAGTGTAATAAACCAAACTATAAAAGTACTAGAAAAAAGTAAAGATGATTATTGTCATAATCTTTGGTGTGGAGGAGGCCCTTCTAAGCAAGACAATCCAGAAGCCATTAAGAAATAGATTCACAAATTTTACTCCATAAAAATTAAATGTTCCATACAGCAAAAGACCACTGACAAAGTTAAAATAAAAATGACAGTTTGATGAAAACACATTTGTAACATATATAAGGGACAAAGGGCTAGTTGTTCTGACTTAGAACTCTCACAGTATGAAAAGTGCCAAGTGCCCCACAGACAAATGCAAGAGGGGAGGATTCCAACGAGCAGTTAAAAATAAGCCCAGCCTCTGTATTATGCCCCTTAACCTGGCACAAATGCCCGGCTGACACCTGCAGTGTGGGGAGGTGAGACTGACCAGCAATAATTCCACATGCAAGATTCTGTTCATATGCCCCATTCTGTCCCTCGGGCCTATCCTGGCCGGGATAGGGTAAATAGGACCTCCAAACAGTGGTCTCAGCATTAACGGTGACATTTAAAGATTGGAAATGGCTTCCTAACCACGAGAAGAAATGGGTCAGTAAATGAAGGTACACTGGCATCCACTGACTACAGGAGAGAGGTTGTCTACATGGCAAACAGAGAGAAGTTCATGCGTGGTTTAAAGAAAACTTATACATCCACAGAGAGAGAGAGAAAGGGAAAATTCTTTGGACTTCCAAACTTTCCAAGGTTAGCCCTTGGGAAAAGCATTAGCATTGAGGAGGAAGGGAGGGTTTCCACCCTTCACTACTCAACTTCATATAGTTTAAAATTTTATATAGGATGTAGGATTTATGTAATTGTAAAAGAAAATCAACATGGAAAAGAATGAATACCTGTGCTTTAGTATGGGATAAAGTTGGATATAGATAGAGATATATAGAGAGAGATATGATATAGATATAGATTTTAAATCCCTCACCAGCTTCTGTTTTAAAATTCAGTCTTTCAAACCTAGAAGCCCTCCCCAGGTGCCCCACAGAGCTGTGGATGAAGTCACCAATTTAAGGCACAATCAACCTCATGAGCCTGGTCCGGTGACATCTCTGTCTCAGAACACTGAGAGTGTCATTCCAAGGGGAAGAAAAGGCAGGGCTCAGTCCCTGTTGATGAGCATTGTCCCACTAAATCCCGCTAATCTGGCCCTGCTGCCCTGCCCCTCACCCAGGCCACCCCCAACCCTCTGTCACCCAGCCTCCTTAAACCCCACCTGGACACCCTTCAGCAGCCACCTTGGGAAAGGCTCCAGGGAATGAATCTTTAAAACCCTTATTAATTTTGAAGTCTTTCCTGACTCCATCTCTTTCCTTGCCCAGGTAGAACGGCATGAAGGACAATGACCGAGCAGCTGGCCTGGGCTAGACAACTGTCCTGCCTGCGTGCTGAGCTAAGGGCCTATTGACATGTAGTATTCCATTTAGTCCTGAGGCACCCAGTGGAGCAGCTGCTATCAGGAGGCTCATGGCACAGCTGTGGAAACTGAGGCAGGGCCAGGGCCTACCAGGGAAGGCTCCACCACCCCCCTTTCTCCCCTGGGCCCTGCACCGACTGCTTTCTTGGCATTGCTCGCTATCTCCCTGGAGTCCATGCTCTGGCGTCCATCTCCTGCCCTGGCTAGAGCTCTGCCCTGTTCATCTTTGCGTTCCAGCCCCTAGCAAAGGCCAAGGTGTCAGAGGAGGGAAGGGCAAGACACAAAAAGAGGGACTCAAATGAGGGAGAGGAGGGAAGCAAGAGAGGCCTCCATAAAGGGTCCTGAGTGGTGCAAGGCAGGGGGCCCTGCAGGAGGTTACACGTCACAACAGACCTTCCACCCAGTGCTGACTAATAATACCACTCCCACGGGAACTCTGCACTCACACAGCCCCTGGGTATAGTCTGAGGTGGAACTGCGGCAAAGATGTTAATTCAGGCTCTGCCATTTGCTGCCTAAGTGCCTCTCAGGCCCAGGCGCCCCATCCTGCAGGCCTACCCCCGGCCCTTGTGGCCGGCGCCCATAGGAGGAGGCTCCTGACCCAGTCACCTCGCTCTCAGCGTCATTCTGAACCACTCACTCCAATGCACCCCACACCCAATTTCTGAAGCTGTTCCAGTCAGCTAGGCACCAGACGGAGACGTTGGTCCGGTCCTTATCCTTATCCTCTCCTTATCCTCCTGTCCTGAGGTTTAGGATCTCCTCTGGGGCACGACGCTTGGCCATGTCTGCTCAGCCCCATCTTCCAGTGCTCTGGGCAATCCTGGAGGCCTCTGTCCCGGATTCTGTGCCTCACAGATGTAGCCCATTCCAGTGAGATCCTGACATACCCCTGTTCCTCCCCAAGCCTCCACTCCTCGTCCGGAACAGTCCTCACTCTATCTCATCCATTATCACAAGCCTCAAACAGGAAAATGCCTTCCTTGTACTTGCTGAGCAATCCAGGGTGTGTTTTTTTCCCCAAGAACACAGCCCATTTTGGTACAGCTTGCATTTGGTCCCCCAAATGTTCCATCATGGGCCTATAAAAAGAATACTTAGATGCAATATTCCACACGGCAAAAATATGGACTGTTACCAACATCATATTCTGCCATTTCACATCCAATTCATTTGAAGAGTCCACTCATCCCTCCCTCTCCAAGGGAAAAGGGGGGAAAAGTTGCTTTCATGCTTCCAAGATTGCTGTAATTTGCCCTGGAGAGAACAAAGGGGCATGAGTTATTAGCTCGGGTTTATAGTCGAGGCAACCATATCTCTGAGAGATTAAACGGCTTGCCTGTGTCACCAGGCTCCAGGGGCCTCTGGAAGCAGAGCCAAGCCGCCTCACCCTCCATCCCCAGACAAGGGCCATTCCCCCACCATCCTGCCCTGCCTGCGAAAGCAGTTTTACTGCCTTCGGCAGCCACATAATTTGGACCAAATGCAGATCAACCCATTAGGACAGTAAAAATAGAGACGGCCTCAACGATTCAACTGAACGGGGTTGAAATGATTGAAAACCGCTCATTTCCAGGGAGGATCCAAACAAAAACAAAAGCAAACCAGCCAGCAGTCTATCATTTTGGCAACAGCTGCTTCTGGGGATAAGCGTGCGCAAGAGGCTGCTGCGTGCTGGATCCTTTCACCTTTGCTCTGAAAACGAGCCACCCTTGATAAAAGCCAAGTGGGTCCAGATTTCCAAGGGCCACGAGGGGAGTGCCCCAGGCATTGGAAAGAATGAACATCCTTGAGGTCAACAGAGACACCCCCACCCTTTGCAGCTGGCAGGCCAGTGGTCACCTCCATCCCATGAAAGTGCTGGTTGATATCCAAATGACCCCTCTCCTTGGAAGCCCTCAGCTCAGCTTGGCCTGGAAACCATTGCTATGTGTGGGGAAGGTTGCTCCTCCAAGCACTGAATGTAATAGCAGGCAGGGAGCAGGCTACACATGCCAGTGGACATCCCCACGGAGATGGCTTTTGGATTATTGAAAAGAAGACAACAGTTTATCTGGCCAGGCCTGTAACCTTCCAAAGAGAGACAAAGAAATTGCTAGATGAGGAAAAGCAGGCCTTTTTTTTAGAATAAAAGGAGGGCTTAGCAGTGCCCAAGGTGGGTGTACGATGTTTTCTGAACCAGCAGAGGAAAGAAATGATGGTTGAGGAGTGTGAGGCACAGCCTCTGGGCTCACACAGACACGGGTTCCTTGGGTTTCATGGCACCCTCCCGATACTTCCCAGCCGGGACCCCTCTCCACTCTGAGCCTCAAGCTCCTCACGGATCAGATGGAACAAGCGTCCCTCTTATAAGAGAAGGACAAAGTGGGCCATATAGTATATAAATGTCTGGCACCGTCCCTGCTTTAGTAGCATCGTTAGGCAGAGGTCTATGAAGATCTTATGGAAATGTCTGGAGACGACAGAAGCTCTGATGAGCAGTATTGATTCATGAAACTGGGAAAAATGTATCCAACATCTAGCAGCCCAGAACCATCAAAGTGTTGGTTCCATTGGCAAAGCTAATCAAAGTGGGTATATGGACTGGACTGTGTCCCCCTAAATCCATACACTGGAGCCCTTACCCCGAATGTGACTGTATTTGGAGATAGGGTCTTTAGGGAGGTACTTAAGGTTAACTGAGGTAAGGGTGTGGGGCCCTGAGCTGATAGGATTAGTGTCCTTATCAGCAGAGGAAGAAATCCCAGGAGTGGCTACACACAGAGGAAAGGCCATGAGAGGGTGAGGAGAGGAGGTGGCTGTCTAAAAACAAAGAAACCAAATCTACTGGACTTCCATCAGGTTCAAACTTGGACTTTCGGCCTCTAGAACTGGGAGAAAGTAAATCTCTGTTCCTTAAGCCCCCCAGTCCATGATGTTTTGTTTTAGCAGCCCCAGCTAAGACAACAGGTCTTTGGGCCCATCTGTCACTTGCTACCTCCAGGATCTACATCTCTCTCGCTCGTGCAGCTTGGAGGTGCTGGACACCTGAGGCCTCATGCAGGTCACCCTCGCATTACCACATGGGGTGAGTGCCAAGGGGAGAAGTCTGCTACAGATCTTTTTAGAATGATAAGCAAGGAAGAAAAGCTTTGCATCCTCTGCCAAGAAATGGGTTCGAAGCAAATCCTTACCTCCTGGAATGGGTTCAGTGGTGGCCCCCAAAAGATATGTCCATGTCCTAACCCCAAGAGCCTGTGCATGTGACCTTATCTGGGAAAAGGGCATTTGCAGATGTTAAGGATCTCGAGATAAGTTTATTCCGGATTTAAGGAGGGCCCTAAATCCAATGACAGGTGTCCTTACAGGAGAAAAGTGGGAGGAGGTCTGACCCACACATTCACAGGGAAAATGGCCTGTGACAATGGAGATGGAGACTGGAGAGATGCAGCCACAAGCCAGCAAAAGCCTGCAGCCACTGGAAGCGGGAGGAGGCAAGCAACAGAATTGGCCCTACAGCCTTGGGGGCGGGGGGGGGGGCGGGCACGTTCCTGCCAGCACCTTGACTTTGGACTTCTAGCCTCCAGAACTGTGAGATCATAAAGTCCATCATTTTTAAAGTCACCACATTTGTGGTAACTTGTTATGGCAGCCACAGGAAAGTGATATGCCTCCCTATCCCCTACTAGTTCACTCCCTAAACTTAGATTAAAAGACAGGTGAAATTATAAGCAGCAAATAATGTCGTCCACAAAGTTCGTAGTGGTAACAGTTCTGGCTTCCTGAGGATTTGCTCTTTGTAGACACAGGCCTAGGTGTATTACATTCATTCTCTTTGCAGATGAAGAAAACAGAGCTCAGAAAGGTTAGGTGACCCATCCAGAGGTCACCAAGCTTACATCTGGCAGTGCTGGAATGAGAACTGAGTCTGTTCAGATATTGAGTCAGATCTCCAGGTATAAGGACAAAATGCCCTGTAAGCCCCACCCTGTGACATGATGGCTACAAACAGAGTGGATGTAAGCAACCCAAGCACAGCCAAGGAGGTAGGAATTCTTTGGGTTTGTAGCAATAGCATTTTATTCAGTGAACATTCAAGGGTCTGGGCAGAATGATCATAATATGCTCAAGTCCCCCAGTGACCTAAAAAGACCCAAATACCTGGTCACATTGCATGAGCCCAGTCATTCAGCACAATTCCAAAATCTAGAGCACTTGTAGCCGCTCCCTGCTGAGCCAGTTGCCGCTGCTCACTCTGCAGGGGCGCTGCCTCTGGCTCAGTTAACAGGAGGAGAGGCTGGCATGCATGCAGGTCACTCCATATACAGCGGTGCCCGGGAAGAAGAACAACCCCAAACTGGTGGGGAGAGGTTTCTTTATTCACTCACCCATTCAACAGATCTGTGTTCTGAAATTTAAAGTAATTTTACATAGCTAGTTTGTATGCTTTTTAATCCCCAACATCTAATACCCTACCTGATACATAGTAGATGCTTAATAAATACCTTCTGAACTGAACTGAATTTACGGAAGGGGAAATGGAAGCCCAAAGAGGTGAGAGCCTTAGTCCAGCTCATACCCAGGACTAGAATGAGAGCCTCTGAATCTAAGGCCACGTGATTCACTGCTCACGTAACTGCCTCCTCAGCAGCTACGGGAAGGCTGATAGGATCTCAAAAGACAGCACCACAGGGAACAGAGCATCCTGGACAGAGGGAACAGTATGGACAGATGCACAAAGGCAGGAAATAATGAGACATGTCTGGGGGCAGGACCAGTCCAGTCTGCCTGACCCTAGCCTTTCTTCTTCTCCCATTTTGGAGGTCACATGCTCAAGTCAACTCTCCGAGCTGCAGAGTTTTAGATTTTTCCTGTAAATGTCATTCTGTAATATTTCCAGAAAGAAAATAGTGGACATTTCCTCACTTCAAAGGAGTCATCAATTTTCCTTGCTGCCTTCTTACAGATCCTCAAATTAAATGGAATGTTGAAACACTTAGGCTGGAGGGGTAGGGAAGAACAAGTCCCAGTTGCCTTAATTAAGTATCATTACTAGCAATTGTAGAATGAATCAGATTTGGGGGACATTGTTTCAGGGCAAAACAGGTGGATTCGTTTCCTAGGGCTGCTGTCACAAATCTCTGCAAACTTGGTAGCTTAAGACAACGGAAGCTTGGTACTTTACTGTTCTGAAAGCCGGAAGTCCAAAATTTAAGAGTCAGCAGGGCCACGGTACCTCCCAAGGCTCTCTAGGGGAAACCCTTCCTGGCCTCTTCCAGCTCCTGGTGGCCACCACGTTCCGTGGCTGTGGCAGCAGTGTTCCAATCTGCCTCGGGCTTCAAAGTGCCTTCTCCCTGGTGTGTCTTCTCCCCTTTTCTGCTTTAAATCTCCCTTTCCTTTCTCTTGAAAGGACCCAAATCATTGGATTTTGTGCCATTCCTAAATCCAGGATGATCTCACCTTGAGATCTTTAACTTAATCACATCTATAAAGACACTTTTGCCAAACCTGTCACATTCCCAGGTTCCAGGGTTTAGGGCATGGACATCTCTTTTTGGGAATACAATTCAACCCCACACTGCAGGAAAAGATAAAAGAGGCCCAATGCTTCTGGAGGATGCAAATAAATGACCCACAAAGGCCCTTTAAGAGATGGTCATCTGTGTGGCCTGCATTGTAAGGAGCCACCTAACCCACGGCAGGCGCCTATGTCTGAGGCCAGACCAATGACCAGGCTGGGTGAAAAACAAATACCTCCCCTCAGTCCAGGAACAACCCGGATGTGGAAGAGCCCAGAACATAGAGGTAAAGAATGTCAGAGCTGAAAGGGACATGGCCAGGTATAATCCAGAGCCAAAGGCTTCTGGGGACTTTGATGAACACATGATCTTACGGCCCGTCACACAGCGTGTTCACATCCACCAAATCATGTGAGCCTCTCAACAGCCCTGCAGGTGGACAAAGCAGGACCGATGACTATGCCTGATAGATAAGGAAACTGAGGCCCAGGGGTTGAGTGTGGCGGCCGAGGTTCACCGAGCCAGGAAGTGGCAGAGGCCTACCTTCAGACTGCTGGTCTAGTTCTCTCTCTGCCCCATTCCTTCCCACCCCCATGCTTGGTCTGAATTTGAAGTCCAACTTTGCAATAATCAGCAATGAAAGAGGTGAAGAGGGGGTCGCAGGAACAC
This sequence comes from Smutsia gigantea, assembly GCA_032199065.1. Classification (NCBI taxonomy): domain Eukaryota; kingdom Metazoa; phylum Chordata; class Mammalia; order Pholidota; family Manidae; genus Smutsia; species Smutsia gigantea. The sequence goes on from JAVSCE010014746.1 coordinate 105,147, forward strand.
ATCTGAAGATGCATTCCTGACCCCATCGCCCTTGCCCAGCCCGGTTTCTCCGGCCTCAGAACTGCCCACAAAACCCTCCAAGGAAGAGCAGTGAGTCAGGTGGAGAAACAGCCTCCCCTTCTGGTCCTCCACTTTGTGTTCAGAGAGGCAGCTTCACCCTTCCCGCCCCATGCCGAGCTCAGAAAAGGGTTTGACTCCCATCCACCCACCAGAGCACTTCCTTTAGGCCTGGAGAACTTGGCCGTAGTAAGCAGAGGCCAGCAGCTGCTCCTGGGACATGGTAACCAGAAGAAAGGTCAGTGTGCTCAACAAGCTTGGAGGAAGGCTGGGAGATGCTACTTCCGGCCTGGCACCACCCTGCCCCGGCCCTGCAGCCTGCTGCCCCCCACGTGTTCTCCCTTGGACCCAGCCTTGAGGGCCACTCCCCTCCTACGAGGGCTGGCGCGGGGCACAGCTGGCGTGGGGCACACCTGCCGCAGTGAGAAGTGTCAGAAAGAATGACTCTGAGACAGCAGGGGCTTTGCAAACACTCACTGTCTTCATCATCAAAACTGACCCCTGTCCCATTTCCTGAGATGAAGCAGCTTAAAAATAAACCCATGCTAGTGAGTCAATACAACTCCTCCTCCACGTTTGCCTTTTGCCTGAGGTTTTGAATGTAGATCACCCTCTTGACTTGGAAAGGGTGAGATTCTACGGCAATGCCATGGACATCTGACCACAGGTCGGGGAGAGTGGTGGCAACAGGTCTTTGGGGCAATATTAGAATCTCCTGGTTACTGGCAGACATAAGCTTGACTAGTTTTGGGAGGGAGACAACATGGCATTATGTTCAAGGGTATTTAACTCTTAGAATCCCCAAAAGATGAGGCCCAAGTTTCTGAGGCCTAAGAAAGGCTGGAGTGGTCCAAGAAGTCTGTTCAGAGGCATATGCAGCATTGCCTAGGAGACCAAGTCATTTGGAGAATTCGGTCACCAGGTAGGGCATGAGTTTGGGCCTCACCTCATGCTGAAACCAAGATGCTGTCATATCCAGGAAGGGCAGCTACACCCAAGAGTAGACCAAGTGGATATAAATGGAAAATTCAGGGCTTGAAAGGCTTTTGCTCTTCTGCTTTTCCCCCTATGGCTGTGTGATTATAGGAAGGCTGCTTGACCTCTCTGATTCAGTTCTTCCTCTGTAAAATGACAAGAACAGTCCCTACCATACTCACATCTCAGAGTTGTTGCAGGGACAGAGACTTAATACCTGTTAAGAGGTTCTATAAGCTATAAAATGCTACATGTATACCTGGGCCAGTTCTGGTGGGGAAAGATTGGTGCCTAAGGCCGGAGAGGGACTGAGAGTGAGGGGATGCCGAGGGGGTGCAGACTTGACATGTCAACTGCCCAAGAATTAGAGCATCTGGAAAAATCACTTTGATGACCTTGACTACCAGTCACAAATCACTGTATTTTAAAACCCCTTCCAAAAAAAACCCCAACAACAAAACCTTCTCTGCAGAAGGCTCTGAGTGAGCCGTTTATCTCTCCTCTGATAGCAGACAGAGAGGATGCCAAGCAGATGCTCATGAGATAGGGCCCTATAGGCCTCTCCGGACCACAGCGGCCTGTGGCTGACAGTGGACGTGAATGTCCTATTAGCAAGACCTTGGCCATCCCCTTGGCTGCCTTCCTACGTTTGGGAGGGGAGGGAAACCTGTTCTGGAGGTTGGTTTTCAAACAGTGAACTGAGCACTACACACTCACTGACGATTCTCACCGAATCTGCCCAGCCCAGCCATCTCACTGATGGTGGGCCTTCTCACCCTCCTTGCCACCACCAAGCCTTTGCTCAAGCTGTTCCCTCTTCCTGAAAGTGTCTCTCCCCAACCCCCCAAGCCAGGTAGTTCCAATGATACACTGCCAAAAGGCTTCTAGGACCCCACCACAGCATTTTGTAGGGGTACCCCACCTCCACCTCAGCATTTATTTATAGGAGCAGCCTAATTCTTTTGCCTGAAGACAGACTTTGCTCTGTTTCTGTTTGTGCTACAACTTTGTGCAGGGCCTGGCACACAGTAGGAGCTTGGCAAGTGCATGAATGGAGGGTGCTAGCTCACACGCAGAAATGTTGGAGTGATAGCTAGGCAGCATCCTCTCTGGTCTGATTAGGTGGTCTCTTGCTGCCTGTCTCTATGTCTCTGCTCTGCCTGGCCAAACCCTAACCCCCTGCAACTCCCACTTCCTCCAGGAAGCTTTCTAGGGTTGTAGCTGTCTTCCCTCTTGGTCTCTTAGTCAATGCCACATAATTTAGCACTTCTTGACACCTTGTTCTCTCTGTTCTAAAACTGTTTCTTGTACATGCAGACTACATCACCAAGAAAGCAGCTGCCAGACATCAGGCACCATTTTGCATTCTTCCATATCCAGCCTTGTATCCTGCCTTCCACCCCTATTCCCATCACAGGGGCCCATCACGTTCTGCTAAGACCACAGAGAAAGGAAATGAAGCATTGGGTAGAGGTGTAAATCCTCACTCCATCCCTTATTAGTAAAAGTCACCAATTCTGGTTTAACTCTAAATGTTAGAACAGGGTTCAGCAAAAATTTTCTGTGAAAGACTGGGCAGCACATATTTTCAGTTCTATGGGCCCTACAGTCTCTACTGCAACCACTCAAATCTGTCTTTCTAGGGGAAAAGCAACCACAGACAATACATACACGAATGGGCAAGGCTGTGTTCCAATAAAACTTTATTGACAAAACAGAAAGTGGACAGATTGATCCATGGGCTGTAGTTTGCCCAACCCTGCTTTGCAGGATTACTTGAGATGGCATCTAATCCCCTCATCACACAGATCTTAGACCACACTGTAAAATATCCCAAACCCTGCCCCAACCCTCAGCACCCTTTATCTCCTCAGCAGATTGGGTTTTCATCTCAGCCCTTATCACAGTCTGAAATTACAGCCTGCCTACCTGGTGAGTGACTGTGTCCAACAAAACATAAAACTCCAGGATGACAGAGGCTGTGTCTCCAGTACCTAGAATAGTAGCTGACACAGACTGGGTACCCTTTTAATATTTGTGGACTAAATGAGGCTATTACTATTAAAACTATTATTATTGTTGAAGGTCTTCAATAAATATATTGTTTGGTCACATACATATGACTGTTGTAACCATGCTGACATATTTACTATGATTAATCACTGGCATCTTGAAAATCCCCAGGTAATTTTCATGTGTTGCAGAAGATTATAATCCTCACATTCTGGAAATGAGGGGGCTGAGGCTCAAAGGTGACATTGCCTGCTGGTGACCAGTCAGAGGTTCGAACCCAGACCTCCTGGCTGGTCCCTAGTAAGGAAGGTAGTCCGGCAGTGCAGAAAGAGCACTGGACTTAGAGTCTAAGATTCAACATTACTTGAATGGACATGTCATTTCACATTCTACCAGATGGCAACAGTAGGCCAACTTCACAGGGACATGGTCAGGATTAAATAAAATAATAAAGCATGCAGAACAATGATGGGGAGGACATGGGGAAAAGCTGTCGAGGTAGCTATGATGATGTAACACAGTAACTGCCTCCACCCTGCCTCATAAGGCCTAGAAGGGATTATATCAGGACATGCCCAGGAAACTGTCAACCGCCAAATGAACCAACTTGTGGAGACACATTTTTTTTACAATACCGTCCAGGCATTGCAGAAAATATATCTTCTTTAAAACAAAACTACAGATAGATGTCTTCCATAAAGACAAAAATAAACCATAAAAACCTACAAATCTTTTTAGAGTTTTAATTGCAGTAAAGGGTTAAGTTTTCATTGCTCACATTTGTATCAGGGTTCAGTTACCACACAGGCCAAGAATGGAACAAAACCCAAGGGGTTTCTCCAAGCTAAGCACAAAGGGATGGGGTCTCCATTCTACCTATGCATGTCAGGTGTCTTCCCGAAGTAAAAGCAGACACAAAACAAAAACAGCAACCCTAAAACAGAGAAAGCACCACCACTCTTCTGGTGTCCGGCACCAGTGGAGGGGGACAAGCTCTTCCAAGTTTCTAAGTGTGGCAGGAATTGTGCATGCTGGGGTTACATTTAGGACAATGGGGAACACGCACGCGCACACACACACACACACACACATACATACATACACACTTTCCATCCCTGCCCACTTCAGTAGAAAGTGATTTCGCTTGGTTTCAGATTTAAATATTTATTCCTCAAATACAAAACAATGTTGAACATGTGCATTCCCTAATGTCTCAGCCATCTGGCCTTTGTAGGAACATCTTCAGATGTTCAACCAGCTAGGATTCCAACTTCACAAGAATTCTGAGTCTTCCTTGCAGAGGGGGGACTTTCCAAATGCTTTGGGCCTCCCAGTGTCTTGGAGAAAGGGCAATTTTATTTTTCTGATCCCACAGTTAGCATTTTGAGGATTTCTAAAGGAGGATTAGCCATACTCCATCTGGGAAGATGCATCTCATGGCTTTGCTGGGTGATGTCAATAATTTGTTTGGGACATGATTAAAGCAGACACAGTCACCGTGAGGCTGGCTGCTCAAGCTCTGGCTGGCATAATTCAGACCACACTGGCCCCGAGTCTGTCTCTGCAGCGAGCTCTGACCCGGCTGGTGCCTCAGAGGAATGCCCTTGCCAGGGTGTCAATTTTCCATGCAGCCCTGTGACCACGTGGGACCGCTGCCACCATGCTGGGTGCAGGCCACTGGGGATGCTGCACCTGTGGCACACCATGTTTCTCACTGCCAGCTGCTGGCAAACATGGGTCTTTTCTCGGAAAAATTCTCATTTTTAAGATATTTGTCTTATCCCATCCTCCTCTAAAAAAATTTTAAACAAGTTACCATGTGTTGGTTCTGAGTTGCCAGGAACACGGCAATAGCCAGGGGAAAAGAATGTTCAGGCTGGAGGAGTTGCTCAGCTTTCCTCAATCCAGCAAGGATTTGCCTCCTTTACCTGCAGCAGCCTTCCCGTGGTTGGCCTCTCTGATAAATCAATGGGGTTGAAGCATTTCCTGCGCCCGGCGTTGTACAACTAGTAAATCAGTGAGGAAAACATGTGGACACTTTTAAACTCTGACCATCACAGCGAAAACTCTCTCACTCAGTGTAACTTCTACAAATCAGTTCAGGTTTGCTATGGAACGCCGTTCACTCACTTGATTTGGTCAGCAGACTCTGGGGGACGTCAAAATTAGGAAAACAGAAGGTATAAGTGGGACCAGCTCCCCAGGAAAAGAGGAGGGGCTGCGAGAGGAATTCTTAAACTCTCTTCACTGATGCTTCCCAGGGCTGAACCCTTGAGAACAAATAAGAAATGCTGGAATCCAAAAATTGTAAGACCCGCTTTAAAATGCCGCAACTTACAGATGTTCATCCTGTTCATTCCGTGGGTCACTTGGATTTTAAGGATGGTGGCTTTTTATTTTTCCCAGATTTAAGACCAGGCCATGACAAGCAGAGGTCTTGTGTTGTCACATGCCTCTAGGGACAGGCCTCAGGGATGACCATGTCCCCCAACAGGTGAACAGTCCCTACCACAAAAGACCCTGCCAGAGCCATTTCTTCCAGAACTTTCAGAGAGCTTTGCACTGGCTGCAGCATTTTGTTTTCATTTGACTTTTGAAAAGCTTCAAGGTCATTTCACAGAACTTGGAAATCAAATCCAAGGCTATTCCAAATTCTCTCCTTTACTCTAAATCACCTGGTCCTAAATCTCTTAGGGAGATTGCAGTCTGTTATACCTTATCAGAGGCTTCCTTGTCTTAAATCATGGCAATCACATTTAATTTCATTAGTCTGTGTCCGGTGGTCACGCATAAACTCCTCAACCTGCAACAACTAAAAACAAGGTGCATTCCTTATTCCTAATTCCAATCTCCGTGTGCAGGGCATTATCCAGCCGATTTGAGGGTGTGTTTCAAAGCACACAATAAACGTGTCAGACATTCTGCTGGGTTCTTTACTTATTATGTTATCTCTAATCCTCTGCCCAAGCCCATTTTGCAGGCAAGGAAGGAACCTCAGGTCAGTCAGCAAGCACATGGCTCCATCCAGATGGAGATTTGGACCAGTGTGGCTTAAAGGCCAGCCACCCAGCTGTCCACAGACCACATCATATCACCTCTGCCCAGGCTGGAATCCCATCTTCATAAAGATGGAAGTTTGCATCTGCACCTTCCTGTCACTTGAGGTGACTGATTGGGTATGTATGCCATGGACAAAGGACAGTGAATTGGCAGGGCCTGAGATACACAGGGATCTTTGGATGGGGGTCTCAGTGTCTGAACTATCTCACTTGAGTCACTTAAAGACTCGGTACAATTCAGAAAAAGAGCACCCTGTCACCCCTACCCCCCGGCCCCCATGTGTCCCGCCATGCAAAGAAATGAAAGAGGCATCTGCCAGGTTCGACCTCTCACATACCCATTAAAATGCCATCCTTCACAGGGGCTTAAAATGTTAGCTCAAAGTTCAAGTCAGTAAAAGGCAACTTGATTAAAGAACTGTCATTGAGATATACTCTCCAGGGGTGAAGTTTGTTAAGCAATTGTTTTCAAGCCCTTTCCTCCCACCCTTGTATGGCTGACTGCTGGATCAGTGAGAACACGCCCCCGGGAGCATACAGAGAACTCGGCAATCTGTGTTCTTCCCACGCACTCTACTTTCCTTTCAGCCCCTTGCAGTCAGGACCCTTCTTGGCCCAGATGACCTGGAGCACCTGGAAGCCATTACTCGGTACCTTGCCACTACCCCAAGAAGTGCGGGAAGTCTATTCAGGCCTGGGGTGTTCAGGACTTGCTTTGCCATTTACTGTGTGTCCCAGGCAAGGCATTTATTCTCTAAGCCTCTATTTCCCATCTGCAAAATGGGATTTGTCACACGCAGAAATTCCCACTTCCTCAGGGAATGAGATGTGCACACCTGGGCTTTGCAGGGGAAAGTGCCAGACTCATGTTAGGGGTTATAATTGTTGACTGTCCTCTGCCAGAGTCTGTCTGGCACTTTGCAACAGATCAATTCTTGTGTGCCCCAGGGGCAACTGCATTTAGTCCTGAGGTCATTTACTTTTATCCACAGCTCGGATCACCACCAAAAAGGACAGTCAGGGCTCTGTGAAGCAGCCTGATTTATGGAAATCACAAGAGCCTTGTCCGTTAAAGATAACAGTTCTCATTTTGGCCGTGTGTTAACTCTGTGCCTTAGTTTGCTCAACTCTGAAATGGAGAGAGCACCTTCAGGGCACAGCAGGTATTGTACAGACTGGACACCACTTAGGCAGTCACCCACTTGGAGGCATATTCACACTTTCCAACACTGTGATCCAAATTCCCACCAAAGACAATTACAAGGCCCAAACAGCTCTTGAAGGCTAAGCGCTTTCTCCTCTGTCACACTATCTGACCCTCCTAGACTCCACAGCAACACTAAGGTAAAGGTGAGCCCCCACAGCTGACTGGGGAATGCAGAAGGAAGGTGGTGGACTAGAATGAGACCATCCTCACATTTCTCTCTTCACTCCAGATGTTTGTATGTTTATTTCCTGTAAGCTGGGCCAACACTTTGCAGGGCCTGCCAGAGTAGAGACATGGACACAGGAGCTTTCTCTTGCCACCTTGAGCTAGCCCAGGGCTAAGCTGGAAGCAGCTCTCTGACTCTTCGTTGACCTCTGTGCATACTCCACATCCTGGCTTTTTACTAGGTGCTCATGGGGGAATGTCTGAGAATCTGCTCCTCTCCCTCATTCTCCCGTCACTTGCCATGGATACATCTCCTGATTAGAAAAATGCAATTTTTAAAAATAAAATGTCCCTGTTTATAAGGGGTCTGAGGGCAAACCATGGACAAAGAGACACATGGGAGTTTATAGTTCTGGAGAGGCCATCAGATCTCTCAGGGTGGAATGATGTTGCCTACTTCTGTCCCACATTAGAATGTTCTAGACTAATGGAATAGTGAAAGAGGAGTGGAAGCCAGGGCTCATCCTGGACTCCCCAACAGGCTTACCCCTCTCCAATGGGAGAGAGAAGAGCATCTAGGAATAGGGATGAGGAAATAGGGGAACAGGGCAGGCAACGTCCCCACCTTGGAGGTCTGAAGGCCAAGGAGGAGGTGTAATAGTAGCCATGGCAAGGTTCGTTTGCAATTAATATAATGGCTACTCTAAGTATTTCTCACCAGAACTGGCATTAGTGGAAACATTTCCTATTATGGTGTAAGACTTGGGCAAAGATGATGTTTCTACTTCTTATGAGCTGAATATTGCTAAAGTAACCTTTCTCAACCTTAATTTCCTCACCTGTAAAATTGTGAAAATATCCCTCATATATCAGAGTTCTTTCAAGGTGAAGTGAAATAATGCACATAAGTCTGGAAGAGGTGGGTCTAATACAATAGTAAGCCATAACAACATTTAAAATATTAAGAAGCCATGTTAAAGGTTCCCCTATACCAGGCATCATTCAACATGAGTTACTGCCTTAATGTCCACGACAGTCCTGGGAGGCAAATACAACTACTACTGTGTTCATTTTACAGTCATAGAAGTTGAGGAGCAGAGAGGTTTTCCCAAGGTCACAAATGATAGCATCTGATATGAACCAAGGCTAAGAAGGCCATGAAACTTGAAGCCAATCTGGCCTCCAAACTACTGCCTCCTTTTGCTTAGGTATACTCCTTATAAAGGTGGCAGCTGGGAGTCACTCCTATTTCATAAATGTCCTTTCACCTGCTCCAGGAATCACTTTTATCTTTTAAACATAAAAATCTGTAAAAAAACAAAAAAACAAAAAAAACACATACACACAAAAACCACCACCACTTCTTGTATAAAACTTGGCATGTTACTTAGCATGTGCCATGTTGTAGTCCAGATGCATTCTCCCCCTGGAAGGACCTGATACCAAATAGCAGAGGCAGCCCAGGGGGAAGAGCAAGCTCACCTACTTATTCCCCTGGGCCAAGCCAGAAAGCTGTCTGAGCCTTCTCTTCCTCATCTCTAAAATGACTTAATGCAAAATAAATGAAGTATAATGCATTAAAAACCAGTCTTGCCGGCCCTTGACCTCGCCCTGTTTCTCCCACGCTCTCCTGCCATGGTCTTTACAGAATGCAAGCTCCTGTCTTCATCCCTGTCCAAGCGTTTGTGCAGCACCGCGAAGCTTCTCCAGGCCTTCACAAGCTGCTGACGGGGCAGGGGCACACTCCCCCAGTCACTCCTCCTCTGACCCCACCAAACGCAGAGGGGAAACAATTCTCGGAGACAGCGGGAGGTGTAAGCACTCTCATCCATAGTGACTCTGCCACCGCGGGTGCGCTCTTAGGCCAGGCTGGCGGACAGAACGCAGACCGGACCAGACCACCCCAAATGCCTGGGGAGAAGCACCAAGGGCTAGGCACCGGCAGGGGGCCACACTGAGCCCTGGGGCGCGCAGCTCAGGGCCGTCAGGTAGGAGATGAGCCCAGAGGAGCTGTGAGTTGGCAAAGCTTGCGTGTGCAGGAGGGGAGCGGAGAGAGCCACAGTGAAAGATCCGGAAAGTTGATAGACAGAGGGAGAGAGACAGAGAGGAGATACCTGCCGCCTAATGCCACCCGCGGACCCGCAGCCTTATGTCTGGGGATTTCATGGGAGCAGGACTCAGTGAGCATGCTCCGGGAAGGCGCCTAGGATCTCAGCCCAGGGCGGATCCTGCTCTCCAGCAAGGGCTTCTCATCCGCAGCCAGGAGGGAAAGTGACAGGGAACAGGAGCCCAGGCTGCCCCATCTCATGCGCCTGCTACCCGCCCACGACAGCCTGGCAATGCCACTCCACCGCTTCTTGGAGACCTAGAGATGAAATATATTTTACCAGCGCACCCATCCTGTGACTGTTCATACACATAGTTTCTTTGGTTTCGTTGTTGTTGTTGTGGGGTGGGGTTGGGGGAGCCCGATTTTTTTTCTTTTGGTCCTACAGACTAAGAAGTAGCTTTCCTTTCTAGGCCTCGGATGGTGGTGGTGGAAGGGGGTATGAAATACAGAATGTGGCCCGTCTACATTGCCATTACTTTATTGTACTGTCACCGTTAACTTAACTATAAATACTACGGTGGAGAGCAAGGAGCCGGCGGCCTTGGACAGCGGGGCTGTGAGCCCTGGCGCACCCCACCCGACCCCAGGAGCCGACACTCCGGCTCTGTACACTATTTACACTCCTCGGTCCTCTTTCTCGACCCCCTCCCGCAAGGCAGCGCGTGTGCAAGAAAGTAGCATCGTCTCTCTGTGCAAGTCCTTGGAGTTAGGCAAGTGCTACGGCCGGCCCACGGCCGTCAGCTGTCTGAGTCCAAATCGCTTTTACCTTCCTCTTCCCTCTTCTCGGGCGAGGCCTTCGACGACGTCTTGTTCCACTTCTCGGCGTTTTCCGACTCCTCCGACGAGGACCGCTTCTGCCGCCTCCATTTGGCGCGGCGGTTTTTAAACCAGACCTGTTGCGCAGCAGAGGACAAAACAACATTTATGATCAAAGGCGAGATGCCGCAATACCGACGCACCCCCGCGGCGTGGAATCGGAATCGGGGGACCCCATGCACCCGCCGACAAAAAGGAGAGAAGACTCGCTCCCGCTTCCGCATTTTCATTCAACTTCCTGGGCCTAAAGCGCCCTCCGGCAGGCTGCGGGCCGCCATTGGGATGTTTTAAAGCGCAGGGAGACCCAAGGAGAGCCGAGCACACCCGGGGCTGGGGCCGTATTTCGCTGGGAAGGTCCATCGGGCGCGCACTGGCAAAGCCCCGAGCCTACCTCCACTTTCTCCTCGCGGAGGTGCACCTTCCGGGCCAGCTGCTCGCGTGTACCCACGTCTGGGTACTTGGTCTCCTGGAAGAGGTTCTCCAGCGCTTCGAGCTGCTCGTCGGTGAAGATGGTGCGGTGCCGCCGCTTCCGCCGGCAGTGCAGCTGGTTAAGAAGCTGCAGCTCAGTGCGCGACAGCGTGCCCACGTTCATGTAGGGCAGCATCTGGTGCGGCACCGGGGACACCAGCACCGAGCCAGGGCCCTCGTAGCCTGCGACAGGGTAGGGCGCACCGTCAGCCGCCTACCTTACCACTGCGGGGGGCAGCTCGCCTGCGTCCCACTCGGACTTTAAAACCCTCTGCAAGGGGGTGCGCGGAAATCGAGGGTGCGGAGAAATTATGGGAGCGCGCTGGATGGTCCACCCACACACTCCCAAAGCCAGTTAAGGTATCCTAAAATCTAGTCTCCCCATGCAAGCACAAAGTTACAGTTTCCGCTCACTCTTGACTAGTTTGCCGCAAGTGTGCAAACCCCTGCGCCCGACCGGATTTTAAAAAAGGTTTGTTTTTTTTTTGCAGATTTGCAAGAGAAAAATCTGTGCGAAGTGCAAAAACTAAACACCACAGCCCACCCACGTCCCAGGGGCTGAGGACTACAGCAGGCAGTGAAGGCCAGCGAGACCAGGACCCTACCTGGGGGCGTCGGGACGCAGGAGCACTGCTGGGCACCCAGCGGCGGAACGGCCCCGCAACAGGCCGGGCCCACGGGCGCCGCCTGCACGTGCAGCTGCCCGTAGAAGTAGTTGTTGTAGCCGAGGCGGGAGCCGCCAACCGCGGCCGGGAGGCCTGCGCTGCCGGGGGCCACGGGGCGCGGGTAGAAGGCGCCATAGTCCGAGGAGGCGCCACCCCCGGCGCCGTAGAGAGAGTCCCCGTGCAGGGCCGGGAAGACTACGGGAGCCGCGGCGCTGGGCGCCACTGGCAGCACCGAGTCCTTGCAGCGCGGCCGGGCGGCCAGGATGTTGTCGATGCTGAACATGCTGGCGGGCATCCCCGAGCCCCGCGCCGGGACCGGGGGGCGGTGGGGACGCGCGGAGGAAAAAGCCTCAAAGTGGGGGGGTCCACTCCCCTCCTGCAGCGGACCAAACCGAAAGAGAGCGCGGCGAGCTCGCAGCCCCGCGCCCCTCCCCGCCCCCTGCGTCCGCTCTCCCTCCTCCCGCCCTCCCCTCGCTGCAGCGTTCGCTGAACTCAACCCGCGGGTAGGACGGAGTTTAGACCAGCTGAACCTCTTGTTGGTTTTATACCGAGTCGACGTCATCCTGGATTTAGTTCCTGGTAATATGCAGATGACAAACAGAACCAGATTTGGCCCTTTCTGTTCCTTTGGGTGGGGGGGCTTCAGGGAAGGGGGAGGGGAAGAGGTGCCAAGGAGAGGGAGTTACGAGGCCTGAAAAGAGATTGTGGATTGCAAATTAATGAAATTAACCTAATCTTTTCCATTCAGCTGCCCCGCCGCGGGCCGGCTGAGCTGGGCGGGCGGCCTAATTGCCCCGGTTAATCTCATTAATTCCATTGTGCCGCGCAGTTAACAACTCCTCCGCGCGACCTCTCCGCCCTCACCCTTTTTTCTCAGATTGGCTCCTATTATTGGGTGCGATTTCCTCTGCATGAAGCTCGAATTCATTGTGGCCGATTGTACTTTGGGGCTACTTTTTTCCTTTATGAATTTGTTTCAGAAAAAGTTGAGGGGCTGCGGCCTCGCTCTAGCAAGACTGAAAATTCCGCACTTCCTCCGGACCTCCATGCACTCCCCGCCTAATTTCACCTCCACTTTTTACTCTTCTTCCCTCCAATACGAACCCCCCCCCCCAAAACCCTCTTGTTTTTGCGAAGGCCAAAAGTTGTAAAGGCAAAAACGACAAAAGAGGTGCATCGTGGTTCTTAATAAATAAATATATATTGTTTTATTTTATTTTTTGCAGTTACTTTGGGTCTGAAAACTACCATAGCAATCCCTAGGCCCTAGGGCGGACACCAAATTCAGCCACTATTTAAAATCTGTCAGAGAGTAGCAGTCTCAAGCGATTTTTCCAGCTGCCCCCTGCGTGGGTGTTGGTAGGTTTTGTTTTTTCTAAACTTCTTTTAAAAATTGTTTTTGGAAATGGGGTGTCTTCCCCCCCACCCCACGCTGTTTTTGTTTTCAATCCAAAATCCAAAAATGGGGCTGCTTTGGGAATTCCTACCCCCTCCCCAACACTTCAGTCTCATTCTTCCCCTCCGATTTGCCGGCTCCCTGACTGGGACAGGCCCCTTAGAGGTCCCTCATCCAACAGGCCCATGCTGGACTGACCGGGCCCTGCCGGCGTGGCCGAAGCCCGGCTCTGCTTTCGGCAGGCGGCCGCCTGATTTGTGGAATCTTCGGAGCTGCACGGCCCTCCGGCCGGAGCCGCCGGAGGCGCATCCAGCCCACCGCGGCGCGCAGGCGGCGCAGCGCCCTGAGAGAAGGTAGGCGACGGTGCGCGCTGAACGAAAGCAGCCCCCGAGGTCCTGCGGGCCCCGCGCAATCCCCTGTATTGCAGAGCCGTCCTTTCTCAGCCCTTCGCGCAGACAACTCCCGCCACTACGGGGGAAGGAGCAGTGCCGGGCCCAGGCAAGATCGCGGAGGGCCGGTGTCGGGGGCGACTCGGGTTTCCCGAAGGAGGACTGCCCTTAACCCACGCCCTTATTTCGCTATTGCTTCTGGCTAATTAAGAGTGAGCCCGACAGGGTTGTCTTAAATCGCGGCAGTAGGGCTAAGTCTGTGAGCTGCCTCCTCCCGGGCTCTGGGGCAAAGGGGAAAGGGCACTTGTCAATTGCTGTTCCCGGGTCAGAGGAGCAATTGTGTGGAGATTTGGTGCTGCTCCGGTGGCGCGCAGGAGTAGCCGGGAGAAGCTAGGCGGCGGCTCTTCTCCTAGGCCACCCCGCGTGGACCTCTGCGCCCTCACACCTACCCGCTGGTGGCCTGAGAGCCTTGCTTCTTGAGTGCTGAGCAAAAGGAAGATGTGGTTGTAGAGGGAGATTAGGGCAGGACGGAGATAGGTCTCAATTTGGGGAGGCGATGGACGATGGATTTTTTTTTTTTTACAATAAAAACTGCTCCCAGAGGAAGGAGTGTGATCCTTCCCATCAAAGTTTGGGTCTAGGGAAAAAGTGTAGCGCCTTTCCTCTCCCACTACTTAAGGATAGAGGCATCTTTTCAAGTTTCAGAGACTTAAAAATCACCAGGTTCCGGACACGCACATTCCCCGCAACCTTTCCCGGGTTTAATTCTACAGGACAATTGATGAAAGACATGTATAGAGGCCGCTACTTCTGCGCCTGAGTTGGTGGCTGGGCGCGCGCGGCGGTGTGCGAGTGAGTGGATCTTTTGAGACCGTTGCTGAGCCGGGCAGAGGAAGAAGAGCCCTGGGAAACCGGGGCAGAGTTCTGGTGCATTTCTGCAAAGGTGCTCAGACCAGCACTGCGCGGGGACTTCGGTCACAGGTCTAATAGAGTGCGTCTGAGTTTTTGCATGAGGCGACCTCCCTCACACACGCCGTCATGCCTGCTTCCATTTGGTACATTGTTCTTTTTAATAGTTAGATGTAGCAAACATCTAGACTTCGCCAATTGCTTTCTGCAGTCTGTTCACTGTGCCATCCAGCTTCTGGAAGGAAGAGCACTGTACAATGAGTCTGAACGTCAGAGTTCTAGACCAAACATTGCCACCTTGCACATCATGCCTCCTCTCTAGGCCACGGCTTTTTTAGTTGATTGAACCGAAGCCAACCATAATTGGGTCCCTTACAACCCTAACGTTTAATGAGGCAGGGTAATTGTCGCGCGTTCGCCAGGATGACTGGGGATGGACTTGGGGGCATTTTTCTAAGTCTTTATCAGGACAAAGGAGCGTCCGGTCCCACCCCCACCTGAGGACAGGGCCTCTGTATCAGCTGAGTCCAAGATAAGGAAAAGCGCGTCCCAAAGCCCTCCGCTTGCAGAGCGGACTTTCTGGGAAGAGGTCTCCTTACTGCAGTTATTCAGCCAGCAATCCTGGGAACTCATCCTTGGCACTGCGGGGCCTCGCCCTCCAGGTTGCCCCCTCCACCAACCCTGAGCTGCAGACGCTCGGTTCTCTGCAGGGAGTTAGGAGTCAGGGAAGGCAGTCAGGGGCGCGGCGCCCACGCTGTGGCTCCTCCGCGGGGCCGATACCCACAAGTGTCCCCAATGCGCCAAACAAATAATCAGCGACCTCGCATCGTCCCGCGCAATTGGAATAACAAATGCGACGCACGCAAATTGCCTGGCTTGTGTTGCTAAGCGATTGTTTGTCGCCCTGCACGCACCGCTCAGCATGGGAGAAGCAGGAGCGACCAGAGGCGGCCAGCAAGCGCTAAGGTCGGAAATGCAGTAAACACGCTGCTGATTTTCCCTATTATCACCCAAACACGATTTCACACAAAGCAATCACCATGCAGAAGTCTATGAAAATGTGTTTGTTGAGGAGTCAGTTGCCCCGGTAATAGCACTCATTTTTACAATATTAAAGAATAGATCAGTGGATTCCACATACATAAGGTATATTTGCGGTTCGGT
Organism: Smutsia gigantea; assembly: GCA_032199065.1. Taxonomy (NCBI): domain Eukaryota; kingdom Metazoa; phylum Chordata; class Mammalia; order Pholidota; family Manidae; genus Smutsia; species Smutsia gigantea. The sequence continues at coordinate 120,540 of JAVSCE010014746.1, forward strand.
ATCCATCAAGGCGCGTTTGCGCTGAGGTCTTCGCTAAATTGATTCATAGTGCATAGATTATATTGCTTCTCTGATTTAAAACAGAATGCCCAAGTTTGGAGTGTGCGTCTGGTTATCTCCTTCCGCCCCAAGATATTTACATCATGAAGAAAACTATCTCCCACTGTCCTTACACACATACACAGAGATACACACACACACACACACACACACACACACACACACACACACACTCATCGCTGTTAAAAAAAAAAAGGTGATATGCGGCCCCAACTTCTTATGGCTTCAGGAACTTTCTTTTCTTAATTCTTTCAGCCTCTTGCCCCGTCACAGAGCAGAGTTCATAATCGGATGCGTTTAAGTAGGATTTTTCGTGGCATGTACGAAAAGCTGGAGTGTCCTTTTCAAAGGTACGGAGCACCTCCTTGTAGGGCGAATTGTCCGGGTCAGAGGATTAGAAATAACGCGCAGACCCGGCTGCAGCCAGTGTGCAGCGTCGAGATCCCGCACAGTCTTCACAGCACAAATGGGATTTATTGTTTGCATTTGAGCTTTAAAAAAATCCAGTACTTTAAAACTAGCGCTCCAAACCCGTGCCACATCCCTGCTGTTCCCTCGAGGACACCTCCCGTAGCCCCATGGTATTTTCCCTCTCATGTTGTGGACTACAGCATGAGGCGCAAATGCCACCCCACTAAGGGACAGCGCTCGCAAAGCTGGGTGTCCTGCAGGCATTCAACGGGACGTAGGGACGCTTCCTAGCTGAGTTTTGTTGGAAGTTGTGCAACATTTCCGAATAATGGCACCGAGCCCCTGAGGACGACAAAATAATCAAGGTGTTAGGAAAATTTAGCATAACACTGGAGGAAGTAGAGGGTGTCGAAAAATGAAGTGTTCCCAAAGCATCAGGAAAAAATAGCTCCGGATTTCCTGGGTTGTAGAAATCGGCATTTAGTCTAGCTATTTACCAAACTTTGTTTCAGAGTGACTACAGCGTCGCTTTTGCAAATCACAGAATGCAAATGATGATAATTTGCTCTCAGTGGAACTTTCTCTTGAAATGATTAGCAAAGTCAGTCATTTGAAAATTAGAAAAACACAGACGGTTCCGAACCCCCTCGCTAACCAATATCAGCTTCTAAAGTTTTCATTCATGTAAACCTCATTAATGAAGATCTTTTATTTAAACGTCAAGGGGATTTGAAATTTAGAGTAAATTATGAAGCTTGTATGTCTAGCCAAGTCATGGGTCAAATGCATTTGTGAAAAACTGCTAAAAGAGCATATGGTTTTGAATTTTTCTACAATGACGAGTGTTTAAATAAATTGCTTGTACTGCTTAACTTCATGTGTAATTTTGACAGAAATTGGCCTATAGCCTTTTGATATGTAAACATTTCAGCCTTTTATGCGGTATAAAAAAGACACTTGCTTTTTAGGATCAGCTCAGGCAGTCACCCTGTAATTCAGAAAGCTGGCACCTACCATTACATTCTTGCTCGATTTCAACTTTCAAGTGGCAGCCTCAGGGAGAAAAAAAAGGAAAGAAAGAAAGAAAGAAAGAGGATATTTCAAAAGCAATGTCCATTTCGGATTAAAAGCTGCAAATGAGGTGAGAACGTGCCACTTACTATCTGAAAGAAATGGATAAACCATAGTTATTAAAGAACATTTTCTGTCACTTTTCTTTAAGCCAACCCATCTGAGGGGACACTTAAGCAGGGCTGGAACTGACTGGCATGTCATTAAATGCTTGTCTTAGAGCCGAGCCAATCAGTCCAACACACAAATAGGTGTTAAAAATCTAGGTATCACTTCACGATGTTACTGGCGAAATGGCTTCATGTCACAGAACCTATTAAGATGCAAAAGTCACTCAGTCTCCGAAGACAGTCATCATGGGCATGGAATCACTGGACACAAATGGCACGCGCATCTGAACTGTGCACGGGGCTCTTTCTCGGTGGGAGGCTGTTGCTGGGAATTGCAAAGTCCATCCAGGGCTCGTGTTTCAGAAACCCTGGCAGCCCAGAGCAGCCCTGGATGGACTTTGCAATGGTTTCTGAAACACGTATGGATCTGCATAAACCCATTTGTTGCTAATATATCCTTCTCCCATAAATAAGCAGAATGTGGATTGGAAGGCTGGTCACCCACGGGGAGACAGAGCAGTGGCCCAGACCTGTAGGGCTGCCCCATTGCTAGATGGGGCCACATGTTGACTTCGTGTGTGTTGTGGCAGGGTGGAGACCACTCCTTCCCCTGTGTTCTCTGGGTCTTGCCCTTTATTTATCACAGATGTCAGCTTTGTCAAACGCAGACTTTCCAAGAGATATCACCCTTCTGTGAAGTTTTGGAGGAACTCGGGGCAGAGAGGATGCTCTTGAAGCAATGGAGACCTGTTTCTTTGTGTACAGTTGAGCCAGAGAAGCAAAAACAAAACTGGAAAAGACAGGGCTGGGCAAAATGTAATTAAGAAAAAAGACTCTCAGAGAAAGACAGGAGGAGGTGTTTTATTTACATTTCTTATGCATTCCAACACATCATATTGTGGTCTGCAAACCGGAAAGGAAAGGATATATTTCATGACATAACAAAGGCACCAGCCTTTTACAAATTTTCCTTGAGCCTTCTACATTCCTGTTTTACCTTTCCGCCCATTTTGAAATGAATAAGGGTAACTTTATTCGTTAGCTGTGTTTTGAAGTTCTTGGAAAAACAATTGATTTGCTAATAAAATAGTTCCGTAGCTTTCAGGCACTTACCCTGAAAATGTGTTTGTGATCAAAGTTAGCTAGGCAGATATGTATTTTGAGTAAAAGAGGGACACTTAATACTGAAAAGATAATTTGGAGGTTGAGGTGTTTTTTTTTCTTTTTAAGGAAAGAATATTACTAAATAAAACTGGTAAGTGTAAGAAAAATTAGCCATGCCCAGGTAGCCACGCTTCATGAATAAAATTTGGGTTCCAAGAAGGTTAGTATCAGTGGAGACACTGTATGTAATATGGAACTTTATTAGTGTAGTCATCTTTTTAAAGAGGGCTTGATGAAATGGCCATTGGCTGGTATGTCATCTTAAGATGTGGGTGTGAAATTTATATCAGGTAGCATTGTTGACTCTCTTAAAAAACATCAGAGTGAGGAAACTAACAAGCATATTCCCAGATGTGTCTTGTCCTTCAAAGAGGCCAGCAAAGGAAACTCCAACTTGCTCCAGCATCACTGTTGGTTGTGGTTTTAAATTGTTTTCTGAACTCCTAGAAGGGCAATTACTTGGGTGCATTAATTTCTGTCTGCCTTTTAAAGAAATGGCCAGACTCCTTGACCATTGCTTCTGTGTAGAAATCAAGGCTTCTGAAGCCTAAGGAGGCAGGCAGGGAAATAAGAAATCGAAAAAAAAAAAAGCCTCTTTAAGAGCTCACAGGTTGTATCACCTGCTGGATCCAGCCATCCAAAGGATCCCAGGGTGCCACCCAGCTATAGCCTGGCCTTGCCATTGGTGGAGAAGGCTGAGCCCTGACCAGTCTGTCTGAATAATTCAGTTCTCTGCTTGTCCCAGATGAGCAAAAGAAAGACGAACCACCTCAACTGTCATTTGTTGGATTTGTGTTTCATTGTCTTTTCTTAGCCAGGAGATCAGGAGTTTTGGACTATACTACACTCCACACATACATGCAAACACATACACATGCACATACACCCCTCCTCCTCCAATGCCTTTACACCTTTTTTTGCATACTTGATCATTTCTGGGCCAGTCAATCCCAATACCAGCTCCCTGGTCCCCTGTTTTCTGGAGTTTGTGTTTATTTTCTTGTTTGGGCTGCCTGCCTATAGTAAGGGACAGAAACTGGATGATGCCTGATCCATGATGTGGATTTAGTGTCACTTAGCAGTCAAATTCTTTCTGCAAACCAGAAGGTCTTGGGTTTAAAATCACAAGGGTCCATCTCCCATGTTGCTGGGTTGCTTGTAATTTATGTACTATGGGGGGAAAGTAGTCTGTTCACAGTAATGATAGCTTGGGGAATTCAGTATATGAGCCAAACATAGGACAGTTGAACTGAAAAGAACCCCTCTTGTCTACGTGATACCTCACAGGGTTTTTTTTAACAGGTCCCCAAAGGACATTTTATTCCCTTCTTGTAGGTTTGCAGATAGAGTCATTTTCGGCCTGGTAAGTCAACACAGTATTTGCAAGTGAAATGGTGACCTCAATGCATTCATGCCCTGCTAATGGCAATACTTTCTCTGAAACTCTAGAATTCCAGAATTATTTGGGTTTTAACAGCATCTCCAGGTGACTTGGAGATGCAGACATAAGTTTTTGATAATGCTCTCCACATTCTGATTTGAGCCGTGGCCACTTTTTTTTTTTTACCAAAACCTTCAGAAAATAGCTTTCCAAGTTAAACTAGATGAGGGTGATCAGGTGAATGTTTGACTTGAAATAATTTTAAAAATAACTTGTTCATCGTTCAAGTCCCACAGTAAAGGAGCAGCAGGAGAGTGAGTTGCTTTTCAAAGCTGTCTGCTTGGCAGAGGAATTCCAGCACTTCCGATGAAAGATGGATATTGAATATGTGTGGCAAATGCACACCACTCCATATTTCAGAGAAATTCCTTATTAAATATTTCTTGCTCAAAAGCTGGAGTCACTGTGAAATCTCACTCCTCGGGTCTCTATCGGGGCTGACCCAGTCTTCTAACATAGTAACAAATTGCCTTTTTATGTGTTGGTGTTCTGAATGAGTGTAAACATCTGCCTCCTTGGGCCTAAAGCAGTAGATACTGGTATTGAGAGCTGGCCAGGACCACATCTAATTTAGTAGAAACTACTAGTCTGGTTGTTCTAGAAAATGGAGCAAATGGGCCTGGCATAAAATCCTCAAGGTCTGGCCCAAATGGGAGAGAGAAGGAGAGGACCCCCTCAGTGTGCACAGTGGGTGGTCACTACACTCCTGGGAGGTGGGCCCTGTTACCATCACCTGGTACAGATAGGACGCCAAGACCACATAGGGGTCATTATCTGCCCAAGGTCTCCCAGCTGAGGTCTGGACTTGAACTCAGCTCTTTTCAGCTCCAGAAACCACACTCCTGCTCTCATCCTATGGAGACTCTTGTAAAATGAGTGAAATACCCAGCTCCTCAGAGGGGAAGCAAGACCTTTTGCTCCTTGGCACCCAGTTACCTTTCCTGCCACCCCTCCCGCCACTGTCCATGAAGACTCTCTGGCCACGTAGAGGCTCCTGCCCTGTGCTACTCAGCCTCTAGGCCTTTGCTGGCTCTTTCCTCTCCTCCTGTATGGCCTTCCCCTGCTGGCTCTGCATGTAGGGCACTGGCTTCCCCTCTGAAGACTTGGGGGTAAATGTTGGGGCCTCCTCATGCTCCAGAGTGAGTCGTCCCGGAGTCAGAGGTGTCTGGCCTGGGCCCCCAAGGGCAGAATCAGTGTCCATTGGGCTCCCTCCCATTCAGCTCTGTGTCCCCACCACTGACTACAAGGCCTGGCACAATGAATGTGCTAAATAACTCTTTGTTTAAGGAAATAATACATTCTCACCCTGCCCCCACCCCCACCTCCTTGCTTCTAGATCTCCCTAAATTCCAGGCCAAAGACCATTAGCAGGAGAGTGTTAATTAACCACAGTGGGTGCTCTCCTGAAATAGATAAAGAGGAGAGGGAGAAGGGTTGTCTGTCTGTCAGCCCCATCGGTTTCCCCAGGGAGCTGGCTGGGGCCATCGTGCAGCCAGGTGAGGGGAATATTTGTGTCTCTTCAGCCACACCTGTGTCTACAGTCAGGCCGACTGTCACCTTTGAACCTGGGGACTGACACATCCCAGCAGAGTGTCCCATTGTCATCTGGGTGGGTCCTGAATGTAGAAAGCATGGAGACTCCTGAGACCTGCCGGGGTTCTATCCCCACTGGAGCCTTCCTTTCCCCATTTGTGAAACGGGGAGCAATCAGGAAGCAAACTGCAAGTTCCCTCTTAGCTCAGACATCTGCCACTGTTCAGCTCCATCTGAGCCCTGGCTGTGTTCAGGGAAGACACATCCGTTTTCCAGTGGTGCAGCCTGAAGGGCACAAGGGGGCCAAAGCTCGCTCCAGGCCGCAAGGGGTGAGGGGGCAAGGCTGCCTGGACAAATCTGCCTCCCCCAATGTTTGCCTCCTGGCTTTGGGTAGTTGGATAAACTAACTGCCTCTTGGACACCTGAGCGGCGCAGGGCCCTCTACCGCCTTTGGAGGCCATGGTTACCACTCCCTGCCCCTCCATGGAGACAAAGCAAGTCAAAGGAAGATCATTGCTTGGCCCAATCAAAAGGATGATTCCCTTGATGGGGCTCCCGGCACTGGCAGTTCATCTAGCGAGAGAAATAATGCTGGACCCTGACATCTCTCTGTCTGATTCCAGAGCTTCTAATTCTCAAGGCGGCAGCCCAGGCGAGTAACCTGACTGCTTCCCCCATGGGTGGTGTGGTGGCCAAAAACCCAGATGCTGTTGCTAAGCTGTCCAGACTCGGTTGCTAAGCTGATTTCCAGCTCTGATGCTCACAGCCCTGTGAGCTGGAGCAAGCCCTGTAACCTCTCTGAGTCTCAGTCTTCAAGTCTGTAAAATGGGGACGGTGTAACCCCTTTCTCAGGGGAAGTGAGGGTGCATAGTCAGCGCTCATCAAACAGCTGCAGTATTTTTTACAGGCGTAAAGTCCTTAATACATTAAGGGATTTTTACCATGAAGGCCCTCAACTCTCCCACTTAAACAGTTATTCATCAAGGGACAGAGAAGCCTAGATATATCTGGAGCCGTGTAGATAGAGGCCTGCTCTTTGCTTGCTGTATAACAAAGGCTCAAATCCTACCCTGGGGGAATTCCAAGGAAAATGGTGCTTCACTGAGGGATTGCAATTCTCCACTACATCACTTGATTCTCAGATGAAAGCACTGGTGGGCGGAGGGGAGAAGGGGGTGCCACCGGACAGGGACTAGTAGTCACTCAGCATTCCCCATGAGGATACGGAGTGCCATTGACTTGTCCAATGACTTGCCCCAGACCTCAGAGCTGGAAGTGGTGGCACCAGCACCCCTTGCTGGGCTTCCTGGTGGCCCTGGGGCTCCCATCCATCAGGCCCCTCCTCCTGCCAGTTTGGCCTTTTGCTCCTTCAGACAAGTCATTCCAACTTTGCTTTAGTAATAATCAAGGTGGCTTACAGTCTAGGAGTCTGAGAAGCCTGGGGGGCCACTTGCTGGGAAGGTGGGGTCCTCTGGAAAAGGTGTGCACCCCCTCTGAGCCTGTCAGCCTCCTAGAAACTGGGGAGGAAAGGCCAGTTTCCAGGTCAGAGTTCAGTTGTAACCCACGCCCAGCTCTCCTCCTTCCCACCGCCCACTGACAGGTTTAACAACTCTGCCCCAAATCTGTTTGGGTGTGGCATATATTATTCATTGGTTAACCTACTAAAGGTTAAGATTTAAGACCCCCTTAGTAAATCTCCCCTAGAAATCCCCTCCACTCATAATATACACAAGGTCTGTGGAAGGATATTCATGAAGGATAGTGACATCGTTAGGAACACCCACATGTTTACCAGTAGGGTACTCATTCAATAAACCGGTCAACACTCATGATGGATAACCAGGCAGCAGCCATTAAAAAGAATAAGGTCACCTTATATGAACTGACATAAAAAGATCCCCAAGATATATCATTGAATAACAAAGGCAAGGTGTAGAACTCTAGAATACTATGACTCTGTGTGTGTGTGTGTGTGTGTGTGTGTGTGTGTCTTCATATATACAAGATAAAGCATATTTTCTATGGGCTCATAAATGAGTTAATATTTGGAAGACACTTCAAACAACACATGGAACATAGCAAGTGCTGATGTGCTGTTTGAGAATAAATATAACTGCAAGAGAAGAAGATCTGGAAGGTCTGCTACTTAATTAACAGTAGCCAGCTATCATCTCTTGGTGGGAGGGGCTGGGTTTGGGGCTGATTCATAAAAGGACTTGAGCCTCATCACTAAGGATTTCCTTTTGCACGAAGGCATGGCATTCATGTTTTACTTGTGAGATTGAAATTAAATATGCACCCAAACCGGTATCTCCAAAATATGAAACCCTTTTCCTCCTCTGCACAAGCAGCCTTGAAGGGAGATAGCACCAAGGGCAAACAAGTAAGGATAAGCAAACCCCCGCCCTCATTTCCTCAACTAACACCTCATCGCAGGCAAATAGTATCCTTGGAAATGAGTCCCCTTTGCTAATGACCCACTCCCCTAGGTTCCTGGACAGCAGCTGGGGGTGTGAGGATAAAGGGAGAGTCCCAACTGGACAAATTATAGGTTTAAAGACTTAAGACTGGATTCTAGTCCCAGAACTTGCCTCTGCTATGTATATGTCACTTCTCATCTCTAAAAGTGGGGACCCCAGTCTTCACCAAATATACCTTAATCTTGAGAAACAAATGGTGTGTGTGTAAGCATAATTATAATTATAGTCATCTTTGCCCTTGGCACCTAACAGTGCCTGGCACATTGTAAGTGCTCAGTGGATGTTTGAAACTAAGCTGAGAATAGTTTATAAGGAATGAAAATAATAAAAAAGAATTGCTAGTTTAAAGCATGAAATTAGTATTTTGATCTTTCGTGCTTATATTCACGCTGCACCCATTTAGCAGATATTTACTGTTGGCCTCTGTGTACCTGGCACTGTGGTATGTGCTGAGGGAAAAAATGATGAACATGAAGAAGTCCCTGACCTCACAGAGCTTACACTCCATTTGCAGCACTAAAAAGCAATGGCCAAGGAGCAAGTGAAAGAGGTGATCTTAGCTGCTTGTGCAGTAAAAAGGGCTGGGAACTTATCACCACAATTCACTGTGTTGCAACGGACAGAGCTCAAGTGTCCTAGTTATTGGGGCCATAGAAACTCGTAATTACAATGTAGACATCAAGTTAGATTTTTATAGATACATATTAATATATCCCACTTGAGCTTTTTCTAATAAGCCTCCTTGATCTTTATCTGACAATCTTGGGCAATGTAACTTTGGTACTATGAAATTTTGGACCAACCATCATACTCAGACACACATGACCTCAAACACACCTGACCTCAAATCCCAGTTTTGCCAACTCATAGCTGGGTGATTGTGGTAATAGGGCAAGCTGTCAGCGTCTCTGAGCTTCACGCTTCATCCATGTAAGATTGCTTATTAGGGTTTTTGTGGTATTGTTGCCTGGATGAGAAGTAATTTGGTGCAAGTCCCTAGCACACAGAAGGGGTTCAGCCAATGGAAGCATTCTGGCCTGGACAAGAGGGGCAGCAAGACACCTGTACCCCCAGAGGCTGGTCCCTGAGTGGTGGCCTGGGGAGACACCCTGGGTGTTAAGATTTAGCATTTTCCAAGGCCCTAAACACTTCTAAGACTCAAGTCATTGTATTGACATTCAGTATGACTCAGAAAATTGACCTGGGTCCTCTTTGAGGGAACAGGAAAGATAAAGAGGATTTTGATAGTACTTCCTAATCTTTAATATTTTTTAAAGCCCTTTTAACTTGGATTATTATCCTCATTTTCACATGAGGAAATTAGGTCCTGGGAGATAAAGTAAGCACACAGGTTGTAAGGAAGTAGTAGAAGTATTATGCAAACCCTAGTCCGCCCAAAACCTGTATTCTTTTCAATCAACAGTAGCTAGGCAAAGAGGATGGAAGGTTCCAGAAGAGCCTTGAGTCAGCAGGACTCTCTTTGTTAGCTTGCTTGGGCATACTAACCTGGGAATTTAACCCCGCAATCCTCAGTTTTTGCATCTATAAAATGGGGCTAATAGTACTTCTGCCCACACAGGACCAAAGGAGCTCACTGTGAATGGCTTTAGCAGGCACGTTGGCCAAACGATGATGCTATGTGAGAAAATACAGGCCTAATTCACAGATATCAGACTCTTGTTAAAGGAAAACAATTTCTATTGCTTGAATTTTTCTTTATATGCACACAAGAGAAGGATATGTGCTAAAAATGACTCTGGCTACATCAGCTTGAAGATCCCATCACACAAGAATGAAGGTGCTAAGCGGCATGTGTATATGTACAGATACACATGTGAAATCTTAGCCTGGTGCTTAACGTGCTGGAGTAGAGTTAATTAAGAGAGATGGTGAGCAGGTAAAAGCAGGGCTAGAACGAGGCCCCTGGCCCCTGAAGCGATGTGGGTAGTGGCCCGAGTGCCTTAGATATCATTCTGCTTCCCAGGTTGCTGTTAAGACTATTTGAGGAAAGAGATATGGCAGCCAACTGTCCTGGGAGGCGGAGAGTGGGGGATGCAGTATCTGGTGATCATTGTCTCCGCCCTTCCCCTTTGCTTAATTTGGGACAACATGGAGTATTTAGGAGAAGTGGGGCTGACCCCAGGTGTGGGATGTGGCCAAATCCCATTACATCTCTTCCCCTCTGGAAGAGGGCTGGGGCAGCTCCATGGAGTCCTCCTGGGCCTGGAGGGCTGATGGCGCACTGATGGTGCAGACAGACTGACAACCAGGTCAACTGTGCAGAGCTGGGAATCAGGCCCAGCAAGGCCATTTCCAGCAATGGAAATGGTTCTAGCCCTGCTTTTACCTGCTCACCATCTCTCTTAATTAACTCTACTCTAGCACATGTTAAGCACCAGGCTAAGATTTCACGTGTATCTGTACATATACATGCCGCTTAGCAACTTCATTCTTGCGTGATGGGATCTTTAGGCTGATGTAGCCAGAGTCATTTTTAGCACATATCATTCTCTTGTATGCATATAAAGGAAAATTCAAGCTATAGAAATTGTTTTCCATCTCCGTGAGGCTCTGGTCCCCGGCATGGTGCTGGGGTGACTGGTGTGAACCCGATGTTAGTGAAAGCTGCCATGTATTGGCCCTTACAATAAACAAGGCATTCAGCAGACACTTTGCATTTTTATTTCCACTTAATCCTCAACAGTCCTCCAAAGTAGGTGTTATTATTGTTACCCCAATTTATGGGTGAGGAAACTGAGGCACAGAGAGCTGAAGAGGCTTATTCAAGGTCACTTTTCTATAATGTCCTTGGATCACCTTTAATTAAAAAAATACTTTTATCAAAATATAATTCACACGCCACAAAGTTTACCTTTTACAGTGTATACTTCATTAATTTTTAGTCTATTTACAAGGTTGCCCAACTGTTAGCACTATTTAATTACAGAATATTTTCACCATCCTGTAAAGATACCACACACCCCTTAGCAATCACTCCCATTCTGTCCTCCCTTCAGGCCTTGGCAAACCCTAATCTATGTTCTATTTTCATGGATTTGCATATTGTGCACATTTCATATATATGGAATAATATAATATGTGACCTTTTATGTCTGGCTTCTTTCCCTTAATGTTATTAAGGTGCATCCATGTTGTGGCGTGTATCAGTATTTCATTCCTTATTAAGGCTGAGTAATATTGTCTTGTATGGATAGAGCACATTTTATTTATCCATTGGTCAGTTGATGGACATTTGGGTCATTCCCATCTTTTGACTATTTTGACTAATGCTACCAGGAATATTTGTGTTGTATTTTTTTTATGTGGACATGTGTTTTCATTTCTTTTGGGTATATATACCTAGGAGTAGAATTTCTGGGTCATGTTGTAACTCCAATCCTTTAAAGAAGTGCCAGACTGTTTCCAAAGGGGATGTTCCATGACACATTCCCACCAGCAATGTATGAGGGTCCTAATTTCTCCATATCCTTGACAACCCTTACCATCTTTCTTAATTGTAGTGATATCTTATTGTAGATTTGATTTGCATTTTCCTAATGACTAATGATGGCAAGCATCTTTTTATGTGCTTATTAGCCATTTGTATATCTTCTTTGGGGAAATATCTATTCAAATCCTTAGCCCCTATTTTAGTTGGGTCGTTTGCATTTTTATTGTTGAGTTTGAAGAATTTGTTGAGCTGTAGGAAATCTTTTATGTTCTGGATACTGGTCCCTTATCAAATATACGATATGCAAAGATTTTCTCTCATTCTGTGGATTCTTTTCACTTCTTGATAGTGCCAAACATTATTTTCGAAATGGCTGTACCACTTTGCATTCCTCTCAATGATGTGTATTTACATATTTTTTTCCTTTACAGTTATTTACCACTTTTCAAACTAATAATGTGGGCCCCTAGTATAGTCCAAGAGTGACCCAATGAGTTCTTTTTTTCCCTTCTTCTGAGTGTCACAAATTCGTGCATTTAACTTTATTTGATGTGTTTCACTGACATTAATTTTCTTATTGATGCTCACATTTTTCCATCCTTGGTAAATAGGAACCTTTTCAGATTTTCTCCTGAGTCTTGAGTTGACATGGCCCGAGTGGTCTCTCATAGCCACCTTGCTTTCTTATATGGCAAGATGTTCCAGAATCATCTCATTCATTTCCTGCTGGAGACCTGGAATCAACCGTTCCTGGTTTCTTTAAGTGAGAAACAGCCTTTAGAGACCATAATGTGGATCCTGGAGATGCTCATTTATATCGGTTGGATCTTGTTTCTAGGCCTTTTCAAAGAGAAAAAATATCATGAATTTGTACTGTTATCTTTAATGCTAATTCAGGCTCTATCTAACCTTTTCACACACAGATTTCTTCCTCCTTTTTCCTACATCAAAATCCTGGCTCCCAGGGGCAAGGGGGAGAGAGAAGACAAGTGGTAAGCAAAGTGCTAACAAAAATAGCTGACATTTATTGAGGGTGTGTGCCAACCCCACCCATCCAGTTCTCCCAACCTGCCTTGAACCTGGTTATTATAACACATGGGGATCCTGAGGCACAGAGAGGCTGAGGAGACTGCCCAGGGTCACACAGCTAGTTCAGGGCAAGGCCGGGATTCAGACTCAGGCAGTGTGGCTCCAGGGCAAGACCGTCCCCACTTCCCTCCTTTGTCACCTCCACTCGCCTAGGGCAGTGGTCAGTGGAAGGCAACCCAGGGAGGAGAATCATAAAGCTGAGAGACTGAGCAGAAGGAATGAGCCCTTCCACAGTGGGCCAGGGAGACAGGGAGGGCTTCTGCCATGCTCCGGGGCCAGGGATGCAGTCTAGGCCCTGGCGGTGATGCGTGAGGCCACAGTGAATCTCAGAAAGTGAGCAGACACCACCCTCCGCTGAGGCAGTGCCCGGACACTTTGGGAAACTGACTGTGCTGTCTTGTCCCGCCCCACATGAGCTGTCCCTGAGTGCGAAAGGGGATACAAATGCCCACCACACACAGCAGAGAGAAACCCGGGGAGCGGCCCCCAGGAAGGAGGCCTGCAACCCGCCAAGGGCTGGGTGAGGCAGTGCCGTTCTGTCACTGAGGCCACCCCAGTGGAACGCAAGGCTCCCTCCACAGGACACTGGGAAGGGAGAAAAGGCCCCCCTGTGCTCCTTCACCTGCTGAGTGCTAGAATCTGGCCACGACCCCAAGGCTTTGACTTCCAGCCCTTTCCTTCACGTTGGGTAGCCCATAGGCATTGGGTCATTATACCAATGGCAGATGTATTAGTTTCCTGGCATTGCTGTAACAAAGTGCCACAAACTGGGTGACTTAAACAACAAAAATGTATTGCCTCATGGTTCTGGAGGCCAGAAATCCAAGGTCAGGGTGTGGACAGGCCTCTCCCTGCTACCCCACCCACCCACCCACCCGAGGACTGCTGGGAGAATCTGCTCCAGGTCTCTCTCCTAGCCTCTGCCAGCCTCAGGCGTTCCTAGGTTGTTAGTGACGTTCTCCCAGTGTCTTCACACCATCTTCCCTCTGTGTGTGTGTGTGTGTGTGTGTGTGTGTGTGTGTGTGTGTGTCCAAATTTTCCCCTTTTAAAGGATACAGTTGTATCAGATTAAGGCCCACCCTTAGACCTCATTTTAATTTGATTTCCTCTGGAAAGACCCTACCTCAAAATAAGGTCCCATTTTGAGGAACTTAGGGCTAGAATTCCAACATATGAACGTGGGAGGGACACATCAACCAGTAACACTGGGGTGGGGAATCTCCTCTCTATGGTGCCTGTGGCTGCATAAACCACAGGCTCTCGGGTTCCCTCTGAAGACTTTGCTCCGCGTTTCCTTGCCACGCCTTCCCCACGTGCATGTGTGTGTCCCCTGTGCTGCGTCTGTGTTGTCTCGGCTGTCTGATCATGAGCTTCTCTGGTGGCCGGGACCACATCTTGGTTATCTTTGTACCCTCCTCCCAAACAATGCTTTGCAGATTAGAAGTTCTCAATACAATAGAGGAACATTTTCCAGGCCTTTATCTGAAGCAAACTCAATGCTTCACCTGTATCGCCTCTTCCCCTCCCTTCCATCTTTAAAAATAATTTGCAACTGTCCTAACAAAAATTGATCCAGGGCAAAGATATCAGAAGGGTGCTAAAATGTCTGGGTGAAAATTGTTGGGAAACATGCTATTAATACAGACTAAAAGCCTCACGCTACAGATTACTTATCAATTACCAAAGGAGATGAGAGCTTTCTTAATAATTAAAAGGGAGAAAACCTGTCAGATACTCCCCAATCAGGGATCGGAGTTACCTTGTCAATAGGGGAACCACCCACGCCCCCAGCCACCCTACGGGATGCAGGGGGATGTATACAGTGTCACTTATGTTGTATATTTGCCAATCATTTTTCATTTGAATCTAATCATGAGGCATCAACCAGACAAATCCACATGGTGGAATACTTTACAGAACACTACCCTGTAGTCTTGAAAAATACCTGTATTATCAACAATGAAGGAAAGCTGAGGAATTGTTCCAGATAAATGGAGGCTAAAGACACGTGACAACTAAATGCATCCGAAATCCGGGCTTGCATCCTGACTGGGAGGGAAATTTGCTATAAAGAATGTTACTGGGGAGGTCCTTCAGTAGATGAATGGATAAAGAAGATGTGGTACATATACACAATGGAATACTATTCAGCCATAAGAAGGAAACAAATCCTGCCATTTGCAACAACATGGATGGAGCTGGAGGGTATTATGCTCAGTGAAATAAGCCAGGTGGAGAAAGACAAGGGCCAAATGATTTCCCTCATTTGTGGAGTATAACAATGAAGCAAACCTGAAGGAACAAAATAGTAGCAGACTCAGAGACTCCAAGAAGGGACTAGTGGTTACCAAAGGGGAGGGGTGTGGGAGGGCGGGTGGGGAGGGTAGGAGAAGGGGATTGTGGGGTATTATGTTTAGTACACATGGTGTGGGGAATCACGGGAAAACAATGTAGCACAGAGAAGGCAAATAGTGAATCTGTGTCATCTTTCTACAATGATGGACAGTGACTGAATTGGGGTATGGGTGGGGACTTGATAATATGGGTAAATGTAGTAACCACATTGTTTTTTCATGTGAAACCTTCATAAGAGTGTATATCAATAATACCTTAATAAAAAAAAATATATATATATATATAAAGTGTATATCAATAATACCTTAAAAAAAAGAACATTACTGGGGAAATTTAAATATGGAATGAATATTAGATACAAGTATTACAAAAACATTAACTACTGTATTTCATAAGTGTAATTATTACTTAAGGGAATGAACTTGTTCTTAAGAAATACATACTGAAATATGCAGGAGTAAAAGGTCATAATATCTGCAACTTGTTTGAAAATGGTTAATCAAAATAATAGGGGAAAAATTACGTAACTTAGTTTTGGCTCTGTATTGTTGTCTACTGTTGATTGCTGAGTAAATCATACACATACACATGCTCATACATAGTGCCATGTATAGTGCCATGCAAGAGGCATCTCCAGGGTGAATATATACTGCCAACAATCTTGAAGATCGAGGCAAAAGCCTGGGACTTGGGGTTTGTTGAAGTTCAATCATCCCAGGGGGTGGAAGAGAAGAACCAGGGACAAGGAACCCAGCTTCAACCAATGGTCCCTGCGCGCCTTATTCACGGTGTTAGTGATGAAGTAATTGGCCTGAGAATCAGTAGAATGCAGCAAAGAGCTGAGACAAGTGCTGTCCAACAGAAACAGTACATGAGCCACAGTGCAATTTTCATTTTTCTAGTAACTGCATTCAAAAGGTAAGAAGAAACAGGTGAGATTGATTTTGACAATATGTTTTATGTAACCCAATATATATCCAAAATATTCTCATGTCAGCATGTATTCAATATAAAGATCGTGAGTGAGATATTTTTCATTCTTGTTTTTTTACTACACCTTTGATATCTGAAATATATTTACCTTTACAGCACATCCTAATTTGCCGAGGCCACATTTCAAGTCCACAGCAGCCACTGGTGGCTGGCGCATAGAACAGCACCGGATTTAGACCAGGAAACAAGACGGTGCAGGATTCAAATCCCAGCCCTACCACTTGTGAGCTTGGGCACCTTGGGCAAGTCATTTAAATCACTTTAAGCCTGAATGTTTCCTAAACTGTACAATGAGATTTGACTAGGGAGCCTGTCTCTTAGGACTGTTTTGAAGATTAAAGGTAATGATAGGTGTAAAGTAGAGGGATGTTCACTCAACCACTCTACCCGTTCAACAAGGAGGGGTGGACCCATTCCAGGGGGAGCCCTTGGCAGGTAGTAAGCACTCCATGCAAGCATTCTATTTATATTGAAAAAACACCAAGCGAGGAAGGAGGAGGATGCCCTGCTCATGATGAATGTATGCTAAAAATGCTGGGCAGAGGTAGTTTTCTCTGAGATGGCCTATACATTGTGATCACTTCTAGTTCAAAGGTAGACCATTCTGAGTGCCTGGGTCAACGTAGGAACTTCAGTTATTCAACAGGTGTTCACCCGACAAGCATTTGCTGCACTGAATAGTCTGGAACTGCGGAGGAAAGAGTGGTTAGAAGAGATGGTGAGACGGGTGGGGGACCTTGAACATGGCTGGGTAAGGCACCTGGAGATGAAGGGGGCAGGGTAAGTCCTATGGGAGATGGATCAGACCTTGGGGAGAGACAGGCACCAGGACAGGCCCTCAGCGGAACAGATGGGGACAATGCACGATGTCAGGACCGTCATATGGACCAAATGACAGGAAGGGTGCCAGCAGCAGCTTCCGTCTCAGGTGAGTGGGCATGTGAGCAGTGTCTTGCACAAGTAAGAGAAAGGGAGAGGCAGATGCATTTCCGAGAGGAAAGAAACCGCTCATGCAAAGGCCAGTATCAGGAAAGGGCCTGAGGAATCTGGGCAGCAGGCAGAAAGCATGTGGTCAGGGAGGGTGGGACAGCTTGAAGGGTAAGGGTGAGGGTGGGGGACTGTGAGGGGCCAAGTAAAGGTATTAAGGGGGTTTGGACTTGATAACCAAGTGGCATTAGAGAGGAGTTAAATGTTTCTGCTGTGGAGCAGCAGGAAGGAGGCCCTGAGGCAGAGGTGGGCCGGCTCAGAAAAAGATAGGCAAGAAGAACAAAGAGGAAGGTCAACCCAGAACTTGTCCTGGGTTGGGATGGGTGAGAGAAGAACCAGAACCGGAAGTTCTGTCTTCTCTCTGAAAACCAGATTCCTGGAAACCAGCCTGTGGGATGGACCCATGGAGAAGGGCCTTGGCCCACAGCTTAGGTTTAAGAGATAACACAGGACTGAACTGCTTGACAATGGAGTTAGGGAGGAGGCTGCACTGGGTGGTTCTCAGGAAGAGATTAGCAAATGTCTTCTAACAAATCTAGATCATTCCATTGCATCTCTGGGCCTTTGCACTTGCTGTTCCTGTCTGTTACCCAGAAGTTAAGTTCACTTGCTGTGTTTGCGCAACTGCTCCTTGTCAACAAGCAGGTCTCATTCAGATAGGACCTACAAAGGCCCTTCCTCACGGGGCACTTGTTATCCTGGCTTTAGGTAGCACCTCCCACCATCTGAAATCACATGATCTGCTTGTAATTGTGTTTTTCCTTCGCTAGAATGTAACATGCTCCTTAAGGGTAGGTCTTAATCTTGTTCCTGTTCTCCCTCTGCCATTTGGGACGGTTCTTGACTCATAGATGTGTCCAAAAAAGAGCTGTTGTCTGAATGAATATACTGCATGAATGGATAGACAAACTTGGGGACCGTTGCAATGTGATTGAGATTAGGGCGGATGGAGAGGCTGTCTATAATCTGAACTGAAGGAGGAAGTTGTTTGGTGTGGTCCTCCAATTTCAGAAATATTTCAGAGCTGGACTTGAATTTGGTGACTGTGGCGTTAGCACATGGAGGGAGAAAGAGAAGGAGGCTGAATCCTAAAACAGGATATAAAGGAGACACTCAGGAGCCATTGCCAGCATTTAAAAATCTCTAAGGAGTCACATAACAAATTTAGATATCTATTTTCACTTAATCAAAAGGCCTGGCAGCATCAAGCCTTCACTTTTACAGGGCAAAAATTGGCTGCAGCTAACATTTGCTCCCGTTTAATCTGGCCTTGGACAAAAACACGATGAAGGAGTGCATATTTCCTTCAATACGTCATTTACCCACAGCCATTTGGAAAGTAGCCATACATGTACACGCACACAGGTACAGGCTTACCGGGTGGGCACTCATTGGTGCCCACACACAGGTTCAGACTCCTCTTTTTGGGCCCAATAACTTGTATTTTAAGGAAAGTATACCAAGTATGCCAGTTTGGCATTATAGCCTTCCGATACTCAGAGGGACTTTGTTATCACAGTTAGAGCCTGACTAAATTACAGCAAACATACATTTTAATGCACTGATGAGCTTATTGGAATTAAGGGACCTCTTAAGGGCCATGATAAATAAACAAGTAAGGAAATGTCAGAGAGCTGAAACCAAAGCAAGGAATGGTAAATAGTAAGCAAGTAAATTGATTAATAACTATATAGCAGGGTTGTCCTGAGGTCAAAGACCTATATCAGTACCGCCAACGAGAAACTAAATTTTGGACTCTTAGGTTAAGGGAGCTGAACCTGACATACCTACATTGAGCCCTGGATTCTCTAAAAAGAGTCAAGAAAAGGAAAAAAATAAAACAGCAAAGTACAAAGTCAAAAGATATAAATAAAGTCCCATTATTTTAATAATCACAATAAATTTAAGTGGACTAAACCACTACCAGCTAAAGGACAATGATTGCCAGATTAGATTTTTAGAAATTTAGCCATATATTCATTATAAGAAACAGATCAAACCGAAAACATCGAAAAATCGTAAATAAAGGGAGGATGGGATATACACCAGGCAAATAACAATAAACATCAAATAAAATAATGTTCAAGAAAAAAAATACAATGTTAAAGATCAAGAGGGTCAACATATAATGAGAAATTCACTTCACCACTAAGATGTGACAGTTGTGAACTTGCATCCATTTTACAAAGACTCAAAAAAATAAAACAAAAACTGAAAATAACTACAGGGAGAAAGGGACAAATCTACCATAATAATAGGAAATTTCAACATACCTTCATTCATTATTAAAGGTCAAACATACAAAAAAAATCAGTAGAGACATAGAAGATTTGAATTATAATTGACAGGCATGACTTAGTAGACATACATATATAGAGCTCTCCGAACAATGAAATAATTCTCCTTTTTTCTCAAACTTATGTGGAAAATTTTTTCTCTGTTTTAAGATTTCTTACCATTAAAAAAAAATTTCTGTCTTAATTGCATTGTGGTCAGAAAACATGGTTGAAATGTAAGATTTTATTAAGCCACAAAACATTTGTCATTATATTTAAAGTAATCAATATTCTACAGTTACAACAGAGTCTCTGATCACAATGGAATTCAGAAAGTAGAAATAAATGATGCAAAGACAAATTTTAGTAATCTTCCATGTTTGGAAATTTAAATGCACACTCCAAAATAACTCATGAATGAGAGAAAAATAATAATGTAAATTTAAAAGCAGTTAGAATTGAATGATACCAAAAATATTACATGTCAATACTTAAGTTATGCAAGAAAAGTGGTACTTTGAGTGGAAATCCATAACCTTAAATATTATATTAGAATAAAAGACAAGCTGAAAATGTCTGAATTTCAAAGAACCCATACCCTCAAAGAAAGAAGATAATAAAGAACAGAAATTAATGAAATAGGGGGAAAAAAGGCAGAGCAGATCAATAAGGCTAAATGTTGGTTCTTTGAAAAGATTAATAAAATAGACAAATTTCTGGCAAAACTGATTAAAAAGAATGAAATCACACACACATAACAAGATAAGGAATAAAAAATGCATCAAAACTATTGCTAAACAAAGATTTAATTGAATATTTGAAAAAATCCTTATGCCAAAAATTTGAATTCTTAGCTTAAATAGTATAATTCTTAGAAAAATATAACTCCAAAATTGATTCAAAAAGAATTAAAAAGCCCAAATTTTCCTATAATCTTCTTATAAAAAATGAATTAAAGGTAAACTACTTTCCTACAGGAAAAAAAGTGATTACAGGTCCCAGAATTTTTTTTTAAACCGGAGTTCAACCAAACTTTCAAGCTCATTTCAATCTTACACAACATCTAGAAATTAAAATAAAATGCCTAACTCATTTTGTGATGGTTATATAACTTTGGTATCAAAACCCATCAGGGACGGTATGAGAAAGGAATATTACAAGTCCATCTCATTCATTAACATAATGGGCTAATTCCCAAAAGAGAGAGGTGATTTTACATTGGAGAGAAAAATCTTAAAACATTCACTATTTTCACAGATTTGAAGTAAACAAACCATCCCAATATGTGTAGAAATAAGAATTTGGAAAATTTAACACCCATTTATGATCAACCAGTTAAACAAACACAAAAAATATTTATCAAAATAGCAATGCCAAAGAGCTTCCTTGATGAGGTAAAATCTACCAAAATCATCAGCCTGAATGGTGGTAAATTAAACCCTTCTCCTTAGAAATGAGACATAAGACAAGAGCGTATCCTCTCACTATTATTCTAGCCAGTGCAATAAGAAAAAGACGTAAAAGATCCAATAATTGTTCAAAAGAAATAAAGCTCTCATTATTCACAGATGTATGAGTTATTTACATAGGAAATACAAAAGAATCTACAAATTATTAAGATTAATGAGAGTTCAATGAAGTACCTAGATATAGAGCCAATAAAAAAATAATTGCATTTCTACACATCAGCAACAAGCAGCTAGAAAATGTCATCTCAAAAATGATTCTATTTATAATGGCAACAACAAAAAAAGGTATGAGGCACCTAAGGACAATTATTTTTTTGAATGTGGAAAACTTTTATAGAGACAAGTATATAATGTTAGAGGAAATCATTAAAGAGGTCATAAATAAATGGAGAATATTTTTAGTTCATGGCTGGGAAGACTTAATGTGCCGAAGCTCTCAAATATCCTCAAATTGAGTTGTAGACTTAATGTAATGCCAATCAAAATCCCAACTGGATTTTTTAAGGAACTGAACTAGCCGATTCTAAAATTTATGTGGAAGAACAAAGGCCCAAGAATAGCCAAGACATTCCTGAAGAGGCATGAAGTGGGGCAACTTGCCCAGAAGATGTTGAGATTTATTATAGAAATATGTGGATTATGGCAGTGTGTTATTGGCACAGAAAAACTGACCAGTGATGCACAATAAAAAGCTCAGAAACAAACGCAAGCACATTTAGTAACCTGATATATGACTGCAGTGTTTGGGGCCACCAAGAAGGGAAGAACTAGTCCATAGAAGATGGTAAGATCCCTGGTATCCACAGGGGAAAAAAATATGGGTCCTAACCAGACCCTGTCACTTTCAAACACTAGATGCAAATAAATTAAATATGTAAATAGGAACGGCAAGGTTTAAAAACTTTAGAAGAAAATATAAGAGGATATTCTTATGAACTCTAAGTAAGGAAGTACTTTCTAAACAAGATTAAAAAGACCAATCATAAAAAAGATCGGTAAATAGGACTTACGAAAGATCAAATTCACCTTCAGCAAACAAACTACCAACTGGCAGAAGACAATGGAACACTTGACTAGACAAAGGATTACCATCCACAGTACATAAACAATTCCTATAATCCAATGAGAAAACAAACAAACAACCTTACAGAAACATTTGTGATATTAAGGCGCGATTGCGATTCTCCCAGCCCCCAAGATGTAAGCAGAGTTACGTTTGCTTTCTGGTGGTCTCTGAGCTTTGTGCTAGGGGAAAGCTAAGAAAAATAGCAATGTTTTACCCAAGAGTCCTCTTATTGAAGAAATGGGCCACTACTGCTTTGAGGAATGCTTTCATTCGGGGGCAGCAAACTCACGTTCCCAAGAGGTGGAAGTAGTCAGGTGAGACAGAGTTGCTGAGCGGCTTATGTGAGATAAGCAGGTAAGCAGAGCTGTTTTGTAAATAGGAAAATAAAAACTCTTCTTTTCTACTGCCTTCTAGAATAATGAGATGAATAGGATTAACATATGAGCAAAGGATTTGGAAAACAAAGGACAATTTTATCAGGGACCAGTTATCAGAGTCTGTAGCTCGGTCCTACTGTGAGCTAGAAGTCCTCAAGGACACAGATGAAAAGAAGTGGCAGGTGGGCACCAGGAGTGCCATGGCAGAAGCAGAAGTGGCCAGATGCAGGGGCATTAATGCCTGGGACTAGCAGGATGACCTGGGGCAGGGTGGGACCTCAAGCTTCAGGTTCCTCTCCTATAAAAGCCAGGTGACAACACCTACCCCAGGATGTGACAAGATATCACTTGTCACTCAGGAAGTCTGCAGCCTGGCACACAGTAGATGCTCAGCCAAGTTCCGTGGGCTCTTCTCCTTTGGGGAACCCAAACAACAGATTCTCCTCTCTCCTCCCTCTTTGCTTCTCCCTTCTCCCCAGTTTTCCTCTTTCCCCTTTCCATCAACATTTAACCAGCATTTTCCCTATATATTGACTTCCAAACCCTACACGGGGAGGGGAGTGAATGCTTTGCTGTGAACACAGCCATTATAGCTTCTGTAGGTAGCAGGGACTGCTGTGGAATTATAGGCTATGGTCATGACAAAAATTGACATCAATAAAATAAATAATCATAGTAATGAAATTGCTGTAATTCAACCAGCACTGTGCCCAGACGGCTAAATACACTGCATACTTTTCTCTGGTTTAATCTTCACTCGTCCCTAGGATCCAGACACCATTAAAACCCACTTTGCAGATGTGAAAACTGAAGTCCGAGAGATGGCATCTCTTGCCCAAGGTCACAAGGCTTGCTGGAGTAGGAATTGTATATTTTCTGTAGACCCGTCCATCAGTTCAGCACAGCGCTGGTGTGTAACTTGGCACAGCGGTTGGGAACATGTCCCTGGGCTGACATTCCTGGCTCAAGCCGACCGCCTATCCCCAGCTTCCCAGCATTTTTGCAAGGTTTCTAGCAGATAAAAAATACCCAAAGAGCCTAGCAGTGTGCGTGGCACAGAATAACTGCTACCTAAGTGCTAGCTGTTATTTTTGTTGTTGAGGCCAGGACCATTCAGATTACATACGAGCCCCTTTGCTGAGAACTCCACAGTGTGCTTAGGGATTATGTGAACAGTTAAGTCATGATCAGGTCATAGCTTCTGCAACACACAGATCCTGTCCAACCCATGGACGTCTTGGGGGAAAAAGTCAGATTTTACACAAAAGTCTGAATATCCAGCTTGTCTTGAGACGCTAGATCTGACCGCCCTGGGCCCATGTTCCTGGAAAGGAACGAGTCGTGTCTTCAGAGCTGGCACGTGTGGTTCCTTGCTGCCAGCCTCCCATGGGAAATGTCACTGGCCCAGTCCCTGTAGGAGCTGGAGTTTGTAACCCCTGAACAAAGCACCCCAGGACAGAAAAGGTGTGACTTGCATGGTCTGAGAAGGGTAAGGAGGGCTTCTGGGAGAAGGTGACATTTCAACTGATTTTTCAAGAAAAGTATGAGACATAGCATATGTACTGGAGAGCACAAAATGTGTATTCATTGGTTCAAAGAATAGTAAGACAATGCACACCCATTTACCTCCTAGCAGGTTAAGAAATTGAACATTACCAGTAACTCAGAGCCTAGGTACTCAGCATGGCCCCCTCCCCCCAGCATCTGCCTCACCTGAGGGCTTGTTGGTAATTCGGCAGCTCGGCCCCTCCTAGACCCACAGAACCAGGTATCTCCCATTCACCTCCCTCCCCCCGCCAGAAGAGTCTCTTTCCGACTTGTAATTAGCTTTACCACCATTGTAGATATTGCCCCAAAATGTTGTTTTGTTTTGAAAACCCACATGCAGCTGGCTGGGTGAAGAAGGCCGAGCACGGTCCCAGGGCCAAGCTTGCTACAGCTTCCCTGCGTGTTCCCTGGAAGGGAAGTCGGGGTGAGGGCACCCCGTGGGGCACCTGGAGGGGTGGCCATGTGACCCAGGAGTGACTGCTGTGTATTTCCTGCTGGCCAGCTCAGAGGGAGGTCAAAGCAAAACACTTCCAGGAGGTGGAGGCTGTGTCTCCGCCCGCCCGGGGCCCTGAGAGCAGGGACCTGGTCTACTCTCAGCCAAGAGCAAGTGTGAAGCAGGCCAGGCTCCCTACACCAGGACCTTGACAGTGGGAGTCTTAAGGGGTGACCCCCTCAACAACCTGCTCTGGAGGCCCCAGGCCAGAGGTGGGGCATCGGGCCAAGGGGACAGCCGGCCGGATTAGCACACTGAGACTCCCAGCCTTTCAGGCTTTCTCCTCTCCTTTCCTCCCCAACTTGTGCCACTGTCTTCTTTAAAAATCTCTTTACCGTAACTTAGTGGGAATTTTTAAGGGAGTAAAATTAGAAGTGTGTGCTCAGCTTGCCGCTTAACCAGAGCCTCTTGGCCAGGTCTTTGGGCAAAATGCAGGTTTGGAAGGGCGTGGAGGAAGAGTCTGCAGGGTGTAGCTGGGGGTGGGAGGAAGGAGGGCGTATTGGTCTCTTAGGCCACCCAACAAACACCACAGGCTGGCAGCTTGAAACAGCAGGCATGTATCCTGTCATGTTCTAGAGGCTGGGAGTGTGAAATCAAGGTGCCCGCAGGGCCCTGCTCCCCTGACAGCTCTGGGGAAGGAGTCTTCGGGCGGCCGCCAGAGTCCTTGGTGTTTGCAGCTTGTAGCTGCATCATTCCAGTCTCTGCCTCCAGTGTCACACAGCCTTCTGTGTGCATCTGGGTGTCCTCTCTTCTCACAAGGACACCAGTCATTGGATTTAAGGCCATCCCTACTCTAGCATGACCTCATCTTAACTAACTACATCTGCAAAGACCCTATTTCTAAATAACGTCACATTCTGAGGGGCCAGGTAGACATAAACTCTGGAGGGACACCATTCCACCCATTCTGGATGTTGCGGCTGGAGCTCGGGTGGTGGTGGTGGGGGCGGGGGGGGGGCGGGTGACAGGGAGAAGGTGGCAGGAGATGTTGGAAAGCAGGTGAGGGCTGACACCCCATGTCTCACCACTGGGTCCCTGTTCTCCACCTGGGGAGGGTTTTCTGCATCCCCATGATGCTTCCCCAGTCCCGACGCTGTCCTAGATGTCTATACTTCTCTGTGCTGTGATGAGCTTCCCATCAGTCCGGGCTCAGTCAGCCCCTCTGCAGACCCACCTCCAGCCAGCTCTGGGGAGGTCACCGCCCAGGCCCCGCTCACCTGGGCTCCCCTCTCCTGGCTCGTCATGACCTGTGGATGCAGCTGCCCCTCTTCTCTCGGGGCTTAGAAGCATCTCTCATTCATTTCTGAATCCTCGGCTTCTGGCAAGGAGGACACAGGATGGATGGGGACAAAGGATGGGAAACCTCAGAAGACAAGCCTCAGCTGAGCCTGGATCCGGCAGGTGTTTTCCAGAGAGGGGTTCTCTTTTCTGCTTGCATATGAGTCCAGTTTTCCCAGATCAGAGAGTCTTTCCAGTCTCCCTCTGGAGCTAAACTTCGTCCTAAATATGCTCCTGGTCCTCAGCCGCCAAAAGAAGGGCTGTCCGTCTTTGGAGCCTGCATGGCCCTATGAATCAGGCCCCCCCAAGTCCCCACCTGCGTCACCTTCCTTCCAGCGACCCTGCATCCCCACTGCCTGCCGCGGAGACCCCTCAGTGTGCGGCCCACCTCTGTGACAACAGGCCCCAAGTTTCCAAGACAAGGCGCCGTCATAAAACCAACTGTCCGCAGCCATTTAGGTACGGGCATGGTTAATGCCAGTGCTGGCCTCCAAATTGACAGTTAATGAGGGAAAATGAAGAGGGGGCGTGTTAACAGACACAGGCTCAAGGTAATAAACAGGCCATTGAAGCCAGGCAGTAAACAGCTTGCCAAAGACCATTTATGAATTTATTTTTTTGAAGGAGGAAAAAATTCACCAGCAAGGCTTGTCTCCTTTGGTGACCAGGTCTGACAGGCAGTGGGAAGAAGTGGGAGATGCCTGTGAAGGCAGAGCCAGAGGGGACATTGAGAGGCCATCCTAGAGGCCCCCTTAGGCTGGGATGTGTGGGCTGTGGGCTCCCACAGACAGGTCCCACTTTGGTCCCACTGTCCTGCATACTCTTGGAGGCCTCATGTGGCCTCAGGAGTCCTGTCACTGATTCTGAATCTGCCCTGCATCTGACTCTGACACCTGGAAGAAGTAACCTCACTTCCCAGGCCTCTGTTTCCCCAATGATGAGGATGGGAGCTATTACCTCTTAAAGGTCTTCTACTAAGTTAAATCATGTCCTCGGTTCCCTTCCCTCCCCCCATTCCTGGCCTTCCTGGAGCCTCAGAATTTGACGTTATTGGAAATAGGATCATTGCCGATGTAACTGCTAAGTTGAGGTCATATTGAGCAGGATGGGCCTTAGTCCAATATGACCAGTGTCCTTACAAGAGGAGAAGAGGCAGAGACACACACAGGGGAGAAGGCCACATGGCAGCCGAAGCAGAGATTGGAGAGAAGCCTCTACAAGCCAGGGACCACCAAGGACAGCCGACCACCAGCAGCAGCTGGGAGGGGCAAGGAAGGATCTTCCCCCAGAGCCCTCAGAGGGAGCGGGCCCCTCGGCACCCTGACCTCAGCCTCCGCGACCGTTAGGCGATCCATTTCTGTTGTTTTCAGCCATTGTTCGTGGTTTGTTTCCAGCTCTAAAATCCTCTATGTGGAGTGCCAGCATCTAAAAATTGTCCCCAGATGAAAGGGAATTTCTGGAGGAAAGGCAGAAAGCGTTTTCACATCCCCGTGGTTCTCACCCAGGGGTGATGTTGCCCTCAGGGGACGTTTGCAGCACCTGGGGATATTGTTGGGTATCACAGGTTGGGGAGAGGGTACATGGTGCTCCTGGAATCTGGTAGGCAGAGGCCAGGGAGGCTGCGAAACTCCCTGTAATGCGCAGGACAGCCCCCACCACAAAGAATTACTTAGGCCAGAATGCTGATAGTGTCTTGGCTGAAAGCCTCTGACTTTGTGAATATTGACTCCGAGCCCTGTTAAAAAGCGAACCAAGGCACATTAACATTTTTTTTTTCCAGAATTTATCTGAGCACACAGCAATTTGAATCTGCAGCACCAAACTAAAGATGGTTTGCGGAGCTCTACTGACAGGAGCTAGGGTAAGGCTTTCATAGAGAGGATGAAGCAAAGCGAATCAGCTTCTTGATGGTTCTAGCACAAGCAGTTGCCTTATTTGGGAAAGCCCCATTGGCTGTTTGCGGTTAGCTCTTAAATTTCCTTTTTTCGATAACTGTGGCTTAGGTTTTGGTTTGCATACATAGGCTACCAAGGCGCTACAGCCACCCCAGTCTAATGGGGTTCAAATACTTTAAACAACCCCAATCTGGCCACAGTGCTTTATCAGAACCAACCCAGGAGACCTCCTGGGCCTGGAGCAGGCGCTCAAAGTACCAGAACCATAGAATTTTTCAGCCAATGATGTCAAATGTTCTAATCTTTCTAAACGTAACCTTCCAGTCAGTCTAACCATCTGCCTACTCCCCCTGACCCCCATACACATCTTACCAAGATCAAATATAAGGTTTGCCAAATTTGCGTATATATTAACCCACAGGTGGACAGGTGAGGGGCAGTGGAGTTAGTGTGGGCATCAATCAGCCTGAGGATCAACACATTAGAGTTCACCTGGCGGAAAGACCCCGAGATTTAACAGCTTGAAGATACTTGCCAGGGGTATGTGCCTCCCCTCCAATTTCCTGACACTGGACGGGGAGTCCCTGGCCAGAGGCTCTGGGTCCCCTACCAGGTCCTAATCCACAGAGACGTATCCACAGCCACAAGACAACTGGTAGAGCATTTCTGAGACCACCTAAAGGTACCATGAAGGCACCCCAAAAAAACGTGTCAGACGGGGTAGGGTGTGTGTTAACTGGAAGGGTTCGGCTACATCGATTAGATGTTTTTGTGCTGTGGAGTTGAATGATTCCATAATGAATATTGCTCCATCGAGATGGTCACTGCCAGTCAGCCTCCACGATATTGCATCGAAGCACGTGGTGTGGACATCACCACCTGAGCTTGTACAGGTTTGCCTGTGGAATGCTGTGTTGTCCACTGTTGCAGCCCTGACCCGGCGGCACAGGCCTGGTATGGGAGTCTGCTGTAATGGGCGCCACCTGGGGGACAGCGAGGCCCCTCACCCCTCCCTGCCGGTGCATCTTCCTACTCCCTCTGCTCCTCTCACACTTCAGGTTCCCACATTCCAGTGAGTGGCAAGCAGGCGGCTAAGCTCTGGGCTTTGGCTTCAGGGTTCTCCTTGGTTCCATAGCTGCCCTGTGGCTTCTCCAAGTTCTGGAAGCTGCAGAAGCCACCATTCTTCATTTGTAAATTGAGGGCCATCACGATAGCACAAACTTGTCAGGGTTTCATGAGGATCAGTGGGGTGATTCCCCTAAATAAAGCACTTAGCACAGTGCCTGGTACCAGGGACAGGCACCGGAAGCCCCCCAGATGCCGGCTTTATACCTTTATGCTAGCGGCCTTGTGGCAGAGCCAGATTTTCTTCCCCCACAAAGCACAGGCTTTGGGAGGCGGACAGACACTGGCTGCCTGGCTTCTGGTTGGTGACTGATGCTTCTGGCCCTCAATTTGCACAGCTATAAAATGGGAAAGATGTTTATCTCATGAACATTCTTGGGAAAATTCAATTAGATAAAACTGCAGCAGGCATTTCTGTGCCTAAGGCTTTACAGGCATTTCTGTGCATCTCTCCACGTTCTGGTCAGGGGCCGCCTTTCCTGCTACTGAGGAAATCCGGGCCTGGCTGCAAGAGTGGGGCTTCTTGAGTACCTGGTCACCAATACCTGGAGGCTTTCTCTAGAAGCATGTCCAGGCCTTAATTTTAGGACAATACCTAGGGGCAACGGCACCCAACTTCGTGATTTTATAAAGGGAAGCCTGAAACCTAGATAGGACAGTGACCCACCCCCGGGTCACCCAGAAGGTCCAAGCAAGGCCCCGACTCTCTCCCCTTTCCTTACACTGTGCTGCCAGCTTCATTCAGTCAATGCTTGTGATCCCTAAAGCACTAGGCCCTGTGGAAGCCTGCGGAGAGCCGAGCTCCCACTGAGTTGGTTGACTGACGGTCTTCCAAAAGATACATCCAGGTCCTTTGGACATATCTTTGGAAAAGGTTCTTTGTAGATGTTTTTACATTAAGAACCTCAAGGGGAGATTATCCTGGGTTATCTACATGGGCCCTATGTCCAGTGACAGGTGACAGGTGTCCTGGGTTATCTAGATGGGCCCTATGTCCAGTGACAGGAGACAGGAGGGGAGGGAAGAGAAGGCCATGTGAAAATTGGAGACAGACCCCTTAGAGTCCTATTTTACAGGTAAGGAAACTGAGACTCAGAAAGGCCAGGAGGAGGTGAGAACCTGAACTTGCTCCCAGCCTCTGATCTTGACCTCAGTGCTGGACTGTCAAACACTGGGAGCCCTTCACCACCTGCTCTTTGGTCTTTTTATCAAGCCAGTTTGTCATAGAGAACTTCCTAGCCCAGCAGCTCTGGGGAAAGCAAATCAGTCACAGAAAAATAACAGTACTTACAAGGAACATTTACTGAGCCTCTATTCTGTGCCAGGCACTGTGCAAAGCATAGCCACAAACCAGCTCATGTCCTTCTCATCGCAGCTCGATAAAGCAATGGCCATTATTATTAGCCTCTTTTAGAGATGGGAAAACTGAGGCTTCCAATGCAGAACTGGCTGGGCAGAGCTCACGGTCTCAAGTGCCCTGTTTTGCTGCAGGCACCTCCAAGGGGGACACAGGCCACTGGCCACAGTGTTTGCTCATGACTTGAGTGTGATTGTCCAACTCCATTGTCCTTACATCACCACTGTGGCTCTAAGCACATGTGTTAAGGACTGGATTCCACTTGGGTGTTTTTACACACTGGAATGGAACCTCCCCGAGGACAGGAAGCAGGCCTGGCACGTCAAGTCTTCTGTCTGCATCAGAAGAATAGCCACATGCCTCTGTCTCCCCACTAGACTTTGAACTCTTTGGGGTCAGGATGTGTCCCTGGACCCCAGCATCTAGCGTAGAAGGAGACTGAGCATCTGCCCAGCTGACGACCTCAGAGCAGCAGTTGGAATGTAAATGTGGAGGAGACCGAAACCCAGGGAGGAAGTCCTTCCAAAACAAACACCCCCATTTCTGGGCCTGATATATGGGAATGAAAATGGTATTTAATTGTCTAAAACCAGAGCCATCATCACCTCATCAGAGATCCTGAAAATAGATTTTCAGCACCTTCTGCTTCTGCTCAGAACAGCGGTACAGCCGTCCTGGGACACCAGGGCTGTTGGAGACATCAGCAGGCGTCTGTCTGGGGAGCAGCTGGAGATTTGGTTATTCGATCAGAGGAGTCCACGGCAATGCAGAAAGCTTGGGGTGCTGAGGAAGCCTCATGTCCGGTAAGGCCGACAACCCCATTTGTTTCTTTCGCCGAAATAATGGTCATCATTGTTCCCTTGGGTCCAGCATGTCATAGTTTGCAAAGCACTGTCACATTCACAAGGCTTCCCCGTGTGCCCAGGAGGGTCAGGTGGTGCCAGTGTTATGAACAAGCGAACGAGGCTCGTGCAGGGAGCAGCGTCAGGAACTGCACCCTCTCATTCCTCCAGAGATGATCTTTAGAGTCACTTTCCACCCCCAGGCATATCCTTCCTACCAGTGAAGTGCACTTGTCAAGACTGGCCCTCCACTGACTGGGGAAGTCTGATGAAATCGTAATTGGGACCCCATCTCGATACCCACACCCTCCTTGGTCACCCCCGATTCTTCCTCCTCACGCCTGGTTCTCTCTCTGCTTGGTGTAATGCCATCCCTTGGCCTGCTGTCCTTCCCAGATCTTGTCCTGGGGAGGCTCAGCTCAGAAATCACCCTGTCCAGGAAGCTCCCCTACCCCTGCAGGCCATGTGGGATGACCTTCTTCTGTATTCCCTTTGCAACCAAATTCCAGAAAACCTTCTCTCTGGGGCTGCAGGTGAGGTAGACTACACCTTGACAGAGATTGATGGCATTCACAGGTCGCTCACTGAAGACAGCAGAATGAGGGGACAGAGGACAGAGATGTAGACAGAGCTGGAGGGACCTGCAAAGGGCGGTAAGGAGCCCCAGGGCTAGCAGTGAAGGGAAGCTGTTACCACTGCCCGATCTGAAGGGACAAGTTAGGGAGGAGCTCTGAGAGAGGGCTGCCCATGGGGACCGTGGCCTTGACCTGCCACTGTCCGCCAGGGAGGGAGCTTGAGCAGTAAGCACCCACCTCCTCGCCAGCCTTCTGGTCTCTGACCCCTGCCTCCCTTTGGCCAAACCCAGCAGGAAGCCAGAGGGCAAGGAGCCTGGGTGAAGCACTCCATACGAGGCCGCCTCAGGGCCAGAGAAAGGGGACAGTGATGGGGGGGCAAGCAGAGACAATCCAGCACGTGGGCTTTAGGTGAAGCAGGGGCCTGCGCTGGCCCCATCGAATGAATCCCCACCAGGGGTGGTTTTGAGTTTCAAAATTCAGATTCCCTGGCCCCTCCCCTGCCTCAGATATTCTAATTTAGTAGGGCCATGGGTCTCCAGAATCTGCCTGTGAAAAGCCAGTGCTCTGGTGATTTTTCAGAGCAATGTCCACATAATATCAGCATTCTGAACCCATTTTCTCAGATCCCTGTGAGATCTGAGCGCAGGTCCCATCCCAGTTTCACTGTGTGGCCTTGGGCTGGTCGCTCCCACATTCTGGGCCCCACTTTCCCCATTAGTGAACAGAAGGGTCAGGAGGCTTCTGGCCTGAATGGTCTGTGCTATGTTGTCAGCCATGCAGCCAGGCTGTTAGCTCTTCCTAAGGCCCAGGGGCACTGGAGGTGCTGTGCAGATGGCGGCCCATTCCCTCAGCCCTTCATAGTCTCAAGCTCTTTGAAGTTGACAAAGGCCAAGAGAGATCAAGTGACCTGCCCAAAGGTGCATGGCTGCCCTATGTGTTCGTTGGTCTACGTGTCGTCTGCTGTCCTGACGGGTGGAGGTTGTTGACATCGGGAACCCAGGACAGATGCGGGGAGGCTGGAGAGAAGGCTGGACTTGCATAGATTCATGAGCACCACACCCCACTCATCAGGCCTCCAGAGCAAAGAGGGGCAGGCAGAGTGACAAGCCGCAGTCTACAATCCTGCCTGGCTCCTCTGGGCCCCTGACCTTGGCTGGGGTCACCCAGCTGTGGCCCCCAGGAAGAAATGTAGAACTGTCTCCAGAGGCGAACTGTGCTCTCAGGAGAACGCCATGCCCACTTCCTGAGCAAACCCCATGAGGCCAGCCAGAGAGGAACAGTCTCCCTTCCACTGATCCCTGGGCCCTGGGATGGGTGCAGGGCTGGCCTGCTCTTTCAGCCCTACGCTGTCACTGGGTTCCCTTTATCTTTCACGGTGAGAGCCTAGCACAGGCCTGGAACCCAGTAAGGGATCAGGCCATGTTGGGCAAATAGACAAACACTAGGTCTGCTTGGACTTCCTGTGTATTGCGGCCCCTAAGAAACAGCTGTGTTCTGGTTCCCTGACCTTGAATCTGGCTCACAGCAAAGTCTACCTGCCTGCCCAACAACCTGGTGGAAGCTCAGCTGCCATTTTGGAACCGATTTTCAGCTGTCCTCTAGCAGGGCAGCGGCCAAGTTAAGAGTCCCCACCCTGAGCTCCAGGTGCAGGGGAAAGGACCGTTGTCCTCGGGGTTTATTATTCCTCTGCCGCTGGTGCTATAGCTACTGGTGGTGGTGTTTACCTGGGAGGGCTGAGAGGTTAGAGTACCTGCTGCCACACGCAGCTGTCGAGCAGCCTCACCCCCACACCGTGTCCCTGCATCGGACCGTGGCCCTACCACTGCCTCTGCCCCCCACAGGCCAGCCCGCCGGTCATCTTCTGATAAGACACCCTCTGTCTGTGTCTTCACCTTCTCATGATATTCCTCCTCACGCCTCTTCTCCGGCTCTGGCTTCTCCTCTGCTCCAGCAGTGGCGCCCTGAGGAGTCTGGGAATCCTCCCGCGGGCGCCTCACCGTCAGCGGTCGTTGCCTTGAGCCTGGTTGCTTAGCTGTTGGCTGAGCCCTGAACGCACAGCTGCGTCCTGGGCTCCGCTCTTGAAGGGATCCATCACCCTTGCAAACTCTGTGTCTGAGAGCTCCCTCATCATCTTCCCACTCAAATCTGTCCCTCTTTTCACCTTCCAGACAGTGCCATTAGCAACAGCATCCCTCCCTTTACTCAGGCCAGGGGGGACGGGGGAGGAGAGCCAGGACTTACTTGAACCCAGGTTGTTCTGAGTCCAGAGCTCAAGCACTTACTCCATGAGAGGGGCAAATACACCATCATGAAAGTGATCGCTGCTTTCTAAACAACAAGCCCTTGTGTGTGTGTGTGTGTGTGTGTGTGTGTGTGTGTGTGTTTGTATTTGGAAGACTTTCCATCACTTGGCCGCACATCACTGGGCTTGTCCTACAGTCATGCCACGGTGTCCCCATTGATATTCTCATAGGCCACTGCAAAGAGAAGCCTCGTGTTTGAAACACAACACTGAGTCATGCAGTACTTGCACCCTAGAATTAAACTGAGTCATACTAGGTTTTATGTTTCCAAAGCACTGAGAAGCTCCTTGGTTGCCATTTCCACCCTGAGGGAAGGCATCCCTGCCTCGCATTTATATATTCCCCAAATATCTGTTTAGCACCTAGACCCTGTTCTAGGCTCTGGGGGGTACAACAGGGAACAAGACAGATGAGGTCCTTGCTCTCGTGAGGCTGACACACAAGTGGAGAGGATGTGATTAAAAGGAAAGGTTATTTCAGAGTATGATAGCATTTGAAAACAATGTGACATATAATATAACAACGAGAGTGGAGGACAGCATTAGCTGGAATGGTGAGGGAAGCCTTCCTTAAACAGGCGACATCCAAAGGATGAAAAGGAGCAGCCCATGTGAAAAGATGAGAGAGGAAGAGGTGCAAAGGTCCTGAGGAGACCAGTGTGGCTGGAGCAGAGTGACTGAAGGCCATGGGGCTAGGAGATGAGGTCAGAGGGGCAGCAGGGGTCAGGTCACTCTGGGCCTTGAAGGCCATATGAAACAGTTTGCGTTTTGTTCTAGGGTGATGGGTATTCATCTTGCTGCTTCTACTGTGAACGCAAGGCTGACCAGTCTTGAGCATTTTCTAAGGTTGCATTTTCAGTGAGCAAGCTCGAGACATGAAGAAATGTTCCCTCCATGACAAAGAGCAGGCATTTCCTGCTATAGTGACGAGTTCCCTGAATTCAGAGTCCTTCTCCTGCAATGCAAAGTCACTGCATGGGCAGGCATTCAGCCAGACACATCCATGTCACCCCTGGGGCATTAGGACTAAGGAACCTTTAGTGAGCATGCTGACACTCTGCCCACTGCTCTGAGTGACCAAGTCTTTTGCCTCTGACCCAGGAGCCTTGTGTCTTTTGTTGGCATCCATAAAACCAGCATTCTAACTGTTAGCTTTCAAGTGGGGTGAAATCTCAGTTGTTGACAGGCTGCCCTGTGGCAGACGGAAGGACAGGGCACACATGGAGGGGAAGCAGGAAACCACTCAGGAGGCTCTTGCCGTGGTTCAGGTGAAGGATGATGGCAGGGGAGCTGGGGC
Organism: Smutsia gigantea; assembly: GCA_032199065.1. Lineage (NCBI taxonomy): Eukaryota > Metazoa > Chordata > Mammalia > Pholidota > Manidae > Smutsia > Smutsia gigantea. The sequence continues at coordinate 155,585 of JAVSCE010014746.1, forward strand.
TGACTGTGGATATAGAGCACAGTGGACTAGTGTGGGATTTGTTTTGGTGGCAGTTGTGAAGACTTGCTGAAGGGTGGAAGGGATGAAGGAAAGCGAGCCATTCAGGCAACCCCAGGTGTGTAGCCTAACCAGCTGTGTGAATGGTGGTGCCACTCGGTGAGAGGGGAAGGCTGTGGAGGAGCTGTCTGATGAGCTCCAGTTCAGCCAGGTTACGTCCGAGGTCCCTGAATGACACACAGTGAGGGGATGAGGGTCCAGAGCCTGGGGAGAGGCCTGGCTGGACACGTGGGCTTGGGAGTCATCAGCATGTGGGTGACATGGAGAGCCGTGTGGTGGGATGTTGGGCCCTCCCAGCCAGGAGCTGTGTCCTGTGTGCGTGCCGTGTGGAAGCTCCTCCACTGCCCCAAGTGGGACCGTTGGCTGGGGCCTAAAGGGCCCCTCTGACTTGCAGTCCTCCCGGTGGCCACCTAGATTCTGAAGTTCTCTCCCTCTGGACCTGCCCTCAGGGATGGCACCTGGTAAATAAGAAGAAGTCTCTGGAGCCAAATGTCCAGACTACAGAATCCTTGAAATCTGGACTTAACCACCTACTCTCAGTGTGCCATTGGGCAAACTACTTGACTTCTGTGAGCCCTGTCTCCTACTTTGCAGGATAAGGGTAACGGTAACCACCTCTTGGGTTGTCCTGTGGATTAAATGAGACCCTTCATGCAAAACTTTCACCCCAGTGCCTGGCACATTATGAGCAGTCAGTCACATGGGCTGCTGTTTTATCCATTCCGTTGTGTCATCCAGTGGATGCTAACTGAGCACGCAGTGTGGTCAGGCTCTGTCCTAGGTACTGCAGATCACAGCAGTGAGCAGAACAGGAAAGTGGAGCTTCTGTGTGAGTAGAGTGGGGAAGACTAAAGAATCAGAGGGTGTGGGGGCTGTGCCATGCCACCCAGCTGCCTCTTCCTGCATTCCCCACTGCCTGGGAGTGCGGGCTGCCAAGAGCTCTCCTCTGAGACTCTTTCTGGCAGTTGCCCTCAGCTGAAGAAAGCCACTTCATGCAAAGTCACACTCACTTCCCAGGGGCATTTGTGTCCAGTGACTGTTTGCATGGGGGTATAAAGTCCTGGGCTCAGTTTGAGACAATTCTAACAGGTGATCTCAGCTCCATAGCTCCTTGTGTGGAGGTATGAGGCCTTTGTTGTGTAGTGGAGTCCAAAAGTTTTGAGTGGATGGATGGATGAGTGGTTAGATAGATGGACAGATGGATATGGCTGGGTGGGCAAATGGGTGGATGGATAGATGGACAGAAGGACAGATGGGTAGATGGGCAGATGGATGCAGCTGGATGGGTAAATGGGTGGATGGATAGATGGACAGAAGGATGGATGGATGTCTTATGTTGTATTTAAACTTTTCACCTGAAGTCCACTCTCTTTGGTCCCCTCTGTTGACATCAAGGAAACCTGCTCTCTGCCCTTTTGTATGTGGTACTGCGTTGTTCCCAGGCATATACTGCTACTGGCCAGCCTTTTCTCCGTTCACTCTTTGAGGCATAGCATGATAGTGTGGAGTATTTATTAGCTTTAGAACCAGAAAGGCCAAGGTCCATGCTTGACTCAGCCATTCTGCTGTAGAGAATCTGCCGTGCCTCTTAAATTTTTCAAAATATATGTGAAGTGCTTATATAACTCAAGACACCTAGTCCCTGCCCATGAAAGGTCATTTTGCTCTCTCCTTCCCTCTGACCTGATGTTTTCTGCCATTCCATCCCGTGTTTCCTCATTCCGAGTACCTCACCCATCCTGAGTTTCCATTCTGAGAGCAGCAGCCACTAAAAATAAAAACTACTTAAAAAAACATTAACTTTCTGCATTTTGCCTCCTTCTGAAGACATTGCAGGTAAGCTCGTGTTGAAATTTAGTTTAGGAAAGGATGACCAAAGGTGAATGAGGAATTAGGAAAATAGAGGACTGAGAGGAAGTAGCCATGAGGCAGTTACTAGCATGGAGCTACCTGGCAGATGAGGTAAAAAGGGGGAATGAGATGAGATGAAAAGCTGTAATTAATAGAAAAGGGAGAATCCACTAGCCATCCCAGGAAGTCAGAAGTGGAGCATTCTACACATGACAGAAGAAATTAAATCCCACACTGTTCTAAATTTCTTAAATTGAAATAATTTTGGAATGCTGTTCTGGCCTGTTTCTAGGTTGAATTTCTACATAAAACCTAGACTGAGCCAGGGGCAGGGGATGGTTGGAAAGAAGGGAAGTAGATGCTGTGTGAAACTTATATGTATTACACATAGCAATGAACTCAAGCTAACATCTCCGATCTGATGTGCCTCTTGTGGAGAAATGAAACTCATATGCTCACTGGCTGGAAAAATGCTTCCACCTAATTGCTTGTGGGTGAAGGCCTTTATTTATAGACATCCAGAAGGGAATTTGGCTCTCCTGCTCTATAATACGGCAAGGAACAGGGCCAGGTAGCTGCCAGCTCCGGGACACGCTGTGTTCCACACGGCAGAATGTGGAACCACTTTCCATGTAAACACGGTGGGTTCTTCTCTTTTTCTTTCTTATACTTGTTGGGGTTTTTTCTTTTTAATTTTAGAGCTCTCTGAAGATGAACCCACTTAGCCACGAATGTCAGGGGTTGGTCACCATCTAGGTGGTTAGGTGGTGGGATTTGAGGGTGCAGTACTCTGCCAGACCCCCTACTCTTCCTCATGCTTTAATTAACTCATAAGGAGATAAGGAGGATGGAGCTGCCCAGCTCTTAGATTCTGGAAACAGTGCAGAAGGCAACCTGACATCGTCATGAGTTCTCTGGACTAAAGGGAAATGAGAATTGGGGACATTGCAGAGAATCTCATTAATGCACAATCCCTCAGCGCTTCACAGCAGGAAGGTCCCCTGGGAGGGGAACCTTGGCTCCACAGCACCAGGGTGGGCCAGGGAAGCCAGGGAGAACTGCTGAATGTGGGCTGGGGCAAGCTCTGTTCCATGATGGGATAGGATTTGGGATTTGAGTCAAAGCTAAAGTTTCCTCAAATGGTGCTTCAGTCCAAGGAGAGAGGCCTGGGCAGGGAAGGCCTAAGAGTGATAACAGAGAACATATGAATAGGGCTTTACAGTATGCAGAATGCTCTCAGCCACCCATTTTCCATACATTCCTTGTCAGGAAACATTGGCTGTGCACCTGCTGTGTGCCAGGCACGACACACAACAGATTTGTTTCTGGGAGAACAGGAACAACCAGCGTCTGTTGGTTTCACCTGCACAGGAGAGCCACATGCCCATGAGTTGGCAGCCTCCATGCCACCACCGTGATTCAGGGCCCCAGCCCCTGCAGTGTCACCTGGTGCCTGCTGACCGGTCTCCCTGGTAGCAGCCAGCTGTCCCTCTGCAGACCATCTCCATAAGGAAGACAGGGGGATCCATTTCAAACTTAGCTCACATCACTCAAAAGTAAGTCAGGAACCACACCAGGTAAGTGAACAGGTAGAATGTCGTCTGCATAAAACCTCCCAGGAGCTTCGTGATGGTGTCAGCTTGGCAGGGCTCCAGCCCCCAGTGACTGAACTAAACACGAATCTAGATGTTGCTGGGAATGTCTTTTGTAGCAGTGCTTACCATCCACCAGCAGTTGACTTTAAATAAAAAAGATCACCCTTGATAACCTGGGTGGGCCTCATCCCAGCAGTTGGAAGCCTTAAGAACAAAAATGAGGTTTCAGGAGAAGAAGAAATTCTGTCTCAGGATGGCAGCTTTAGTTCCTGCCTGAGTTTCTAATCTTCCCATCTGTCCTCTGGTTGTGGGCCTGCCAGCCCCTGTAATCACAGGAACTAATTCCTTGAAATAAACCTCTTTACACACACCCCCCCCCCATCCTATTGGTTCCGTTTCTCTGGAGACCAGAACTGATACCATCCTCCCCTCTTATTCAGAATAAATGCCCAGTCCCTTACAACGGCCCACTGGACCCTGTGCTCTCCGTCACCTTACCCACCACCACCAAGCACCTTCTCCCTTGCTTGTTGTGCTGCAGCACCCAGCATCTTCTTACACAGGGCCTTTGCACCTGCTGTTCCCTCTGCTGGGTACACCCTTCCCCCAGAGAGCCGCACTATTGCTTCTTATTGAACTTCTTTCCATGGTCTCTGCTAAAATGTCATCTTCCCTGACCACCTAAATGCTGTCCGCTGCCACTGCCCTCTCCTGCGCCCTGCTCTGTTTTGCTCTCTTGAACTCACTACCTTCTGATGTAACACATATTTACTGGCATTTTCTTCCTTGATTTTTCTTTCTTCCCTCTTGAGAATGAATGTAATCCTAGGGCAGAGACTTTGGTTTATTTTGATGACCGCTCTACCCCCGGCACCCAGGTCTGCCTGGCGCATTGTAGGTGCTTGTCTTAGTCAGGCCGCCATAACAAAATACTGGGCCCCCTAAACAACTGGCAGATGGGGTGGTTTAAATAACAGAACTTTACTTGCTCACTGTTCTGGCAACTGGAAGTCCAGGAACAAGGTTCCAGCAGGGTCCCATTTCTGGTGAGATGGCCCCCTTCTTAATCTTAATCACCTTCCTGAAGGCCCCCATCTCCAAATACAGTCACCCTGAGGAGCTAAGGCCTTAATATATGAAGCTAGGGGGCACAATTCAGTCCATGATCATGTTCAACAAATCCTTCTTGAACGAATGAAATGGAATTGCAGAGGCAGTCATGGGATCATGATTCAGAGGACCCTAACCAGCCTGGAGGGTGCAGGAAGCTTCCGGAAGACAGGACTCCTGGGCTGAACCGAAACGGCCACTCCATGCTGATGGGTGTTCTGTTACACTCTTTCCACCTCACAAGTCAGGAAATCAAAGCTAGTGAAGTTCAGCCAGCTACCCCGAGGCTAGAAATGAGGGCCAGAAAGCCTGGTGGGGGTGTGTCAGTGGGGCCAGTCGGCAGCCAGAGCCCACCCTGGGCAGCTGGAGAGGGAGAATTTGCTATGCAGGTTGGATAACTAGGTATAATGTTGTTGACTGGGTAACTGAGAGGGTCAAAGAGAACTTGAGGGCATTACAGAGGTGGCAGCTGCAGGAAGCAGCTACCATCCCTCGGGGTGGGGAAAAAGAGTTTGGAATTATTACACCCAGCTCCTGGGCCCCAGACCTCTGGGGAGGGCTTTTGCTGGCCAGTGGTGGGGTCATCGGGGAGAGACAGGCACAGTGAAGGATCCTGTGAGTGTGAGAGTTGAAAAAGCTGCAAACTAGATGGAGCCGATTCTGTAGACAAGCAGCGATTTGGGGGGCCGCCCTCAGGAAGAGCCTCTAGCAAGAGGGGGCCATGAGGGTGGGTGGCCTTGCCTGCTCCCTTTCAGGAGAAGGGGTTGGGTTAGATAAACAACAGTGTCTGCCGCACTTCAAAAAAATCAGAAATAATAACGGTATTTCCATTTTGAGAAAAAGATCACGTAGGTTTATATGGTCCACTTAGTTCTATTTTTTATATTAAAAATTGCATGAAAGTAGGGAAAATGTTTGATGAAATTTGAGGAAGCACTTGCCATGGTCTTCCAAGTGGTATTTTACAGTAACAATGTATTACATTAGCCACTGAATGGAAAAAAAATGATCTAACTTCTTCAGATCATGTATTAGCTAAACTAGCAAAGGTGCATATAAATCTTCAAAATTCTTGCAAAGGGCGGTACAGTGGTTCCTCTGCCAGATATAGAAAAGTTGTTCAAAATAGTGTCACTTTGAGGGGAAGAAAACGTTTTGAACTCAGTCCCCTTCCCCCCTCTCCCAGCCAATGAGAAAGAAGTAGAGCTGAAGATGAAACTGTAAACCCAAGTTCATGGCCACATGTAGTCAGAGAAGACCACACCTGGGTGCCAGGTCACAGAAACCATCGGAACACCTGCAGGACAGGTGGGCAAGGTCTTTGTTTCTGGACGTAATAGGCTATTGGAGGCCCTACCACAGTAGATGCCCTACATTATACTGAGCATGCACTGCGTGCCAGGTGTGGTACATCACCTACTTCATCAATTCTCTCAACAAACTTAGAGAGTTGGCACATTATGATCTGTATTTCACAGTAAGAGTCACTGAGATAAATGGAGGTAAAGTAGCCTGTTCAAGGCCACACAGCTGGCCTCACTCAGATTTCAGTCCAATCTTTGTAACCACTGGAACTGGGAAGTACCTCAGATGTATCTAACGGGAGTTGAGCTCGAGAAGCAAGGGACTGTTCCCAGAGACACACAGTGAGCTCCCCCAGACAGCTGGGAATGGCCGGGGCCTCACGATGCTTAGCTGAGGGCTGTTACTGTGCCAGTCCTGAACTGCAAGCCAGAAACCCAAATTACATCCTGTGATTTCAGTAAGGGGGGCGGGGTGGCAAAAACACAATCAGGACGAGGCCTTGGGAAAAATGGACTAAGAGGACTGAATTTAACTGACAACAACGGACTGTGTCTACTACCACTGAACACAGGCTGACCTTTGACCCAGCCATTCCACTCCTGCTCATACTGTACTCAAGAGAAACGAGTGTACCAGAGTCCCAACGGACATGTACAGGCATGTTCTAGGAGCTTTATTCATAATCATCTCTAACTGCAAGCAACCCAAGTGTCCATCAGCTGGAGAATGGATAAATGAATTGTGGTACAGACATGTAATTGCAGAGTACATGGCAATAAAAAGAAGAAACTTATTGATACACAAATATATGTCACAAACATGATGATCAAAATAAATTTTGCCAGTGGGTGAACTTGTCCTGGGTAATTCTATTTATAGGAAGAGGAAACACTGGCAAAACTCATAGGGAAAGAGATCGGACATGGTTCTCTCAAGTGGGGTGGAAGAACATTGACTGGGAGGGGGCCTGAGGGAGCTTCCTGGGGGCGCTAAGATGTCCTTGACCATGATGGAGGAAATATGGTACATAGGTTAATATTATCGAGCTGTACACTTGAGGTTTATAATTTTATCATATGTAGGTTATACTTAAACCAAACTTTATTTTTATTTATTATTTTTTTATTAACATATTATTGATATACACTCTTATAAAGGTTTCACATGAAAAAACAATGTGGTTACTACATTTACCCATATGATCAAGTCCCCACTCATATCCCAATGCAGTCGCTGTCCGTTAGTGTAGTAAGATGCCACAGATTCACTGCCAAACTTTATTTTTAAAAACAAGGGCAAGGTTAAGAGAAAAAACTTCAAAAGTTCACATCGCAAGAAAAAATAATTTGTAACTATGTATGTTGAAGGATGTTAACTAAACTTACTGTGATAATCATTTCACAATAAAAAAAATGTAAAAAAAAAAAACAAGAGCAAGGATGTGGTGGGGACTTGATAATGGGGGGAATCTAGTAACCACAATGTTGCTCATGTAATTGTATATTAATGATACAAAAAAAAAAAAACAAGAGCAAGGGCCATCGAGTGAGGACAGGGACAGAGCAGTCACCTCTCTGTCCTGTGTGCCAAGCCCAGTTGGCTGGTATGTAGAAGACCCCAGTAACTCATTGTTAGAGGAATGAATAAATAAATGAATGGCATCAATCATCTCATGTAAAAAAAAACATACCTGCTCCTTATAGAAGGGAAGAAAATGGAAAACAGAGCTAGACAAAACATTCCGGTTAATAAACCACAAATATCCATCTATCTATCCAATTTGGGGAAAGTAAAAGAGTGCTAGCTGGTCATGATTACAATGCCAGCCCTTGTTTTAGCTGACAAATTAATCTGTGCAGGGTTTGGGAAGTGAGGGAGCCTCTCCCCTTATCCTCCCACAGGCCAGGCGGCCTCCCCTGATTTCAGTGGAATAGAGGGAGGCTGCCTGATTTTCATGTAGATTACTGAGAGCTGAATGTAAATTGATGTAAATCAGGGAAACAGGTCGGTGGCCACGACACCTCATTCTCCTTGGTGGGGCCTCTCCTGTGCGCAGACTGGCCAATGGTTCTCTGTGTGGGGATGGGGGAACCAAGGAAGCCCCAGGGGAGGTGCTGTGGGCTCCGTGGAGCCCTTGAGGAAATAGCATCTCCCAGGAAAGATATCTGTGACAACCACCAGCAGTGTAGTTCTCTGCAAGGGCCTGAGACACATCCTGGCTCTTAATTGACACATCAAGCCTGCAAAGAGAAGATGGTTATGGTTTTTATCAAAGCAATATATCTTCATTGTAGGAAGACTAGCAAATTTAGATAAGAAAAAGAAAAAAAGAAATAACAAGGACCCCTAACTCTACCAATCAGAAGTAATCAGTTGAAATGTGGACATGTTTCCTTTCAGACCTGTTCTAATATATATGCAGATATGTATGTCTGTCTATAAAACTTCTATTTTAATGGTTTGTCATTTTTAGCTGTTTTATTCCTTTGGCTCCATGTAATGAGTTTAGAAACTAAATCAGGATAAATAAGGGTTTAGATTTTCTATGAAGCTCACGCTACTTAAGCTATAGGACTACCTCCCCCACTTACCCTTTTCCAAGGACCTGTACCTAAATTTGCATTCATAATTTTATGTTCTTTCCCTTAAAGAGGGCTCCCCAAATTGTCTCTGTGCTCCACAAAACCATGCCTGCATTTAACCAAGAGCCAGTACTATGGACTGAGTTGTATCCCCTAAAAAGATCATGTTGGTGTCCTAACCCCCAGTACCTGTGAATGTGATCTTCTTTGGAAATAGGATCTTTGCAGATATAATTAAGATGAGATCATACTGGGTTAGGGTAGCCCCTAATCTAGTGACTTGTATCCTTGTAAGAAGAGGGAGATTTGGGGGTGGCGGACCTATAAGGAAGAAGGCCATGTGAAGATGGAGGTGGAGATTGGAGTGATCCATCCACAAGCCAAGGGAGCCGAGGATGGCCAACCACCCTTAGAAGCTAGAAGAGGCAGGAAGGATTGTTCTCTACAGTCTTCAGAGAGACCAGGGCCCTGTGGACAACTTGAATCAGAGTTTTAGGTTCTAGAATGGTGAGAGAATACATTTCTGTTGTTTTAAGCAGTGCAGTCTGTGTTGCTTTGTTATGGCAGTTCTAGGAAACCAGTACAGCCAGTGAACCTCAAAGCTTGCTGAGCATTAGAATTACTGGAGAGACTGAGGTGACCCACAGGAAGCTGTTTGGTTGAGGGAGGGCCCAGATCAATGGAAGGTAGCATGTTGGTGACATGTCCCTGGCCCGTTGCTGAGGCCACCTCTTCAGTCAGCAAACATCCCTGTCTGCTAGTCAGGCTAGGAGGGCTTATCTACAGAGCCACGAAGTGTCAGGCACTGAGTTAGGTCTTTGCTTTTGTCGTGTATCTGCATAAATCTCACACTAACTCTCTGAGATAAATAGCATCACCCCATTTTACTGATAAGAAAGCTGAGGCTCTGGAAGGTTAACCAACTCTGGAAGGTCACAGGGAACAGAAGACAGAGCCGGAGGCTGAAACTAAAAGATTCTCACACTGAAGTCCGTGCTTTCTTGCTTCCCTAAAAGGGGTTTGGAATCCCATTTTTGAAACTTCAATTCTCACTGTCCACAGTTGGGGATAGGAGCAACTCAACAGAACTCTGAGTCCACAGTAGAGTTCAGAAGTTTCTTTTGGAGCCTGAATTCCCCATGGTCCCACCTAACAGGCTGAGCCTCTGGAAGGCAGGGTGTGGCCAGTCCACTTACCACTCTTCACGAGCTAGCAAGACCACAGTGAGCACTCAGTAGGAGAAGAAAGACTCTTCACTTAAACAAAAAACCCTTCATATATATATATGTGTGTATATATAGGAAGTTTTCCCACTTAGTCCACCTTCCCACCTGCCACCTTACCTGACCTGAAGGCATCATCACACAGCACATCCATGGGGTTTTTTTTCCATCTGAGGTAAGCTACCGTCTCTGAAAACTATTTTGTTCTAATGCAACTCACTTGGCATTGGCAACTTTCAGACTGACATCTCAACGCTGACCTTGAGCAAGGTTTCATTCCCCAGCGGAAAGACGGGCTGAGCCCAGCAATTATGCACTGATGGCCATCAACCTAGCTCATCTTGGGGACAGATTCTCACCCCGGCGGGCATTAGATGCAGAATATATATTCATGAGAGTCAAAAGGTAATTTGCACGTCTCAAATTGCACCCTATCTTCCCCTCATCAATTTTCCTCTCCTGCAGAAGGTAAAATTAAAGGCTTCAGAATATGACAACTTTTAGTAGTTACTAGGTGACAGGGAATCAAGGTGTCAAAGCTATTGACAGGCCGATGTGTTGAACTTGGGTTTGGAATATCCCTTTATCAAAGCTACAGTCAAGGCACTTTGTAACCAGGTCCCAGAGACAATAGCAATTGATTTAGGGAAAACACAACCACAGTGAAAATCCTGCAAATAATTTTACCAGCACAGTTTCTGAACACTTCCAGCTTTCTGGGGTTCAACTTTGCTGAAAATCCGGAGTGATGGAGCACAGGTGTTCAGAATGCAGGCTTTTCTATGAAGACAGCCTGGCACAAATCCTAGCTGTGCAGCCTTGGCTCCATCACTTGCCTCTTGGAAGTTTGGTTTCCTCCTCTATAGAATTAGGAGAGCACCCATTCCTACGGTGTGGGTGTTTTTGTGACATTTCAAGGAGCACATTTCTCCACCTGACAGATTTATTATATGCTCGGCACTGAGGCCAGGGTGGGTGGAGACCAAGCCAGGTCAGTCCCAGCCCTCCACCACCTGCATTCTAGAAATACTACAGGTATAGAATGGGGGCAAGTCTGCCTTCCTATAAACCTTTAGCAAATACTAGTTAATATTATTTTGCAGAAGAACACTTTTTCCTTTTTCACTGGGATTGCACATGCTGTGAAGAGCACAAAACACACTACTCAATCATGTTTTTTTAAGTAGACTATTTTTTTAGAGCAATTTTAAATTTACAGCAAAACTGAGTGGATGGTACAGAGTTCCTGTATACCTGCTGTTTTCCACGCATGCACAGTCTCCCCCACTGTCAACACCCCCACCAGAGCCAGACATGTGTTACCTACCTGAATCTACACTGACGTCATCACACAAAGTCCAAACTTATGTTAGAGTTCACTCTAGATAATCGGTGTTGTCCATTCTGTGGGTTTGGATAAATGTGTAATGACATGTATCCACCATTACGGTATCATACAGAGTAGTTTTCACTGCCCTAAACATCCTCTGTGCACTCCTCATTCATCTCTCTCCCCCATCCGTCCCTGGTAACCGTTGATCTGTTCACAGTCTCCGTAATTTTGCCTTTTCCAGAATGTCACATAGTGAGAATCATATAGTCTGTAGCCTTTCAGACTGGCTTCTTTCCCCTAGTAATATATATTTAAGTTTCATCCATGCCTTTTCATGGCTTGACAGCTCATTTCTTCTTAATAAAAGACTATTCCATTGTCTAGATATATCAGTTTAAAGCTTTATGACTTTTGCACGTGCACACAAGTAACCACCATCCAGGTCAAGAGATAGAGCATCTCTAGACCACACCAAGGTCCCTTGTGCCCCTTTCCCAGTCAAATCCTTCACAGGTGAACACTTTTCTCCATCACCAAGAACTGGTTTTACCATGTTCGAGCTTTATCTAAATACAATCAAACACCATTACTCTTTTATGTCTGGCTTCTCTCAGTTAGTCTATGTCCATAACCTAACCTATGGCTATGTCATCCATATTGCATGCAGCAGAGTTCTTTTTTTTTTTCAGTGCTGCATTGCATGGAAATTTGTCCACTGTGTGTTACATCTTAAAATATGAACATGGCTCTGGGTCAGACACTGTGTTGGGTACCAGGGAATACAGAGATATGCCCAGCGTAGGCCTTGTGCTCAGGGAGATTACCATTTAAGAGTGGATGTGGAACATCCTGAATTTCTCCAATGTGAAGTGTCTCATCAAGTGTATTCAAGAGAAGGGGTACATTACGCTTTACAGGAACACTGCCAGGGAGGAAATGTATACATTTAAATATTCTTTGAGCTCTTACCAGGTGCCAACCCTGTGATAGGCGCTCCCAGGAGAGTAGGGTGGACAAGCTATGTTTCTCACTCTTGTGGTGATAATATCTGCACACAGGGGGAATAGAGACAAGTCACAAAGCAAAATGTGCTGTAACAGAGGGAGAATGTGAAGATAGGAGCCTCACTGACATGGCCTTAGGAAGCCTGCAGGGGGAGCTCTCATGCCCACCATGCCTCATCAATTGCAGAACCCACAAAAAGGAAGAGAGGAACACCTTACAACTCATACTATTTTGGCCACTTCATTAAGGAGGGAAGAATTTCTGCCTCCCCTGGCAATAACCCAGCCAATGAGGGACCGTCACAACTCAGCCAATGCGAAGCCATGATACATGGGATTTCCAGTTTCCTCCAATGGATTTTTGGCTTAGAACAGCCCTCCCAACTTGGCCCTTCTATATCGGTACTCCAGACATGCTTGTGGTTTAGCCAGAGCTTGCGTGCTCATATGGGGATTTTCTGCAGTTCCTGATTAAACCCATTTTTGCTGATAAAATATCTGTCCATTTTACTTTTAAGGTCAACAAATCCAACAGGCTGTGGAAATTCAGAAGTGGGCATTCCCCTCAGGCTGAGGGTCCCTGAAGATGCAGGAGGCACTGTTGGTGGCCTGGTCCACAGATAGTTCTCCCTCTTCCTCACAGCCAAGCCTTCCCTGTGCGATGCTTGTGTTGTTGTTTTGCAAAATGGTGGAAACGGGTTCCCACAAGGCTGAGCCTCCCCACCAGCTCCAGAGGATGACGCCTGATTGGTTCAAGCCAACCAAGAGGCTCCTGTGTGCCACCAGTCATTGGTTTAGCCATGAGTATACGATACATTCTGGCCAATTGGAAGTGAGAGGAAGTACCTGGGGTGGGTGTGGGATACAGCTTGTGGGAAACATTTTCCTTACTGATTTTTTAAAAAACATCTCTTGGGAGGAATTACCCCATTTTCCTGCTTTTGGTCTTCATCAGGAGCTGGTGGCACTGTGTCCTTTTGTTCATTCAATTGCTAGAAGAATTGACCCGGAACTACTCCATCTCTGGACTCTAATTCTGTGCCATACATAATAAACCTTCATTTACTTGCAGGCAAAAACATCCCGGTTTATAGCCTTAGATGCAAGGTTTTTCAGCTGAGGCCAAGAATGCTCAAGAATTAACCAGGGAGAAAACTCCGTGGAAGGGTGACAAGTAATTTCGCTTGCATACTAGGACACTACCAAGAGTAAAAGTGGGCATCGCTAATGATTACACTGTGACTAGGATCTAAACCAGCTCGGCCCTGGGGAAGGGGGACATAAGGAGCTCAGAGTGAACAAAGACATGGAGACGGAACACCTTCTTTTACTTTTATTTATTTATTTTTTAACAAACAGAATACTTGCTCTGTGCTCCATACTTGCTCATTGTCCTCAGAGCTTTATTAATATTAACCCAGAAGTGGTCATGAGAAAGTGGTGGGGAGGTAGTAGGGCAGGAGACAGGCATGACTCATAGGACCATGGTGGCTTCTCTGAAGTGCTGGTATTTAAGCAAGACCTGGAGGTGGGAAGGGTCCACCAGACGGGGGAGTGCAGAGGAGAGCAGGAGATACCGAAGGAGAAGTAAAAACGCAGTAAGGCTGGGAGGCTGTGTGTGCAAGGAGAGGAAGGCATGACCAGCCAGGGATGGGCGGATGAGGCCGGTTAGTAAGAATCTGGACTTTGTTCTGAAGACAAGACCTTAAAGGGTCTGAGGCAGCAGGTTTTATGGGCTCTGAAACCTATACAACCTGGGGGGACCCTCTTTAAGAAAAAAGAACCAATTTCATGGTCATGGGAGGGAGCCGTTCAAGTAAGAATGAGTGTCAGGCTCACTGGCTTTGCAGGAAGTCACGTCTCCTGAGCAGGGAGGTGTTCCCGTCACAGCTGGGCTTAGACAAGCAGTGTGGCCCCAGCACTACCTCTGGATGTGCGGGAGAGAGATGGGAAATCTGATGATGATGAATGAAGCATGGGAAAGAAATTCGAAACTGTGTCTTGCACTCCACCGCATCCTGCCATAGAGTTCTTTGGCCACTCAAGGAGATCATGTGGACAGGAGGTTGTGTGGTATAACCAGGCACACTCTACCTCTGCTCTGCGGGTCCTAGCCTCCCCCTCTATAGAGAGAGGAGGCCAGAAGAGATGACCTGCTGGGTCCTTCCATCTCTGTATTTGTTGATTTAAGGAGGCACAGAAAGCCAGCTGAGGTCATCTCGGGTTCCAAAACTTTTGCACCTACCTGGCAGTTGGGAAGCCCTAAATTAGTATTCAAACCCCAGGTGGGCCTCAGAATTTCCGTGGGGAGTTTGAAAACAAAAACAAACGATGAAAGCTCCTTCCAGGTGACCTGCGTGCAGCCAGCAAGCTCTGGGCCCTACACTCAGGCAGGGGTGGGGTGGGGTGGAGGCATGGCTTCCACGCTGCTCCTGAGGCACCGTCAAAGCTTAGGATTAGATGCAGGGAAGGCAGGATACATAGGAATGTGGTTGCATCTGGGTTTAGCCACTCTGCCTCAATGTTAGTCCATTTTATACCTGGGCTTCTGAACAAGGTTTCATTTGTGAACAAGAGAAACATTTGCTTTGCTCATGATTTTTATTTTAAGTTTTTGAAAACCACTGCTGCAGAGCCAAAGCTCTTAAGGTGGAATCCATGGAACTGGGGATCCTTGGCTAGCCTTCTGTGGATAAAATGAGAGTTCCTGTGGCCAGGATTCTCACCTGGCCCTGGTTGACTAGCTCACTGCACACCTGTGGGCAATACATGGCTGTTGACTCGATATAAAGAGCTCCACCCAGTGCTCTGTGCTCGACATGGTGGCAGGGCTGCAAGGTTGGGGGAGAGCAGAGCAGAAGAAGCTGAAGTGGTGGCAGTGCTGAGGACAGAGGCCCAGAGGATGGCTTTGTGGGACAACTGTGCAGAGAGGCCCAGAGGACGGCTGTGTGGGACGGCTGTGCAGACAGAGGGTCCCAGAGGCACAGACTGGCTTGCTGCATACAGACTCGCTCTGAGTGAGTCGGATTCTAGTGACTGACCTGCCACCTGGAAATAAAGTTGGGTATAACCCTTTCACCCCAAGAACGTTTTGCTGTCAATTTCTTTGGTCACATTGAATCCATAGCGAACTTGCCTGGGGCTGAAACCCATTGACAAGACAGCTTCCAAGAGCCGGCGGAAGTTTCTGGAATCCTAGACAGAAATCTATGTGCATTTGTATATTTATATTTTCCTGCAAAGAAGACCCCATGGTTTTCAACTATTGCAAAGGGCTTTTGAGGTCATTCTCACAAGAGGGTAAGAGCTATGGACCAGCGCTTCTCAAACAAATGTGCACACGGACGTTGTTAAAATAGATTCTGACTCTGTAGTTCTGGGTGGGGCCTGAGATTCTGCATTTTTCACAAACTTCTAGGTAATGCTTGTGCTGTTGATCCATGGACCGCACGCTTTGAATAACAAGCATCGAGAGATGAACTGCCCAGGAGGGCCCATACCCGCCACACTGGCCACTGAGCTCTTGAAATACGACTCATCTAAACTGAGATGTACTGAAATACATACCAGATTTCAAAGACTGTACTCCCCCCAAATGTAAACTATCTCATCAATAATGTTTTATTGATTATATAGTGTGATGGTAATATTTTGAATGTATTGGGTTAAATAAAATATATTGTTTAAATATTCTTTTTTAAAATGTAGCCAGTACGAAACAAAATGTAGCAGCATATACGGCTCCCATTATATTTCTATTGTCTCTTGATGATTAAATGGCAGCCGACTCAGAATAGAGAGTTGGTATGGGGCAGTGCGATTTGGTCCCAGGGTCATGTCCCAGTGGTGCAGCTGAGCAGCCCAGAGATCTTGGACCAGTCACTTCTGTGCCCAGGCCTGAGTTAGTCCACCTGTCTAACACCCTGGTCAAGGGAACGTGTCACTGAAGGCCCCTCTCACTTCTCAAAGGCTGTGTGGCTCCAACAGGACCTTGCCTCCTTCCATACTCAATGAAACATCACACAAACAGTCTTCCAGGATGACAGTGTAGGGGCCAAGGGTGCCTGGCCTGGGGCAGACTGCCTGTGTTCACATCCTGCCTGTGTTCATATCCTGCCTCATAAGTCACCACCTGTGTGACCTGGGGCAAGATGTTGTGCCTCTCTGGGGGCCTTGGTTTTCCCATTTGTGAAATGGGCATAAAAATAGTACCCAGCTTACAATGTAGATGAGGGAATATAGAAGAGTTAATACCTAGAAAGGCATAGCTACTGGCTTGGCACACTGCAAGCCCTCAATTCATAGGAACTATTATTTTTATTACAGACTAGGGTTAAAATCCACATTCCACGCCTTCCACATGAGGTAAGTTCGACCTTATACTTGTCAACCCTCTGGTCCCTCTTCTGTAAAATGAAACATCAGTTCCAATGAACAGAAAGGACAGTGTTCATAGAGTGCCTGACACCAGGTGTGGCGCAGAGCAGACCCTGAATAACAGCAACTTAGCATCTTTTCTGCTCCCTTCTGCTACTTTAGCATCTACTCTGGGGACTAAGGGATGTTGAGTTTCATCAAACAAAATGTCCCCACTCTACTGCAAGGCTTCTCAGAGCAATCAAGGCTTGATTCAAAGGCATCCTTTTCGTCAACATGGGGTCCAGGAATCAGCTCAGGTAAACTCCCAGCATGAACCTTTTCAGGACCTCTATGTCCCATCCACAGTTTGGTCAAAAATTAAAAAGAAAAGTCGTTGTTGTGAACCTGTTTCTGTAGGAAGGAGCCTCCCATGGGAGGCCGTGGTGGGTC
Organism: Smutsia gigantea; assembly: GCA_032199065.1. Taxonomy (NCBI): domain Eukaryota; kingdom Metazoa; phylum Chordata; class Mammalia; order Pholidota; family Manidae; genus Smutsia; species Smutsia gigantea. The sequence continues at coordinate 172,454 of JAVSCE010014746.1, forward strand.
GTCGCACCATCCAATTCATTCGCAAGGCCTGGGAGCTGTGGCTTTGCCTCTGTCCTCCTCACGTAGTGTGTTTGGGTCTCAGTTGTCATATATTCTAGGTTTGCAGCTCCGCATGACACTTCTGGCTGTGCATTCACCCTGCATGGGACATGGCATTTCTGAAGGAGAGTTGTCTGGCAGAAAGGTCTGGAAAATGACTTATGGGTGGTGGGGAGGTGCTTTGCATGAAATAAAGGATGGGTTAATAGGCTGGTCCCACTCGGGAAAGAGAATGTTTTTGTTCCAGGAAGCCGAGGACCACAACTATTTCAGACGAGCAGGCTTGGCAGTTCATCCTGCAGAGGTTCACAGAAGGCCGCAAGGCTCATCAACTTTTCCAGGTTTCAAAGCGAACAGGCAGCTGGGCTGTGGAGAAAGCCCTGCCAGCGCTGCAGCCGGGAACCCTGGCTTCAGGTTCCAGCTCTGCGTCTTGCTACCTGGCCTCTGCTTCCTCAGAGGTGGAATGGGAAGAGTAGCCCGTTGCTCTGGAGCTGCTGTGAGGATTCAAAAGAATGACATGTGAGATGGTGTGCTGAGCATTGGTACTTCATGAATATTTACTGGATTGAAAGCCATTGGACAAGTATGCACAGTTTGAGGGAAGAATTAGTGAGAGGAGCTTTTCATGCTCTGTGGCTGTGAGAAAAATGCAGAAAACCTCTGAATTCAAAATGGCTCCCGTGGCCCCCGTGGGGTCTTCCTGAATGCTCTCTGTGGTGAGTCTTGCAGTGGCTGTGAGGAGGGAAGACAAGTCTTCCAGCTCCAGGCTGGCTGTGCCTGAAATCTTCAGGGAATGCCCTTGATGGATGGATAGTGGATATTTGATGCTGGCTCAGAAAAGACAGCCAAGTGTTCTGTGCTCTGACTGGCTGTTTTCCTTACTTTGCTTAAATGACTAATTTTACCCTGGTATTGATTCTTTCCCTCCCCTACCTACACACACACACACACACACACACACACACACACACACACACACACACACACACTGACCTATCCTGTCAGCAAGGCTATTGCTGCCCAACTAGACAATATACTCAGCCTCCCTTGCGGCTAGATGTGACCTTGTGATTAAATTCTGGCCAATGTGATATGAGCAGAAGTATAAAACTTCTAGGCACATCTTTAAAAAGAAAGTTGCTGGTCCCCTATGGCCTCTCTTCCTTCTTCCTGCTGGTAACAACGGGAGCAGCCACCACCGATACAGGGCAGGGTATTGTGTGTTGAGGATGGAAGAGCTGCCCCACCAGCTGGTTGCTGGTGACTTGAAGTAAATTCAGCCACAAGCCTGGACCACCCACCTACCTCTTCACCACCATAGAAAAAGAAATAAAATTCTCCCTTTCTTAAGCCTGTATTTTGGAATCTTTATGTTGCAGCTGCTTAGCGCCACCCTAACTTATGCACAGGGGCCCTGTAGCCTTGAAAGTTCAACTAAAGGGAACAGTTTTTCTAAGACCAACTCTCTAATGAGGGATTTGGGCAATGGTTTCCTCATGTGTCACCTCAGAGCAACAGGATTTTTTCCTCTTGGGACTAAGAGTTGTTTATTGTTTTATTCTAGTTATAAATGCAGTGTCTGCTGCATTAGAAAACTTGGAAAATAATAATAAAAAAATGTATCATTTTGTTGGATATAGGTAATCTCTTTAATCATTTATAATGTCCTACTAATAATCGTATCTCTATGTTTCTCTTACAAAAGAGAATTCATACTATATACTCAGTTTTGTATTTCATGAATATTTTTATTTATTAAATATTATATTCAGAATATTTTAAATTGCATTGTGAAACCTATCTTTTGAATAAGGGAAGTACAGATGTTATTTCACATGTGTTTATTTATTTATTTATTTATTGCCTTTTCTTTAATAAGGTATTATTGATATACACTCTTATGATGGTTTCACATGAAAAAACAATGTGGTTACTACATTTACCCATGTTATTAAGTCCCCACCCATACCCCAATGCAGTCACTGTCCTTCAGTGTAGTAAGATGCCACAGATTCACCATTTGCCTTCTCTGTGCTACACTGATTTCCCCATAATCCCCCACACCATGTGTACTAAACATAATACCCCTCAATCCTCTTCTCCCACCCTCCCCAACCACCCTCCCACACCCTTCCCCTTTGGTGACCACTAGTCCCTTCTTGGAGTCTGAGTCACTGCTATTTTGTTGAGGTGTGTAAGTTCTTTATATATTTTGGATGTTAACCCCTTGTCAGATATGTCATTTACAAATATATTCTTCCATACTGTAGGATGCCTTTTTGTTCTGTTGATGGTGTCCTTTGCTGTACAGAAACTTTTTAGTTTGATGTAGTCCCATGAGTTCATTTTTCTTTTGTTTCCCTTGCTTGAGGAGATACATTCTGGAAGAAGTTGCTCATGCTTATATTCAGGAGATTTTTGCCTATGTTGTCTTCTTAGGGTTTTGTGGTTTCATGACTTACACTTAGGTCTTTGATCCATTTCAAGTTTACTTTTGTGTATGGGGTTAAACAATAATCCAGTTTCATTCTCTTGCATGTAGCTGTCCAGTTTTGCCAACACCAGCTGTTGAAGAGGCTGTCATTTCCCCATTGTACGTCCATGGCTCCTTTATCATATACTAAATGACCATATATGATTGGGTTTATATCAGGGCTCTCTAGTCTGTTCCATTGGTCTATAGGTCTGTTCTTGTGCCAGTACCAAATTGTCTTGAGTACTGTGGCTTTGTAGTAGGGAGCATAATCCCCCCAGCTTTATTCTTCCTTCTCAGGATTGCTTTGGCTATTTGGGGTCTTTTGTGGTTCCATATGAATTTTAGAACGATTTTCTCTAGTTCGTTGAAAAATGCTCTTGGTATTTTGATAGGAATTGCATTGACTCTGTAGATTGCTTTAGGCAGGATGGCCATTTTCACAATATTAATTCTTCCTATCTATGAGCACGGGATGTGTTTCCATTTATTGGTATCTTCTTTAATTTCTCTCATGAGTGTCTTGTAGTTTTCAGAGTATAGGTCTTTCACTTCCTTGGCTAGCTTTATTCCTAGGTATATTATTCTTTTTGATGCAACTGTGAATGGTATTGTTTTCCTGATTTCTCTCTCTGCTAATTGTTAGTGTATCAGAATGCCACAGATTTCTGCGTATTAATTTCTGTGTATTAATTTTGTATCCCGCAACTTTGCTGAATTCAGGTATTAGATCTAGTAGTTTTGGAGTGGATTCTTTAGGGTTTTTTATGTATAATATCATAAATCCTGCTTGATCATGATGGATGATCTTTTTGATGTATTTTTGGTTTCGGTTTGCTAATATTTTGTTGAGTATTTTTGCATGTATGTTCATCAGGGATATTGGTCTGTAATTTTCTTTTTTTGTGGTGTCTTTGCCTGGTTTTGGTATTAGAGTGATGATGGACTCATAGAATGAGTTTGGAAATATTCCCTCTTCTTCTACTCTTTGGAAAACTTTAAGGAGGATGGGTATTAGGTCTTCATTAAATGTTTGATAAAATTCAGCGGTGAAGCCATCTGGTAAATGTGTTTTGTTCTTAGGTTGGTGTTTGATTACCAGTTCAATTTTGTTGCTGGTAATTGGTCTTCAGATATTCTGTTTCTTTCTGGGTCAGCCTTGGAAGGTTATATTTTTCTAGAAAGTTGTCCATTTGTTCTAGGTTATCCAGTTTGTTAGCATACAATTTTTCATAGTATTCTCTAATAATTCTTTGTATTTCTGTGGTATCCATAGTGATTCTTCCTTTCTCATTTCTGATTCTGTTTTTGTGAGTAGACTCTCTTTGTTTCTTGATAAGTCTGGCTAGGGGTTTATCTATTTTGTTCATTTTCTTGAGGAACCAGCTCTTGCTTTCATTGATTCTTTCTATTGTTTTATTATTCTTGATTTTATTTATTTCTGCTCTAATCTTTATTATGTCCCTCCTTCTACTGACTTTGGGCCTCATTTGTTCTTCTTTTTCTAGTTTCATTAATTGTGAGTTTAGACTGCTCATTTGGGATTGTTCTTCTTTCCTGAGGTAGGCCTGTATTGCAATATACTTTCCTCTTAGCACAGCCTTCGCTGCGTCCCACAGATATTGCGGTGTTGAATTATTGTTGTCATTTGTCTCCATATATTGCTTGATCTCTGTTTTTATTTGGTCATTGATCCATTGGTTACTTAGAAGCATGTTGTGATGCCTCCATGTGTTTGTGGGATTTTTCATTTTCTTTGTGTAATTTATTTCTAGTTTCGTACCTTTGTGGTCTGAGACACTGGTTGGTACAATTTCAATCATTTTGAATTTACTGAGGCTCTTTTTGTGGCCTAGTATATGATCTATTCTTGAAAATGTTCCATGTGCACCTGAGAAGAATGTATATTCTTCTGCTTTTGGGTACAGAGTTCTGTAGATGTCTGTTTGGTCCATCTGTTCTAATGTGTCATTCGGTGCTTCTATCTCCTTACTTATTTTCTGTCTGGTTGATCTGTTCTTCAGAGTGAGTGGAGTGTTAAAGTCTTCTAGAATGAATGCATTGCATTCTATCTCCCCTTCTAATTCTGTTACTATTTGTTTCACATATGTAGGTGCTCCTATGTTGGGTGCATAGATATTTATAATGGTTATATCTTCTTGTTGGATTGACCTTTTTATCATTATGTAATGTCCTTCTTTGTCTCTTGTGACTTTCTTTGTTTTGAAGTCTATTTTGTCTGATACTAGTACTGCAACTCCTGCTTTTTTCTCCCTACTAGTAGCGTGAAATATCTTTTTCCATCCCTTAACTTTTAGTCTGTGTATGTCTTTGGGTTTAAAGTGAGTCTCTTGTAGGCAGCATATAGATGGGCCTTGTTTTTTTTATCCATTCAGTGACTCTGTGTCTTTTGATTGGTGCATTCAGTCCATTTACATTTAGGGTGATTATTGATAGGTATGTACTTATTGACATTGAAGGCTTTAGATTCGTGGTTACCAAGAGTTCAAGGTTAACTTTCTTACTATCTGGGAGTCTAACATAACTCACTTAATATGCTACTACAAACACAATCTAAAGGTTCTTTTTTTCTCCTTTTTCTTCCTCCTCCGTTCTTTATATATTAGGTATCATATTCTGTACTCTTTGTCTATCCCTTGATTGACTTTGGGAATAGTTGATTTAATTTTTCATTTGCTTAGTAATTAACTGTTCTACTTTCTTTGCTGTGGTTTTATTACCTCTCGTGACAGCTATTAAACCTTAGGAACACTTCCATCTATAGCAGTCCCTCCAGAATACACTGTAAAGACAGTTTGTGGGAGGTAGATTCTCTCAGCTTTTGCTTATCTGGAAATTGTTTAATCCCTCCTTCAAATTTAAATAATAACCTGGCCGGATAAAGTATTCTAGGTTCGAGGCCCTTCTACTTCACTGCATTAAATACATCATGCCACTCCCTTCTGGCCTGTAAGGTTTCTGCTGAGAAGTCTGATGATGGCCTGATGGGTTTTCCTTTGTATGTGATCTTATTTCTCTCTCTGGCTGCTTTTAATAGTCTGTCCTTATCCTTGATCTTTGCCATTTTAATTACTATATGTCTTACTGTTGTCTTCCTTGGGTCCCTTGTGTTGGGAGATCTGTGCATCTCCATGGCCTGAGAGACCATCTCCTTCCCAAGATTGGGGAAGTTTTCAGCAATTACCTCCTCAAAGACACTTTTTATCCCTTTTTCTCTCTCTTCTTCTTCTGGTACCCCTATAATGTGAATATTGTTCCATTTGGATTGGTCACACAGTTCTCAATATTCTTTCCCTCTGAGAGATCCTTTTTTCTCTCTGTGCCTCAGCTTCTTTGTATTCCTCTTTTCTAATTTCTATTTCATTTATCATCTCCTCCACCATATCTAATCTGCTTTTAATACCCTCCATTGTGCTCTTCAACGATTGACTCTCCGACTGGAATGCATTCCTGAGTTCTTGAATATCTTTCCGTACCTCCATGAGCATGTTAATGATTTTTATTTTGAACTCTCTTTCAGGAAGATTCATGAGGTCCATGTCATTTAAACCTTTCTCAAGCATTGTATTAATAATTTTACTTTGAACTAGGTTCTGTTGGCATTTCTTATTTGTATATGGCACCCTCTAGTGCCCAGACGCTCTACTCTTTGGAGCTGCTCAGCCTCTGAAGCAATGTCAGGGGTCACAGGGGAGTGGTATTGGTGCCTGGGGGGAGGAAAGAGCTGTTTACTGCTTCCCTGCTGCTATGCCTGACTCCACTGCCTGAACCAGTGGACTGAGCACACAGGTATAAGCCTCTATGCTTTGAGTTTGTAGTTGCTGTAGACAGATCTTCCCTCTGGCTGGCCTAACACCAGGGTAGGGTTTGCTGGTTGGTGACCCAGGTGGGGCTGGCCGGGAGAAAGGTGCAGTAGGCTGCATATCACGGAGGGGGTCCTTGGAGCTATGTAGACAGCCAGGGAGCTGGAGCTCCTGAAGGAAGTGAAAGCTCCCAACCTGCTGGGAAGAGTGCACCTGACAATTTTGTCTACTTGCCCTTTCTCCTGAGCAGTAAGCTCTGTGCAATTCTTGCCCCTTTAGCCACCCTCTTCCTTTTAGGAAGTCTCTCAGACTGCCTGCCTTTCTTTTGTCCCAGAGCAGCCGGATATAGATCCCTGCTTTCCACAAGTGGCTTGAATCTCAGTCTCTCCAGGTATTCTGCCTGTCTTAGCTTTCCAACCCCTAATCATGAGAGTACCATGCAAGCATCATGAAATGTAGGTTTGTGCTCCCAGAGCAGATCTCCAGAGTTTATTTAGCAGTCCCAGGCCTCCACTCTCTCCCTGCTCCATTTGTCTTCCTCCCGCCAGTGAGCTGGGTGGGGAAAGAACTTGGGTCCCACCAGGCCACAGCTTTGGTACTTACCCTGTTCCGTGAGGTCTGCTCTTTTCTCCAGGTGAATGCAGTCTGGCGCGGTCCTCTTTCCTGTTGCTCTTTCAGGAGTAGTTATATTAATTATATTTTCATATTATATGTGGTTTTAGGAGGATGCCTCTGTCTCACCTCCCACGCCTCCATCTTTAATCCTAAAAAATCTACGTGTGTTTTAAATGTCACCATTAGTATATACATTTGGATGTAAACTACCTACATGCACCAACAACAGAGTATGAATGAGATCATAACAGGCAAAGTAGACCTCTAATGACTGTATCTTTCTTGAGAAATTTCAGGACTATACCAATGAGTCTTTAGGACTCATGAAAGAAGATGTGTGGACTACATTGCTTTGAACTGTGTCATAAAGTTTAAGTATTTAAGCATTTCTATTTTTAATACAATGCAAAAAAAGTATCCTCCCTCCCAAATTACATTGTGAGCACTTTCCCATGTTTTTGAATTTTCCTTGGAAACATGACTTTCATCAGCCAATAATATTCCATAGTATGGCTAAGCCATTATTTACTTATCTATTGGTGGATATTTGATGGTTCATTTCCCCATTCTTTTGCTATTAAAAATGCACTTATATGAGAAATCTATTATCAGTGTCTTAGCACACATTTCTGACCCTAGCTTTTGAGTAGATTCTTCAAAGTGGAGTTATTCGGTCAAAGGGCATGACTATATTTAAGGCTCTTAATATATCTTGCCAAATTTCCCTCCAGAACAGTTGAAACATGACACATTCCCACCAGAAACTAACTTATGAGAGTAGGTCTTAGAATTATGACTTGGATTGTAGGGGTGTAGGACCCAGCAGCCCAGCCCCCATCCCTGATGTCTCCCAGAGAGCTTGTTAATCCTTTTACAAAGATGACAGGATTGACCGAGATTGGCAGGCGCCCATACCCTGGAGTGGGGATGGACACTGTCAAGGAACACTCTAGAATGATTCCATACCACACAGGGACCACTGGGGCTGCCACGTTGATTTCTAGTTTCCCTTTCACCATGGCAATAGTGCTTGTTCTCAGCCAGAGTGACCAACAGGCTGGTGGTAGGTCTGGCCCAGTCTGGATATTTTATCTTTTAAAGATTGCCTTGTCATCCCACACTGGACTGCCCTGATGTGATCAGTTTCTTTTGATAGACTCTCTGTTCACTGTGTCTAAGATCACTTTAAACCCAGTCCTTATCAAGTGTATTACCAAATGTGGTAGCTAGTGTCCTTGAATATTCCCTGCATAAAGTCTGCCACCGGGGACTTGACCATTCATCCATCTCTTGATTCATTCATTATTCATTCAACATATATATAATGAGTACCTACTATGTGCCAGGCACAGTGGGAAGTACAGTGGTGGACAAGACATGCATGGTCCCTCTCCTTATAGAGCTTATTGGCTGGTGGTGGAGCAACTTAATATGCCATGGAAAAACATTACCAGGCTTTGATGTGTACTATAAAGGTTACAAATAGAACCCTATACTAACGACCATGGTGGATTACTTCAGAGAATTGGGCAAGGATGCCTCTCTGAGGAAGTAGTATTTAATTGGAGACTTGAAGGATGAGAACAAGAATGAGATGATTGAGGAAAAAAGTATTCTTGGCAAAGGGAACAGCACGTCCTTGAGATGAGAGAATTCTTTGTGTTTGTAAGGTACTAAAAAAATAGCAGTGTGCTGAAGTAGAAGACAGTGGCAGAAGGTGGGCTGGGAGCAGGAGCCAGTGAGTTTTCCTTTTGTTCTAGATCCAAGCCACTGAAGGGTTATAAGTAGAGGCAAATAGAGGGAACAACGTCCCACGAGCCCATTCTCAGTTGTAAATGAATCAAAGAGAATGAGGTGGTGGAGTGGCATGATAGGACTCTTGCAGTAGTCCAGGAAAGAGATGCCAATGACCAACACCGGGATGAGGGTGTAAAGCAAAGCCAGGAGGAATCTTCATGGTATCTTGTCCAGGCTGTCCTGTCGGACATCAGGAAACTCTGGGGCCAGATCAGGCTGACCAAGGGCCATGGGAGCTGTCAGACTGCTCCCGCAGGTCCAGTCAGCAACCACCTCCGTAGTGTGCTGACAGAGCTCTAGACAGACCTAAGACCCAACCCCCTACCTGGGAAGGCCTCAAAAGCCATCTATAGAAGAGTGCTTCCTCCTCAAAGGCACATGTATTTTGAAGGAAAAATCAACCAGGAGAGGTTTCCTTTCAACCTATTCCCAGCTACTGACACCCATGTGGGAAAGAGTTTCTAAGACTAAACCTTAGGAAAGTTGCCCTCTCTGTACTGGCCTCTGTTTCCCCATCTGCAAAGTGTCTCCTCCTACCCTCCCCCTGTCCTCCCTCCATTCATTTATTCCTTCAGCAACTCCAGGTGCCCACTATGCCTGGCCAGGTGCTGGGAAGCAAGATACCATTTCTTCCACAAGAAGCTTAAAATCCAGCAGGGCCCTAAGGTCCTGTTAATCTGTAAAAGACAAACTCTGTTGACTTCCCCATTTTGCTGAGCATGGCTGCAGACTGCTGACCTCCTCTCAGACCTCATCTCAGGGATCCTTTGCATGGCGTTGATGCCCCCTCGGGCCTTTCCTTCTAATTTCTGGGCTGTGATGGAGGTTACGGTCTTGCCCTTATTTACTTGGCTGGTGTGTCCCAGGAGGACAGGCCTTTCACTCAGACAGACACCTGAAGTTTGTGACAAATGCTCAGTAATGTGACATTCCTGCCCTGGGACACACGCTCAAGCCCTTCCCTCCTAATGGCTGCTTTTCCTACCCACCCTCATCAGAACCCTCTCTTGCCCCAGCCTGGTCTATGCCCAGGCCAGAAACTGGTCATAAATGATTGTCAGAGCGAATTTCCACAGCCTGAAAGCATTCAAACACAGCCGCCAAGGCTAACGCCAAACCTTGTTATTGTGCTTCTAACATGAATTCCTTCTAGAAGGGTCTGGTTCAAGAGGCCAAAAAACCTGTTTGAAATTTTTAAGAGGGAAAAAAAATGAAATGAGATCAAAACACAGAAAGAAAGGGAACAACTTTATCAGACACTGAAGGCCTACTATGTGCCCAGAGACATCACATATGTTACCTTTCTGGCAGACCATTTTACACATGGGCCTTCTGAGGCTGAGAGGTTAAGAAATTGGGATGTTCAGCCAGTGAGTTTGAAGGCCAGAAATCAAATCTTAATTTGTCTCCAAAATTTTTCCTCTTTACCACCTGGACACCCAGATGAAAACAGGCCTGGACTGAAGAGTAATGGAATTTGGGATGTGGCTTACATACCCTTTCACTGTGGTTGATTGAGTTCCCTTAATTCAGCCAAAACTTCTTTGAGCTCAGCTCCCACCTGGTGCCAGGTGGCAGAGGGACAACAAGACCCCTCTGCACTCCTGTCTTCCTGGAGCTCATAACTGGCAGGGAGACAGATGCCCACGTCACGGGGAAAGAAGACGGAATGGGACAGAACAAGGCCATGAGTTAAGGGCACATAGAGAGGCTCCCAGGAAACTTGCTGAAGGCGCTGTTTTCCAGATACATCCTAACCCTGATCATTTCTTTCCTTGGGAGGTTTTCTCTTTGTAGGGAGTGAGCTAGCTCTGCCATCAAAGGACGTGAACATGGCAAAAATGCCCTTTGGGGGAACTTTGGTTTTATGGATATCCAAAAGAGCCAAGTTCTGGGCGAGCCTTCCATGTTGGATCTGCTCCAATGCCAGGCTCTGGCCCTTTGGAGTCAAATTCTGCCAACGCTTGTTTTACAAAGAACATGGAAGAAAATCTATTCCTGGGTTTGTTTCTGCATAATCGTGAAGAGCAGGGGAAGATGTCCATGACATGTATAAAGAGAAAGGAAGGAGGCAGGAATCAAGCGAAGGAGGGGAGGAGAACATATATTTATTTTCTGTTGCTGCATAACGGATCACCACAAATGCGGCAACTAAAAGCAACACAATTCATCACCTCCCCATTTCTGTGGGTCTCTAGTCTGGGCATGGGTCAGCAAAAGGCCTCACAAGGTGGAAAGCAAGGTGCTGGCCAAGGCTGTGGTCTCATCCGGAGCTCCTCCAAACTCATTCAGGTTTTGGCAGAATTCCATTTCTTACACCCTTGATTCCATGCTGGCTGTTGATTGGGGGTCATGCTCAGCATCCAGAGCCCACCCCATCCCTTGCTACATGGACCCTCCACCTTTCAGCCAGCAGTGGAGAACTTCCCCTTGCTACCATTCTCTGACTTCCCCCAACCCAGACTTTCAAGGGCTCCTGTGACTGGGGCAGGGCCACCAAGGTGTCTCCCTATCTGAAGGTCAACTGGCTTGGGACCCTAAATCCCTCTGTAAAACCCCATCAAGCACCTGGGTTTGTGTTTGACTGAATAACTAGGAGAAAACATATGTATACCAGGGGCCTGGACACTAGAGGGGGTCTCCTAAATTTCTGTGTGGAGAGAGAGAAAGAGAGGCTGCCAAATGTCTGTGATGGCTGACGGAGCGGAAGGCTCATAAACACCATTGTCATTGAAGGAGGTGAGGGGTGAGTCATTGCCCACCCTCCCGCCTTCACAGATCTCCGCAAAGGGGGCACTGGGGTGTCCTGCAGAGCACGCAGCCTTCCGGGAGCTGCAGTCACAGCTACAGTCTGGTGCCCAGCACATGAAAATCATCCAGGGGCACCTAGCTGGCCACGGGGCATTAAAGCAGCTGTTGGGAAGAACCCCCACCCACGCAGCAGGTTTAACCACATTTGCTCAGTCATGAAACTTGAATTCGGTCGATGAGGTTAATGGGAGGCCACCTGCCGAGGATGATTTTTTTGGTTCATTGACTTTTCCAGTTACCAGAAGCTCTCTCATTCAAGTAGACAACCTCCCCTCCCCTTCCCTTCCCTCTTTCAAGAATTCAAAGTGACAACTTGAACTGTTTTTCTCTTCCTTCAAAAGCAATTATGTATTCACTGTAGAAAGAGAAGAAACCACAAATTAACAAAAATATAAAATAGGAATTCATAACCTCTCCCTAGACATGGCTACTTTAAGACCTTGTGTACATATTTTTGTCCATAATGGGAGATTATTATATACATTGTTTTATGACCCATTTTCTCCCACTTGCTGCATTGAGAAGATCACTGCATGTCAATGTTTTCCTACTGCTGCACAATTCTCCATTTTACAGCTATATCGTGATTCATTTAGCCCATCTTTTATTATAAACCAGGTTGTAATGCACATATGATAACTAACTCTCAGTTATTTCCTTAGAATAAGTGCCTAGGGATTCATAGACAAGTTTCTTTCTGTGTCTCGTTTCCTCATCTGTGAAATGGGAATATAGTAGTGCCCATATCCTAGGATTGTGGGTGATTAAATAGCATAACACAAACAGGGTCCAGAACATAGTAAATGTTCAACCAGAGTTGCTACTAAGCAACGCCTTTTTGGGAACATGCTTTTTAATGGGAATGTTTCTAGCAGGTATCATACCCATGCACCTGCTATCTAATGCCAGAACCTGAGTCTCCCCCAGCCCGTGGCAGTAGGAAATCCAGTGTCCCGTGGGGCATCCCCAAAGATGATCACCATCAGTTCTCCCTCCCTGTATACACACGCTGCCCCTCACACCTACCCCCACTCTGGCTGGATCAGGTACGGCCTTGCCACTGGCTTTGGCCAATCGAAGAGGGAAGAAGTTATCCCTTGGAGTCCAGTTCCAGGGCCAGCCTCTAAGAGGACTGGCAGTTTCCTCCCCTTGAAGCAGATGCCATGTAATGTCACTTTGAGGCCATGGTGCTGTGAGGAAGCCCAAGCTTGCCATGTGGAGAGAGAGGCCCAGCCAGTGGCTGCGGCCACCCAGTGGAGGCATCAGCCTTGGGGGTGATGACACCTTCCTTGACCATCCAGTCCCAGCTGACACTGCGGAGCGGAACCACCTGGCTGAGCGGAGTTAATAAACTGCCATTCAAACCACTGGGTTTGGGGGTGGTTTGTTATTCAGCAATAGATAACTGAAATGCTCCCCCAGATCCTCTTCTTCCGATATGTCCAAGAATCTGCAGGGAAACTCCCTCCTGTACCAGGAGCCAGTGGCTGGCTGCTCGAATGCTGGGGACTCCAACCTGGACCCCTACACCCTCGCCTGCCTGCCATCACTCCAGGGTGTGCTTCATCCCAGGAGTGGCCCCCATCCCTTAAGGGAGCATTTTGGATTTCCATGCAGTGAAATTGGTTGTTACAGTAAATGAGGAGGGGACAGGACTGCCATTTCCTGAGCTTGGTAGATACCCCTGCCAAGGCAGAGGGCGGTCCCACACGACAAAGGATTTCCCAACCGGGGATTCACATAAATAAATAAAAATAAAAATCTTTATGCAGTTACCTAGCCCCATAGATGTGGTTCTCAACCGAGGCTGATTTTGAACATCAAGGGACATTTTTGGTTGTGACAGGCGGATCGGGAGTGCAGCTAGCATCTGGTGAATAGAGGCTGGGGAGACCAAGGAGCACCGTCCCACGCACAGGACAGCCCCACGACGAACAATGACTGCACCCCAGGTGTCCCGGTGCCGAGAAATCCTGGCCTAGAGCCTTACTCTGTCTTACAGATAAACTCAGTCTTTCCTGTAAGGCTGTGATAGGCACTGAACTTTTCTGGAATGAAGTTATCATCTGAATCAATGGAACTTGATTATGAATTATCCTCTTTTCAGAAAAGCACCTCCCTGGGCACCAAGGCTTTTGCTCTGTGAGTTGCCAGCCCGAGGCCGTGTGTCTGTGTGTCAGTCCAGGGGGCAGCGCTCACATCAACAGCGCTGCGTCCCTAGATGCTGGCATTCCTCTGCTTCATCGTGTCTCCAGCAGAGTCAAGCCCACACATTTATGTACTGACGTGCACACATTTTATTATAAATCACTTTCCTTTTATCTCTTCTTCATCTAACATTTAGGGCATTATATTGATTTGTAAATTATGTGTGTAGTTCATTACAGGGTCTAGAAATTTTTACTTGAGGATGTGAAAGGAGGTAAAACAAATGGTTATGAAGGCGCTTTGAATCCGCTAGGCCAAGAACTGTTTCTCCAGGTCATGCTACAGTGCTATCCCCGAAGCCACAGACTAAGATTTGCTACCAGACAAAGGTGACCTCCATCTCCCTGACGCAGGCACTTTGGCAGGGCAAAGAGACCAGTGCAGGCTGAGTGACCCCAGAGATGTCACCACTAGCAGGGGGTCCAGACTATGGAGGGCTTCTCGAGGCTCCAAAGAGGTCTTGCTGTCTCTCTGTGTTCTGCCCAGCCACACGTGCTCCATGCCAATGACAGGCAAGGCACCCAGCTTCACTTACACTGCTGCTTCCCTGGAACCCTGCCTGCCATCAGGACCACAGGGCTGGGACAAGTCCTGGGGTCAGTGTCCCCACAGGCCAGAACTGCCATGCCCCTTCCACCTGTGTCCCCAGAAGGAGCTCCACTGGCCCCATTTCATCCCACCTCCTCTCTGTTCTCACTACTCTGGCCTCATTCAGCGCTCTACCATCCCTCTGCCTACAGAGACCCAGTTCCAGCTTGGGGTCCCCCGCCCCTTCCCTGCCTCTTCTATTCTCTACCAAAAAGTAATAATACATCTATCATTATTAGTCCAGGAATAGCAAGCTTTCATTTTATTAGTTCAATTCATTATTTTTAATAGCATAATAAACACCTGTCAATCATCCCCCCAAACACAGCTAAGACTTTAGCAATAATCGCCATTTAACCATGATATCATCCCTAGGCTTATTTCAACATCACCTTGTGTTTTACATAGTTTTATTGTATCTCTATGAATTCTCATAAAATATCTTTATTTTATTTGTATTTAACTGTATTCAAAGGGTATGCAATCTTTGTGGCCACTTTTTAATATTATTTTTGGTACTTCCTTTAACTTAATATTCTATTACCAAGACCCATCCATATTTTGCATTTGCTTATTTTCCTGGTTGCTGCTTATCCCACGGCAAGCACCATGCTTGACATCAGGCGGGGGTCAGGGGTTTGCACTGCTGAATGGTACTCTGGCTGCTACAGCCTAATACCACAGACTGGGTGCTTATCAACCTCAGAATTTATTTCTCAGGGTTCTAGAGTCCAAGGTCACGCTCAGGCAGATTTGGTGTCTTATGAGGACCTACTTCTGGGTTCACAGGCAGCCGTCTGCCCGTGGCTGGGGGTGAGAGACCTCTCTGGGGTCCCTTCGATAAGGGTACTAATCCCATTCATGGGGGCACCATCCTCAGACCTGATCACCTCCCAAAGGCCTCAGCTCCTAACTTTGGGGATTAAGTCTCAACACGTGGATTTCAGGGGGACACCAGCATCCAATCAGTAGCGGTGCCGCGCTGAGCAGTTGTATGTGTGCTCCTGTTATCAAGATCAGGGATGGCTCCTGCACGCCACCCCTGCCCCACCACTTGCCAGCTGCGACTCTAAGCGATTTATCATCATCTCAGAGCCTCCATCCCCTCACCTTAAGTAGGGATAGTGACAGGATGTGACAGGATTAGGGTCACCTTGAGGTCCTCTAAGTGAGGTGCGGGCACCACGTCAGAGATGGTGTGCTGCAGGGGGCGTGGCGCGCAGCTTTCAGCCATGTAGGCTCTTCGTGGCCATCAGGCAGTGGCAGTGGGGGGGGAGGGCCATGGTATTTTTGTATTAAATCAAATAGAGTCGCATTAGGTAGTAAAACAAAACATACTCAAAGTCTTAAGCTAAATCAGCTGTAGACATAAAAGGCAGCCTGTGGGCCATGGGCCACCCCAGAACCCTAATGGTTTCCGCACCCACCTGCCCCCTCAGCATCTCCATTCTGATGGATCATGTCAGGCATCTTAAACCAACCTGGGTAAAACGGCCCAACATCACCCCCAGGTTTTTCCTTGCCTCTCCTCCGAAGTCCCCGGCTGTGACCCTGAGGTCCAGTTCCTCAACACCCTCTCAAATACTTTCTCGGTGATCTCTGTTCCAGTTCATCCTTACTTCCCCAGCCTAAAAAAATAATAAAAACAGTAAAAAAACAAAAAACAGAGAGTGCTTGGTATTATTCTAAGCTTTTACACTTAGCAACTCATTTTATCTTACTGAATCCACGAAGTTGGGTGCTATTATTATCTCTACTTTGCAGTGGAGAGAACAGATCAGACCAACTTTCCTAGGGCCCGGGGTCTGCAAGAGACAGAGCTGGGATTTGAGACCAAGCAGTCTGGCCCCAGTGCCAACGGGCGTGACAGCCATCCTCCGCTGCCTCTTGCAAGCACCCAGCTTAGAAACCCTGAAGTGCACAAAGCCCGCAGGAGTCCTCAGGAGGCTGGAGTCTCCCCATGCTTTCTCAGGCTAGGCCGACTCAATGCCAGACTTGGACGGGGCACACAGGTTTTGTCCTTCTGCAGTTTCCAAGGACATCTGCCTACTATGGAAGAATTAGCCAGCTAACATCTCCCCAGATTAAATCCAGCCTGACATAGACTCACATTCGGCTAGTACACAAAGTAATCTGGGTTCCTCCCCAAACCTAATATGATCCCATCAGCATAGCAGCTTTACCTGAAAGGCTCAGATTGGAGCTCAGAGATGCTGATGAGGGCAGCCAGCACACCCTGTGCTGCCCAGTCGGCTCCAAAGAGGGGTCAGTGCTGGGCAGGGCTCTCCACTCAAGTGGCTTTTTCAGAGTTGGATCTATCCCCAGTCCCACCCCTCCCAATACTCCCACTAACCAGAAGAGCCTCCCCTGACTACCCAGGCCAGTTTTTGAATCCACCTTTGCTTTGCTGTTCCTTCTGCCAAGCATGCCCTTCCCTTTTTAGGGGCTTAGGCCAGGAAGCAGGGGAGGGGCTTTTAAGTCAACCCCTCCCTGCCAACAGGCTCCCTCCTTTAGGCCACTGCAGACAGGCCACAGGTCCGATCTATCACGTATGTGCTCAGGTAAGCTAAACCCCTGACCTCACTTTGACCTTACAGACACAGCCCTTGGATCAGGAGGTCACCCCTGCTGAGGAAATGAGGGCTGCAAATTTGAAAGAGAATTGCTTATTCACTGCATCCCTACAGATACACGCATCGTATTTCAGGATAACAAGATCAACATTGTTACTTAACAATATGATTACGGAAAACAGTTTACGTTTTTTTCCAGTTTTTTGTCCTTAGGATATGTTTCCCTGAGAACACTCAAAAAACTGCTCCCCCTTGAAATCTGTGCATTTACGCCACCGATGGGATACACAGTAGGTTCATTGGTTTCATTTTGCTTTTGATTTTCAGGCATTTTTTGTCCAATTTTGATGTACTCTTGTTGGGAATCTGAAAGATCCTGGATGGGGCATGGGCTTTGGGGTCAGATGGCAGACGCTCATTTGTCTCTCCTTCTTCCCAGCTGTGGGACTTGGGACAAGTCACGTCATCTCCCTGAGCCTGAGTGCTTTGATCTTTAAACAGGGTGGTCATGCCCACTGGGCCAGGCACCGGCAGCAGGAACCGAGTGGGGGGGAACCACACTGAGGCATGCAGGCCCCCCAGTGACACACTGTTCCTCTGGGAAACCCAGCATCCGCCCCTATTATCCTTCTGGCCCCTTAGCTTCCCAGGGCAGGAGCAGCCAGGGATGGTCATGCTCAGAGCTCTCGTGCCTTACCCAAGGCAACTCACTCATAGACCTGACTGCTCATCTAGTTCTCTGCTGGGCCCTCGAGCTCATGGCTTTCCCTTGCTGAGCCTGAACTTCCCACAGATAAATGAGATAACTATGGTCCTTGTCCTGGGGACCCAGCAGGGAATAGGAGCTAATTCCCTGGGTCCACATCCCAGTCTTGTCACTTGAATCGGGTGAATGGAGGCAAGGACATTATCCTCTCTTTGCCTCTTTTCCTCGTCTGTGAAATGGAGATCGTAATCGTACACCACAGAGTCATGGCGAGAATTAAACCTGTCAGCGTGGGCCAGGAACCCAGCCCAGTGAGTGGAATAGAGTAAACTCGGGTTGTTTCTGAGCCGGCAATTATGAAAACACCTCTTGGGACTGGCTGTCTACTGTGGGTCTTTTTCTTTTTTGTAACAGATGCCTTTCAGTGGCATTTCATTCCCATTCACCCCCCCGCCTCTGATCTTGGTCAAGGCCACCACGCAGGCTCCCGGTGCCTTGCCGGTTTACCCTGCACCACCCTCATTCAGTTCTCGTTCATCCCTCCAGGGGAGTTGGGCATTTGCCCCCACCCAGCCCTCCACCAACAGAGACAGGGGCAAGTGGATGAACGCCTCTGCCTCCCATTTTTTCATGTGCTGATTCCTGAAGGTGTTCCTCACATTCCTAGGACAACACAGTGGAAGAGGGCCCCCACATCTACCGCAGCAACCTTGATAGGTTCTGTCCCTATCGAGTATGTTCTGTTCCTGATTTTTGTAGCTATAAAAAAGAGTTCATAAATCACGGCCTGGCCCTCCATGAGCACCCTGGCTATGGGACAGTGAAAAGTAATTCTAACATAGCTCCGTCCTGATGGTGGCACCTCCCCACCTTGCCCCCATTCCCTGCCTTCACACCTGCTTCCTGGGATCCCCTCCCAAATGAACCACCTGCACCCAACTCTGTATCACAGGTGTGATTTGAGGGGAACTCAAGACACTCTAAATTCAAGAAATTTAGGAGTGAAAACGATATTTTAAAATCACCCTAATGTCATCATGCTAGGACAGCACGAGTTTCCTTTTTTTGGGTATTTCTCTCATAACCACCTTCTGCAGCCTATGCCCTGGTACAATAACAATGGTCATGCTATCTTGTATAGCACAACTTTCACATGCAGTATATCGAGTATGTTCTGTTCCTGATTTTTGTAGCTACTTTAACGGTCATCTTGTTGATGCACCATCATTTATTAAACCAATTCTCTCATTTTGGATGCTGCAGTAGTTTTCAAGTCTTCTCTATTACAGATAACATTGTAATGGGTATTTGGGGGTATGTTCTTTTTGACTCCTAGGCCCTTTATAGTTTTGCTGCATGATGACTTATTGAATTGCAAAAGGATTATACTAATTTAAAAAGCTACCAGCACATAAATGCACTTGCTCTCTTTGTTTCCAGCACACCAGCAAGGGGTCTTGCCATTTTAAAACTGCTTGCTACTCTATTGGGAATAAAATAGTATAGCCAAGTTATTTTAATTTCTTTTAATAATAGTAAACATACATCTCCTGTATATGTATTTTTTGTGTTCCCTTGTGTGACTTGTATGTCCAGGTCTTTTATTTCTTCTTGACCGTGTTGCATCTGTATTTGGATATAACGAGGACCAAATAGTTGCTGTGAATAATGTGCCTGTTATGGCTTGAATTGTGTCCCCCCCCAAATCTATGTTGAAGTTCTAACCCAGCACCTTAGAATATGTCCTTATTTGGAAATAAGGCCGTTGCAGACAGAATCAGTTCGGATGAGGTCACCCTGGAGCAGGGCGGGCCCTAATCCAATATGACTGGTGTCCTTTTAAGAAAGAAGAAGAGACCCAAAGACAGAGATGCCCATGGGGAGGAAGGCCACAAGACAATAGAGGCAGTGCAGCTACAAGCCAGTGAGTGTCAAGGATCGCTGGTCAGTGCCAGAAGCAAGAGCCAAGGATTCTCCTCCAGGGCTTTCAGAGGGTGCGTGGCTTGGCAGACACCTCCATGTCAGACTTCTAGCCTCCAGAGACAGGTTTCTGTTGTGCGGGTCATCCAGACTGTGGTACTTTGCTATGGAAGCCCTAGGAAACAAATACAATGTCTAATAAAAAGGCATCGGCATGCCATGTTTAAACTTGAGTGGATGAGCAGAATGGTAACATGAGGAAACTTCCAGGTCCAAAAACTTTGCTTACTAGCTTATGTACTAGGCAAGTCACTCAGGTCTCTGAGCCTCAGTTTCCTCATCTATGGAATGGGTACATTGCCTCTGCCCTGTCTTCCTCTTACATTACTGGGAGGCTCAAAGCGGTGGATGTATATAGAAGCCCTCTACTGACTTTAAAGTGCTATAAAAAAAATTGAGTTTTAGCTTGAAATGAATAATGCGTTCAATTAACATTATTGCACTCCTACTGTGTGCTAGGTTCTGTGGCCAGAGATACAAAGAGTTTATAAATCATGGTCTGGCCTTCCAGGAGCACCCTGGCTATGGGACAGTGACAAGTAATTCTAACATAGGTCAGAACTGATCAATGCCATGAAAGCTGCACATAAGAGATGATGTCCCCAAGAGGTCAAGGACAACTTTGAGCAAGGGCTTGTGAGAGCCGTCCGTATAGGATGCTTTGGATTTGAACCTTCAAGGATGCAGAGGACAGACACCTGCTGTAGATGGCAGAGTCTGGTCTATGAATGGGGAAAGATAAGAATAGCTCCATCTAATGGGCCTGTAGGGCAAAGTATGAAAGGGCTTGAATGCCAGGCAAAGGCACTTGGCCATTCACTAGGTGCTGGGGGTTTCCAAAGGGCTGGATTGGTCCTATCCTAAGTGCTTTAAGCAGGACCAAGCACTATTGTTAAAACTCGCCTACAAACCTTTGACCTGCCCTTTAGCTTCAATCCAGATAGAGCTGTCTCCAGTCCCCTTACCTACAGAATGATGTCACTGCACCCAGGTGCTGCGCTCAGATCTCACTGGCTTGTCACTTCTCTGTTTCCAGGTTTCTTGGAGGGGTGAGGATCACTCATAGGCTGGGGTCTGTGGGTTGGCAAGAGGGAGGCTGGCCAAGGGGAGAGCAGGACATCGCCAATAACAGGGGGTTCTTCTGCCTTGGCAACCAAATGCTGCCCTCACCAAGGGTGAAGGCAAGGCTGCTACGATAATCCTGCTTACCAAGGCAGAGCCAAAGAGCAGGCTCAGCCTGTGGGTGGGACGATGCAAAGCACGGTTCCTCATAAGGTGCCTTTGCGGAGACAGAAGCAAATCTTCTGTTTCTCTGCCCCAGACCCTCTGGAGATCCTCGTGTTTGGATAAGAGGTCAACCCCTGCCTCCAACTTTTCCAGGCTCTCTTTCTGCCCCGCCTGGAGACACACCCTGTGTCATCCTGGACACATGTCCAGCTTCAGAAATGCTGGCAGCACTTTGCTTTTATTTTCATTCACTCAAGAGTCCAATTCTAAGGATTGTCTATGTGCCGGGCACTGGGTGAGAGGCTTTCTCTACTTCATTCCATCCTTGTAACAAACTTGAGAAGTAGACATGATGGCACCCTCTTTCCAGAAGAGGAAACTGAGGCTCAGGATGGGAAGAAATGTCCCCAAGTGAATAGCAGAACTGGATTTTGAGTGGCCAAAGCACACACATGCTCCTCCTGGTCATTGCCCCCAGCTCAGCTCAGCACCCAGCATGTGGCTGAAAGCACCGTGTCTGTAGCCGCACTGCCTGCCTCTGAACCCAGATCCAGGTCTTATTAGCTCTGTGACTCTGGGTAACTTGTTAGTTCTTCTGTGCCTCTGTTTTCTCATTTATAAAATGGAGATAATAATATTAAACTACCCCATAGGGCTGTTTGGAAAACTAGAGAGTTCTATGTAAAATACTCCCAGCAATGCTCAAAGCAGAGCAGATGCTCTTACTTTTATTACTAAGCCCTCAATTTGGTGCCAAGCCCCAGTGATGTCCTAACTGGACTTTAGTTATGGTCCTGGATGCCCTGGCTCTGTCACTTGTCCACCATGTCATTCTGGGAACAGTCACCACCCCCCATCTCCGTTTCCCCACGTATAAGATGGGGCTGAACCAGGCCAGTGCTTCTGAACTCCAGCGGAGTTGGGAGCCTTTGAGAATCTGAGGGAAGCTGTGAACACTATCCAAGAAAGAGTCTTCATGTGGTCTGAGCACTGCTCGGCTCCCTAAAACCCTCCCACGATCCTCGGTTGGAGGACTCCAGGATGTGTGGGCTCTCCACTCCTCCAACCAGCTCTGGTAGGAAGAGGAGGGAGGTTGCGAGCCAGGGGTACTCTGTGTCCCCTCTCTGCCTTTTGTCTTCTGTCTCTCTTCCCTTTCTTTCCTGCTCCTTGAAACCTTGTTACAATGGTAAGGTTAGAAAAACTCCAAATTCCAGGGCAACCTCCCCCCCCCCCTCCCCAGCCCTCCGCGCATCCTACCCCCATTTCTATATGAGGTTCTCTGGGTCTCTCCACTGCTCAGGAAAAGGCTTTCCTACAGTGGAGGGGATGTGGTGGGGCGGGGAGGGCATGTTTATGAGAAAACAGTGTAATCCACACTCACGGAAGAGGCAGCGCGAGAAACCCAAGATGTAGGGGAAGGCGTCCCTCTTTATCTGCCGGATTGGGGGCCAGCTGCCTGTGCAACAGACCATCTCATTCACCACTCGGTGGCAATCAGGGGGGATTTACTGAGGCCATCCCAGCAGGAATGCAAAAAGCCCACCCCACCAAGAGGAAAAAAAGCCTCCCAAAGGCAGGCCCGCATTACTGAGCTTTCACCTCCCCCAACCCCGGAAAGGAGAGCAGCGAGGCACCCGGGGATCTTCCCGTTGTCGGCACGAGGTGGAGCTGCAAAGCCCTCTGGGGGTGCTCCCTGTCCTCGCACGTCCCGCTCATAAATGGCCCAGCCGCTTGGCAGTCTGCTCTCACCATTTTTATTTGGGGTCACTCCCAAAGGCCACGTGGCAAGGCAACAGGGCCAGGGACACAATGGTGGCACAGTGACTGGCAGCCTGGCCCCTCAACTAATCACTAGAAACACCTGGAGGGGCTCGTCGAAGGAAACAAGAAACAGAATCCCTGCGATCAGGGCTGCAGGCTTCTGGTGGTCCTAGTTAATCTTGTTCAGGTGGAGGGCCCGGTGGGGGGCCGGGCTGCCTCCCCAGCCCGGGGCGGCCTGGAGCCGGGGGACCGCGGGGCTGGTGGCTGGAGCGTGTCCAGCCGTGAAGCTTGTAAGGCTGGCCTGAATGTCTGTGACGGCAGGTGCCCTGCAAGTTCCAAGGGGGCCATGGAGACAAGCCGAGGTGTGTGCGGGAACCCCATAAAAGAGATCAAGCTATTTAACAGACCGCCCCTCTCCATGGGGAGCCCACTCCCAAAGCAGGTCAGGAGACAGAACAAACAGCCGAATGTCAAAGCTGAGACGCACCAATCCCACAGTGCCCAATTTTTCAAATACAATAAACAAACATCATTATTGCCCATTACAAAAGTAATACATGTTTGCAGTGAAAAACTAAGATAATATATAAATAAGAAAAAGAGGGGGAAAAGATTAAAAGCACATAGTCCCACCACGGAGAAATAATCATGTTTAATATTTGGGCTTATTCTTTATTGCTATATGTAGTGGAAATTTATAAATGTCATAGAAATGTTAACTTCCCAAAACAGAATTATGTCATACACACCATTTTAAGCCTATTTTATTTGTTTGTTCATCTATATATCCTTAGCATTTTTCTGTACCATTAATTGTTCTACATTTAACGCAGCTCCATCATCTTGCATCATGTGGAGACTTGAGTTCATTTGGCTAATCCTGAACTGATGGCTTTTCCATATTCATTTTCAGGATGACTTTGGTGCATTTTTAATCTTGAAAATGCCATGAACTCTCACCTGGGGCACTGGTTGGATAAAACAACAACAGCAAATAATGCAAAGCTTTAATGAATTTAATGAGAATTATACATGAATTGGGGTATTGATAACTGCATCAGTCTTGGACCCACCTTGAGGAGGGAGACTTTGGAGCAGGAAATTGTAGTCTGGTCCACCCCTAGCTACCCCACCCCCAGCCCACCACCAATTTTGTGCATGAGAAAACTGAGCCTTGGAGAAGGAAGTGTTTGGGCCAAGATCTAAGGCAAGTGCCTGAGGCAGGACCGAGCAGGCCAGCAGCACATTTGGGTGGATTTGGGGCAGGAACGGCATCTTTACTTTCTTTTTTCTTTAACCAGTAAAGTTTTGTTCTCCAAACAGCTGAGAGTTAAAACCACCTTTTGAATGTTGGTTTTTGGAATGACTCAGCCTACCCCAGAAGGCGGAAGGGGCAAGAAGATGCCGACACTGCCTGACACCGAGAGGGGAAACCAGGGACGTCTCTGAGGACAGTCTGCTTGGGCAGGATGGGATTCACGGACAACACACAGAGCCATGCTCAGACCTGCACTTGGCTTATTGCTCTGTTGCCACCATATTAACATTCATAATAATTTCTGAACAAGGGATTCTGCATTTTCATTCCCCTGGGACGCTGCAAATGATGTATCTATTCTGTCCACAAGGTTTGGACGCTTCTACTTCCCTGTTAGCTCCATGTCCTGTGTCACTTAGAGAGGTTCTATCCGTATATGCCTCCTTGGTACAAGGAAGTTATTTCAGGCCCTCAGTGGAAAAATGACTCCGTGGGTGTCACGGGACTGTTTGTGACAGAGCTGGAACCCAAGCGCCGATTTTCACATCTGCGGCAGACCATCAAACATTTATCAGACCTCCTTCGGACACAATCATTTCATTAACAGGATGGTTGCCCTTTTACATTGGGAGAGAGGGCCACACAGAGAGGTGATCTGAAGGTCCTGCAGACACTGCTCCCACGGGCCTGCCTTGGTGCCCGAAGTCCACCGTTAGAGAGAACCGTATTCCCAAGCCGCATGTTTGGAAACTTCCATGAGTTTTTAAGTAGCCCCATACTGGTTCGCTATCATCTTAGAGGGAGCCACACCCTAGTTGTCATGGCTACCATTTGTCCAGTACTGGGGAAATGGGAGTGAACAAGGCAGACCCTGGCCCCGCCTTTGAGCAGCCCATGCTCTAGCAGGCAGGTGAGCCCGTGGATGGCCTCAGCTTCCCCAGCTGAGACTTCCTGTGTGAAGCTGCGTACATCACTGCACCGCTCTGAGCCTCAGTGTCTTCTTTAGCGAAGGGGATAACACTCACCTCGTAGGGTCCTTATGAAGGTAAGTGTCAGGTACGGGGCCTGTTAGGATAGAATGGTGCATTGCACACACAGATATGAAAAGATAAACATGTACCTTTTTGTCATCCAGGGCACACTTTTAATGTCACCTCCTCCGTGAGGACTCCAGGAGTGCTCCATCTGGATTTCATGCTCTGTGAGGATAGCAACTGTGCTTTCCTCACTTACTGCTCTACTGCAGAGCCTGGCACCTTGTGCCTGGCATGATAGATGCTAATATTCACTGAATTGAGTTGAAAGTGAAGCTGATGTAAAATTCCACCTACTCATCATTCCTTGAACAGACCCCCAGAAAGAAATCTAAGGCCCTCAACTTGACATTCAAGCAGTTGACCATCACCTGGCCTCCACTGGCCCTTCCAGCCTCCGTCCTGGGACGTGCCCTGCTGTTCCCTCAGGGACCACGTGACACTGTGATGTTCTGATGTGAGTCCAGGCTTTCCCCAGGATGCCTCTGCTTCCAGTATTCCTACCCCCGCACGGCCTGACTCCCTCATTTCTGCTGGCCAAGTGCCACTGGGAGCTCGCCCTAGGAATCCTGCTGAGCTAGGAGGTAAGTTCCTAAACATGGAGAAGCACTGGGGACAGACACAGGAACAAAGTTGGTGGGTGGACAGAGGTTAAACTGTGGGAAGTGAGTCAGGGAGGCCTGGAGGAAACTTCCTGGTCTGGCCAGGGTGGTTGGTGAGGCGGATGCCCTCACCTGAGAAAGATCACATGTTGAGTCATGCAGCCTGGTTACCCCAAGGCCCAGGAAAATACCATTGGGGGGGTGCCCTGGTGTCTCCTACAGCCTCATTCCATGGCCTCGGATGTGTCGGTTTAGAGAATAGTCATCACCTGGGAATTAATGTAGAGGAACTAAAACTAGTCCACAGGGTGTCCCTGCCAAGGGGGAGAAGGGGGACCTGGAGGGAGGAAGCCAGGGACAGAGGGGACCCAGCAGAGAATGCGTTCTACTTCCCTCGTGCCCTGGTCCCCTTATAGCATCCCTGTATCTTGGCTTCAGACATGGCACCGCCCCCGTTTTCTCAGAGGCCCAGATTGCCAAGCTGGCCTATGGGGGGGTCACAGTGCAAGTATGTGGCTGGACCGGGACCCACAGCCCCATTCTCAGAGTCGAACACCACGACTCTGCCACCACCCCACCCCCTTCTGTGTCATGTGGCATCGTGGGCCAGCTGTCTACAGCTGCATTCCCCACCAGAACACCCTATTCAGTACCGTTATCACCTCACACACTCACCCCTGCC
This sequence comes from Smutsia gigantea, assembly GCA_032199065.1. NCBI lineage: Eukaryota > Metazoa > Chordata > Mammalia > Pholidota > Manidae > Smutsia > Smutsia gigantea. The sequence goes on from JAVSCE010014746.1 coordinate 198,632, forward strand.
CACACATGCCCACACATACCCACACATACTAACTTACCTGAGCATATGTGCACACATGCCTGCTCACCAGCACGCACACACACACACACACATACACACGCACACACACACACACACCCAGATGCAAGGACCCAGGCACTGAGGACACTGAATGTCTTGTGAGAGCTGAAATATAGTGGTTGGACGCCCAGGCTTGGGGTTCCAGACCTGGCTCTGTCACTTACCAGCTGGGTAATCTAGGGCAAACCACTTCCACTCTTGTCTGTCTCAGTTTCCTCGCTTGCAAAATGCAGCTATTAATTGCATCTACCTCTAAGACTGTTGTGAAGCTTACTTGAGCACTTACAGATAGTAAATTCACAAATAGTAAATGCTCAATAAATATCAACTCTTAGTGGTGCTGTCTGTCAACTCAAACTTCTCAGCCCCTGGATATGCAGGCCTCCTCAAATGTGCAATGACTGCATTTCCTCAGAAATCTGTGCAATGTGTTGTTCACGTTTATAGGGAAAGTGGTGGCATTTACAGTGAGCCTTGCACTTCCAGGGTAACAGAAAACTCAGGCGGCTGTTTGGACAAAGTTCCTGGGCCTTCCCGGTGGTGGGGACAGAGTGCTTCTTCCCAGTCCAGCATCCATCTGCTTGGCCTGCCCGCCTGCTGACTTCACCGTTTGTCCACCCAAGAACAGTCATTTCATTGTTTCATCCTCAGCCCAATTCGACTCCCTTTACATTTTTACCGCTAAATTGAATCTACTGCCAGTAATCTAATTTACATTCGAAGGCACACACGATGCCAACACCACCAAACGCCAATAAAATTTCTAGTAAAACCCATAAATGGCTCGGCGCTTGTGTTTATGGAAATCTTAGCCTGCTCCTGCCCCAAGAACCCTGCAATGCAGAGTCCTAAATCATTCCCATATGACAGCGAGACACTCTGGATGCCCCCAGCAATGGGGGGTGAGGCTTTTCTCCAGGGCCTGCGGCAGAGAGCCCGGAGGTTGTGTCAGTGCTGTGGAAGCGGGTGGGTGTGGCTGGCTGGCTGCACACACCTGCAGAGTTAGAGCCTCCTGCCCCACCCCATGTCACCGCATCTTGCTGCCCCTGGCCATCCAGGTGGGCCTCTTTCAGAAGCACTGACCATCTCACTCCCGTTTCTGGAACAAGACATGAGAGAAAATGTACTCTACTTCGTAATTCACTCTCTCCTGCTGAGTCACACGGCTCCATCTGCTGAGCACATTACAGGCGTTTCATAGACTCAGGAAAGTCTACATTGTCGGTTTTGGAGAAACTCAGTGAGGACCCAGACCTTCTTTTAATTACAGGGTGACTAATAATACAAATAAAAGCAAATCCCTATTTGGGATTTAGCATGTGGCAGGCACTGTTCTAAGCACTTTACATATGTTAACCCAGTTAATCCCCCTGACAACCCCACGAGGCAGGGCTTCTCTTGTTCCAAATAACTGATGAGGAGACCGAGGCACAGAAGGGTTGAGTCGTCTGCCAAGGTTACACAGTAACTAAGCCTCAGAGCCGCTTGTGTAGTTCCACATGCCTGGCCACTGCGATACTCTGCCTCTTTTCTCTACCGAAGAAGCACCTGCCATATGCCGCTATGAACTGAGTCCTTCACATAGATTATCTCTGAGTCTTGCAGGGCTGTCAACCCCAGAGGGTTAATCACCTCACCTGGATATTTGCTGACCCAGCTTTTGATTGTTGTGGGACCTCAGGTACAGAGGTCTGAGTTGATCACACTTCTCAGGTCATGGCTAAAGTCACTGTTGCTCCTGTTAGTTTCCACCTTGATTGATTGATGAATGGATGGATCGATGTAATCTCTTATTTTGCCACTCCCCACTCCCACTCTTGCCACTATTGTAAAACAGGTTCTATAACTTTACATGCATGTAACTTTACTGCATGTAAATATGATTGTACTATAGATAACATGCTGCCTTATTCTCTTAATTCAACTCTGTGTATTTATGCTCTGTCTGTGTTGCTATGTCTGCCCCTAACTTCTCATGGTGTCCATAGTGTAAGATCCAGAATGTCTTAGTTATCTGTTCCCCCCCTGATGGGCATATAAGTCGCCTCTAATGCTCCTGGACCTAATCAGTGATGTGGTGAACATCCTTGTAAATATCCCCTTCTGGATTTGTATGAGAATTTCTCTGGACCAAACACTCAGGAGTAAAATCGGTGGGTCATAGGAGATACATATAATTAATTTGATCAAATCCTGTCAGATGACCTTCCAGAATGATACTCCACCCACCTCCAAACATCCTGCTTTCTAATCTGTGCTAACCAGATGGATATAAAATAATACCACATTGTTGATTGAATATGAAATCCTCTAGCTACTAATACAAGATTTCTTCATATGCTTGTTAGAATTTAGGGACTTTTTGGTTGTGAATGACTTGTTCATGTCCTTCGACCATTTTTCTAATGAAATCTTTTTTTTTTGGTAGATTTATAGCAGGTTATACATATTCTAGGAAATCAGTCCCTAATGAATTTTAGATACTGCACATGTGTTCCCTTTGTGTCACTTACCTGTTAGCTTTGTTGAGATTGACCTTCATTAAGTAGAAATCTTTAATCTTGATGCACTCAAAATCCATCAGATCTGTCCTATATTTCAAACCATAATTCGCATTCTATGGGTCTTGCATAGGAAGTCCTTTCTTGGCCCCCAACTCACAAAGATAATCCCCTATGTTATGTTTACAGTTCATCTGTCACATTTAGGTCTTTAATCCATCTAGTTCAACTTTGCTTATACCACTAGTTAGGTATCTAATTTTATTTTTCTCACTTTGTGAACCAGTTTCCCCAACGGCTTAAAAAAATCTTCCCTTCCCCATTGAAATGTGATGCCCCTTTACTGTCTATGAAGTTCTCATATACACATGCCTCTCTCTCCAAGCTCCCTTTTTGCTTCATTGGTATACATCCCAATTTTGTTTGTGGGACAATGGCTTTGTAGTATTTGAACGAACATCTAATAGTGTGAGATACTTCTCTCTACTCCTCTTTTTTCTCAGTTGATTTTGCTGTTCACAGTCTTTTATTCTTCAAAATAAGTTCATTGTGTCTTCAGAAAACCCTACTGGAATCAAGATTGAGATTGAGTTGGATTTATGGATTAACTTGGAGAAATTTGAAAAATTTAAAATATTAAGTCATCCCATCAATAGCTATTTGGTTTTTTTAGTTCTTCTAAATTTTTTTTTCATAGAGATCATGTGCTTTCTTTCTGGGTTACTTCCTAGGCACTTTATGGCTTTTTGCTCTTGTCTATGGTATATTTATTTATTATATTTTGTGTTTATTGTTCATGTACCAAAATCTATTGATTTTTTAAAAGTGGTTTTGTATTCAGTAACCTTGCTGAACTTTCGTACTAGTTTCAACAATTTGTTAATTCTAATTCTGTTGAGTTTTTTTTTTTTAGTAAGTGCAACTTTCTTTTCTTGGACCACCCTGGTCTAATTTAGGGATCAATTAGACACTGATAATCTGACAGACCTAATTTGAATAGTTTCTTTTGTTCTTCATCTCCTTTTGAAATAATTTATATAAAGTAAGAATATTCTATATCTTGAAACTTTGGTAGCACTCACCTGTAAAACCATCTGGGCCTGGGACTTTTGTGATGAAGAAACATAGGTTATCATTTCAATTTCTTTGAAGTGTATATTAGTCTATTCAAGAACAATTATTCTTCTTGAGTAAATTTTTTCTCTTTTTTATTATTCCAAAAAGTTTTCTATTTTTTCTTGACTTTAAAATGTATTAGATTTTAGTTTTTCATAATACCACATTCCAAGTCAGAGCTTCACCATAGAGGCTGTGGCAAGATCCAGGACTTAGGTGGGGCTGATGGGCCTCCTTCTTGGGCTGGGGCATCAGACAGCAACCCTGAGCAGCCAGAGCAGTCCAGGAAAGGAGGGCTCACACATGCGGTGGTAAGGCTCATGGGAAGCCGGAGACACCTGTAACAGGAAGCTGCTGGGACCAAGAGAGGGAGCAGAGTCTTCAGGCTCAGAGACTCTTTGATGGCACAGGGGATGTGTGAGGAGGTGGCCAGGCTAGGCCTGAGACGAAACTACACTTGGGGGGGAATTAAATACCAAAGTGGTGTTAAACAGCTGTTGTGTCCTGTCTTCTCAGGAGAGGTTCTTCTTGAATCCAACTCTTTTATGCTCACATTTACACCCCTTTCTGACTCCAGCCACCTGTGTCTGGCTCTCCACGAGGGCCTCTTCTCAGGAGGTAGCATACCACCCTCACACTGAAGGTAACACGGTGGTAGCACCATCTGGGAGCTTGTAAGAAATGCAGAATCTCAGCCCTCATTACAGACCAACTGAATCAGGATTTGTATCCCAGAAAGGTCCCAGGTGCTGAAAGGCTGTGCATTAGACTGTAAGTTCCATGGGGGGAAATGCATGTCTTACAGCACAGATATGAAAGTCTGAGAAGCACTGTGTGACTCTGGGAATGGCATTAAACCCTGTGCCTCTGTAACCTCATGTATAAAATGGGGGTCATGATAGTAGTTCATGCCTCAGCAGAAAACTGTGGGGGGGATTTCTTGAGTTGATAGAGAGATGGTGCATGGGAATTGCTGTGTAAGTACCTGGAACATTTTCTAAACCTTCCTTGTCACAGAGGTAACAGGCTATGTTCTAGCTTTCTCTAGAGGCCTGCTTTGTTTTTGACATTTCTTGCTTCTCCTTATTTGTTGCCCAGATAGTACAATGATATAATTAATATACATGAGAAAAATTGTAGGGATGGGTGGCAGAGGACTGCACATTGCCTCCCCTGCCCCAGCCCCTTACCAACCAACTCTTCCCTTCTGTAGGTGCTCCTACTCTTTACTAGTTAATACATTCATCCAATATTTATTGAGCATCTACAAACGCCAGCCATTGTTCCAGGTGCTAGACCTACAGCAGTGGGAAAACAGACAGAATCCCTGCCCACCCCCATCCTTACAGACCTCACACTCTAATAACAGGAGACAGATATGAAGTTAAATAAACAAGCAAGATAACTCAGGGTAGGTTCCAGGTTGTACACTTCCATTTTCACTTACCATATATTGGATGCATTTTACATGTTGTGACAGAGCAGTCACCCACCCTTCTTAATGTCTTCAGAATACTATATGGAATTTAAAGAATTTATGGACACAAGGGAGCCATCTATTTTCAGGGTTGGTCTCACCGGTGGGTGGGGTCCTCTCTCTTTTCCTACAGAGTGTGGGCCCCTTACCAAGGAGCGCAAGGTGTAAGCCTGGCCAGTCAGAGCATCACCCTCTGCTGGCCTTGCAATTGGTCCCGGAAGGTGGGCATGTGACTCAAGCCGGGCCAATCAGCCCCAAGCAGGAGACCTGCCTGGTCTTTATCTTGATGCCTGAGAAGAGACTTTCTCTCCTTCTCAGTGGACTTGAGCCAGGAGAACATCAGGCTGGATTTGGGGCACCGCCACGGAGAGCATCTGAGAACATGGAAAGAACAGAGGAAAGAGCATGGAGACAGAGAGAGAGAGTCCAAGTCCTGGAAAGAGTGTAGAAGCCCCATCACCTGCTCCTTGACTTCTAAGTTTTTCACTGAAGACAAGTTGGGCTGTTTTTCTTGCCTCTTCCTGGAGAGACATGAGGTTATCTTTGTTCTCACAGAAAAAAATAGAGGCACCATGTTGTAATATGGGATCCAAATATAATGAGCTAACACTCTCCCAGAGCAGCTCTCAACCAGTGGCACTCAGGGGTTGTTATACTCATACCCCAGCACTCCCACCCCAGCCCCTGTGTGAGAAAAGCCGAGTGCAGGTTCTGCCCTGGCCCCCAGAGTCTCCCAGCTGGACCCAGCTCGAATTGCCCTTAGGGTAATTGACTTGCTAACAACCACTTTGATTGGATTCCTTCCCTTCCCCACCTCCCTGCCCCACTTACCTATTGGTGTTCCCTGGAATCACCTGCCAGATAAACAACATGTACTCTGCTCCTTGTTTCAGAGTCTTCTTCCAAGGGAACCCAAATTAGATTATCTCCCTGAGAGGTGATTATAAGGGTTGAATGGGGGAATGATGGGCACAGTACTGGCATCTAAGAGGCACTCAACAAACAAACAAATTATTAGTCATCTCTTTGGTTTTGAAGTATGTGCTATGCTCCCTTCACCTCTTATCTTAAGGGACAGAGAATGAAGCCAAGCAGCCTTTGCAGATTTACTATAAATTTCACTCATATGGAGATGTGTAGCACACAGTTAACAAATAATAAAATGCACAATACTTTTTACTGTAAATTCTTCACAGCCAGTTGGTTCTCATAAAATGCTCTCATTGATTGTTGCTGAGTGCCCATATCCATAACCAACCCATGGCTGCAACTGAAGAATGAACAAGCACACTTCTGACAGGAACATTGGTTGATGTTTCATTTATGTTAGTAAGTAAGACAAAAGTGAAACAATTAAGGTTTCACTAGTTCGTTAACAATGTGAGCAACTTCTTGGCTGACCCAGAGAATGGTTTTCAAAAATTGCGAGAAGAGTTCCTCAATTTGGGACTATGTGTAAGGTAACAGCTACAAACATGACACACTTTAAACCTATTTTGCATATTTTCAAGTCTATACCATCACAACGATACAAATTAAGCCTGGTTTGTAGCAGCTGTCCATTTCTGTGGTGTAAATATTCCTGCCATGGCTGATTTCAAATTATCAGTGTGATGTCACTTGAACACAGAGCTGGGGAGAGATGCAAAGTAGCATCTAGTGTTATCTCTATATACTATTATATCTATTATATACTATATTATATACTGATAGTATTATATCTACCACTATTATTAGTATTTCTATCACACAGATAAAATAGGCATAAATAACCTTAAGAGCTTAGGTGATAGTAAAAATCTAGTGAAATAATCAGGAAGTGATGAGTTTTAAGTATTTATTACATTTGTTTTCTTTTTAATTATTAAAATTTATTTTTTAGAGCAGTTGTAGGTTCATAGCAAAATTGGGCAGAAAGTACAGAGAGCTCCCCTGGACCCCCTGTCCCCTACATGCACAGCCTCCCCCACCACCAACATCCTCCACCAGGAGGTTGGGTGCATTTGTTACCAACGTTGAGCCTCCACTGACATGACATCATAACCCAAAGTCTATAGTTTCCACCGAGGTTCACTCTTGGCATGTCACGTGGGTTTGGACCAATGCGTGACCTGCATTCACCATCAGAGTATCACATAGGGGAGTTTCACTGCTATGTTTGTTTTTAATATAACTTATTTAATTGTAAGTTTACATAATTTTTAATGATGGCTCTATTTAACAACCTACTTGTAAAAATTCCTGAAATTGTAACAGTTGGCCCTCAGGGGCCAGTGCATGCCAGTTCAAGCACATCCCCGCCACTGGGCCTCCACAGGGAGCCTGAGGTCCCCAGGCCTCACCTGTAAGGCTGCCTTCTGAACGCAGAAGACCCACTTCGTAACTGGGTGGAGCTAAGTCCCACCCTTGCCTCCCCTGCCCTTCCCCGAGCTGATAGGGCCGTTTCTCCTGCCACTTTTGGCCAGACCTCTGAGCCATCAGGTGCCTGTTGCAACCATCTGGTTTGGGTACTGGCATGAGACCTGGAAGCCTCCATGCACGCCTGTGCCAGAAGGTCCGGCATCAAGGACATCTTCTCCAAACCTTTTATTCCTCCCGGGTGTGGCTGTCTGGCTAAGTGCAGTCATGCTTTTGGATGGGACGCCCTGAGAAATTTACAGTAAAAATCAAGAACAATTTTACGTCAAGGAGGAATCATTTCATTGGAACGCCACCACCTGAAGTTCCTCTGTCCACAGGCTTAAGTAGCATGGCTATTATTTTTATTGCCCTCCAGAGAGATTTATACAGGGCACGCTGCCTTAAAGAGACAGCCCTTAGAGCTGCAGCTGGCTGAGCCCAAGAGGGAAATCCTGAATGCTCTGATAGCGGGGGGCAGGGGGGAATTCAGAGTCAGTAGATCTCAAAGTCCGTGGGGATGGGCACTTCCAGGACAGGGAGATTAGTTCCACCCCAGGGGAAGCACAGAAGAGGCACCAACCCAGTTATTTACTTAACAAACACTCATGTTGCATGAGCAATGTGTCATGCGCTGTTCTAAACATTTTTTTAATATAATTTATTTTATTATCATTAATCTACAATTACATGTGCAATATTATGGTTATTAAACTACCCCTTCATCAGGTCCCCCCCACCAACCCCATTACAGTCACTGTCCATCAGCGTAGTGAGATGCTATAGAATCACTACTTGTCTTCTCTGAGTTGTACTGCCCTCCCCGTGCCCCCCCAACATTACATCTGCTAATCGTAATGCCCCTTTTTCCCTCTTATCCCTCCCTTCCCGCCCATTTTCCCCAGTCCCTTTCCCTTTGGTAACTATTAGTCCGTTCTTGGGTTCTGTGAGTCTGCTGCTGTTTTGTTCCTTCAGTTTTTTTCTTTGTTCTTATACTCCACATATGAGTGAAATCATTTGATACTTGTCTTTTTCGGCTTGGCTTATTTCACTGAGCATAATACCCTCTAGCTCCATCCATGTTGTTGCAAATGGGAGGATTTCTTTTCTTCTTATGGCTGAATAATATTCCATTGTGTATATGTACCACCTCTTCTTTATCCATTCATCTACTGATGGACACTTAGGTTGCTTCCATTTCTTGGCTATTGTAAATAGTGCTGCAATAAACATAAGGGTGCATCTGTCCTTTTCAAATTGGGCTGCTGCATTCTTAGGGTAAATTCCTATGAGTGGAATTCCTGGGTCAAATGGTATTTCTATTTTGAGTTTTTTGAGGAACCTCCATACTGCTTTCCACAATGGTTGAACTAATTTGCAGTCCCACCAGCAGTGTAGGAGGGTTCCGTTTTCTCCACATCCTCGCCAACATTTGTTGTTGTTTGTGTTTTGGATGTTGGCCATCCTCACTGGTGTGAGGTGATATCTCATTGTGGTTTTAATCTGCATTTCTCTGATGATTAGCGATGTGGAGCATCTTTTCATGTGCCTGTTGGCCATCTGAATTTCTTCTTTAGAGAAGTGTCTATTCATGTCCTCTGCCCATTTCTTAATTGGATTATTTGCTTTCTGTTTGTTAAGGTGCATGAGTTCTTTATATATTTTGGATGTCAACCCTTTATCAGATACGTTTTTTATGAATATATTCTCCCATACTGTAGGATGTCTTTTTGTTCTACTGATGGTGTCCTTTGCTGTACAGAAGCTTTTCAGCTTGATATAGTCCCACTTGTTCATTTTTGCTTTTGTTTCCCTTGCCCGGGGAGATATGTTCATGAAGAAGTTGCTCATGTTTATGTCCAAGAGATTTTTGCCTATGTTTTTTTCTAAGAGTTTTATGGTTTCATGACTTACATTCAGGTCTTTGATCCACCTTGAGTTTAGCTTTGTGTATGGGGCTAGACAGTAGTCCAGTTTCATTCTCTTACATGTAGCTGTCCAGTTTTTCCAACACCAGCTGCTGAAGAGGCTGTCATCTCCCCAATGTATATCCAAGGCACTTTTATCAAATATTAATTGACTGTATATGTTTGGGTTAATGTTTGGATTTTCTATTCTGTTCCACTGGTCTGTGGGTCTGTTTTTGTGCCAATGTTCTAAACATTTTTACACACAAAATATACTTAACACATAATACACTTGAACCTCATATATATCAAATCCACTTTACAGATGAGTTAACTGAGGCCTCAGAAGGGCGCGTGACAGGATCTGAACTCAGGCAGTCTGGCTTCAGAGTCAGTGCTCCTAGCGACAATACCACTCATGAAGGCAGCAGAGAATGTGGTGGAGTTCAGTTAGGCTGCTGTGGTCGTCGTGAGTGTGGGGAGATGGGAGAGGAGGAGTGGGTTCACACTCATTTGATACACATGCACACCCATGCATATATGCACAATTATCCACATGTGTATGCACAGGGCCATGGGTATATGCCCACATGCACAGTTGTGCCCACATGCACACACTCTTTATCTTTACCCTGAGGGCAGTGGCAGGTCCTTGAAACAGGATAATGTCACCATGAGATATATGCTTTGGAAAGGTCACTCCAGCCGGGCATGTGGGGAAGTCCCTTCTCTCTGCTCCTCAGCTTCCTTATCTAAAAAATGGGGACCTGCTTGTCTTTATAATGAATGGGAAAACTCTTTGTGAACTGTAAAACTGAAGGTGTGCGCACCCTGTTTTCAAAAGCCCACATCCTTGTCAAGGGAGTAAAACGTGAAAGTTACCAACATAGCCCTCTATACACTGAGCCGGCATGAGGGTGATGGGGAATGTGGTGTGTGTGTGAGTGTGTGTATGTGCAGCAAAAGAAGTAACTGGAACCCACAGAGAGTAAGAAAAATGCACAGGGTCACTCAGAAAGTTCATGGCCGAGCTAGGATTTGAACGCAGAGCTGTCAGACCAAAATTCTCATGGTTTCTGCCTGATGTTTCCAGGTTTGGGAAATAGCCAAGAGTCAAAATCATGGAACATTTTTCCCAGCTTCTTGTCTCCTCTGACTATTGGGCCTCGCTACCCCAGGGCTGTGCTTGTCGACACTTCCAGAAGCCTCACAGGGCAGTGATTTACAAGCTCTTCACCATGGGCAACCCTTGTCAGCTTATAATATTGATGTGTAATCATCCTGGCTTGATAAATTGTAACATATTGTTGTCTCCCCTGCCTCCTCCTGCACCCTTTTCTGTTCTTACAAGGGACAGAGCACTTCCCTGAAGGGGCCTGTTGATGTCACAACAAGGGAGGTGGCTCAGCGGGGACTTGGACATTGGATCAGGGACTGCGGTCAACTCTTGGCCCCACCCTTTCCCAGCTGTAAAATGGGCATAACATCGTAGTTAACCCCTGATAACCCTGACAAACACGAAACCTGATGCTGGGTAAGGTGAGATGTTTGATGAATGCTGAGAGGTCTGGGGAGTGACAGGCGTAGGTTGGAGAGGTCTGCAAAACAAGGCAAATGGCCCTTCACTCAACTTCTGAGAAATGGTGCCAGCTGTTACAGAAAGAGCTGCCACAGGAGACAGAGCCACAGAGGTGGCTTCTTAGTCCACAGGTCCTGATGCTTGGAGGGCAACGGAGAATGGACAGAATAGAGGTCAGAATCAGAAAGGTGGGTGGTGTCCGAGAGACCTGGGCTTGAGTCCCAGCTCTGCCGCTTATTCGCTGAGCAACCTCACCAAAATCTCACCACCTCTCTGAGCCTCGGTTTCGTCTTCCGTGAAATGGAGGTCACTGCAGCCACCCCTGAGCTCTTGGGACACTGCAGGCTGTGGGGAAGAGGCCGGGCACCGAGCAGATGGTCAATAAACAGCAGTTCCCAGAGGATTCCTGTTGTTGGGACATTTCCCCTCAATGAGGCAAGGAGCGCACTCAGCCAGGCCTCAGGAAAACTCCAGACTGCCTACAGGGAGGGAAAGCTCCCAGCACCTCCTTCCCAGCCGGCACTTGGGGCTTCACTTACCTCTTTGAAAATTAAATTAAAACTTAACAGTAGTACCATTGTGGCCATACATTGCCGGCCTTGCCAGGAAATAGTCTTTAATATCCACTGCTGACAGGATGGAATTAGCTACATTTTTTTTTGTTGTTTGGGTTTTTATTTCTTGCTCTAACATTCATTCTCCCCCACAGGGTGTAAGCTGGTGTTTCATCCCATCCTGAGAGCGCTGGGCTGCTCTTAGGTACAACAGGAGGGAGGCCTTGGTCCCCAGGCAGACTGAGGTGAGCGCTCCGGGAGCTGCGGGCAGGGGGAGCTTGCTGCCCTCCCGTCATCCGAGTTGGCCGACACAGTTGCGTACGGACAAGAGAATCAGTGAAGAATTATTGTTAAGCCTCCTGATCATGATCCTCATTAGAGGTCACTGGAGCTCGGCGGGCCTGAACGCAGCGCTAAACCCCATTAAGATGGGACACACTCAGGAAAAATATGCTGGAGGTAACTTAATAATCCTGGAAACAGGTCTGCATTCTTTTTTGTCTTTGGCCCAAAGGAGAGGTAATTCCTGATTCAGCCGGAGAAGTGGAACCATGCCGACTCAAGAGAAAGGCCTAGATTGGGTGGCCAAGAAGGACTTGGTACGATGGGGAGGCCGGGCTGTTTCTCCTGGATCTGGTCACATCCCATTCCTCCACACCCCATCAAGGCTTCTGCTAGCCCTTTAGAACCTTCCAGAATCTTCATGTGCATTAGACAACAGAGACCCTTTCTCCAGTTCAAGGCAGCACTGCATTTGACGTTGTGTGGCAAGTGGCAAGGAAGCTGGATTTCCTGTCCCCTGCCACCTTCAGCACACCCCTATGTAGAGGCCCCCCTCCGCACCCTCACACATAGATGGCGCTTTACAGTTTATAAAGCACTTTTGCATCCTTCACCTCTTTGGATTCTCCTACAGGCAGAGTGGGATTATTGCAGACATTTCACAGATGGAAAACAGAAGCACAGAGACGTGAAAAGGCTTAGTCAGACTACAGGGCTGTTGGCGACCGCAGCTGGGCCTTGTGACTCTGAGTCCAAGTCCCATTCCTGGGTTGTCTCCAAGGCTGTCTGGGGCTGGGATGTTCAAGTGTTGAAGTTATAAACCCCAGGACCTCAGAATGTGACTGTATTTGGGAATAAGGTCTTTAAATAGGTGATTAAGTTAAAATGAGGTCATAGGTGTGGGCTCCGATCCAATCTGACTGGTATCCTTATGAGAAGAGGAAATTGGGACACACACACACACACACACACACACAGAAAGGACCACGAGAAATCACAGGGAGGAGGCGGCCATCTACAAGCTAAGGAGAGAGACCCCAGAAGGAACCAGGCCTGCTGACACCCTGATCTCAGACTTCTAGCCTCTAGAACTGTGAGACAATTTTCTGTTGTGACAGCCACTCAGTCAGTGGCTCTCTGTTATGGCAGCTCATGCAGATGAGTATAAGTTATAAAGGCCCTGCTAGGCTTCGCTGCCTCCGTGGAGTCTTTGTTAACCGGGCCCCCATCAGCTTTGCCAACTCCCAGCCTCCCTTGCTACTTGATGGGCACTTGCCACGTACCTCTTGGGACAGAGACCACCCCCCCCATGCCGCATTACCGTGTCATTGGGTGGGGGATGCAACAGGCCTCAACCCCACGCTTATTCACTGATGCGTGTGTGTGATGGTGTTGAGGAGTCTTAAGCCAATTGGATTTTATAGGATATTCTTTCTCATTAACTTGTGTTTTCATTAGAATTTATACTATCCTATCAGCCTCATGTGCTTCAAGACTGCTAGAAGTGGTACCTGAACAGGGCTCCGAAGAACTTTTTGTAAATTTCATATTTCATCTCATACATATGTGTATGGATTATATGCACAAATAGGCATGGGCATATGTTTCATGATTTGTTTTATGTATAAGGTTATCTGTTGAGCATTACATAAATACACTTACATACATGTAAGCGCCTTGTTTTTATTCGGCCTATGATTATCATCAGCATATGAACATACCAAAAAAAAAAATTAAAATGGTATTTCTTGCCCGAGTTTTTTCTAGAAATCTGTTAACATGTTATTAAAAGAGGTTAAATTACCATTATGTGTCACATTTTGACTTTGATATTTTCGACATTCTCCTTTGAGATATTTTGAGGCTCCCATGTCAGACCCTTGAATTAGGCAGAAGCCTTCAAAACCAGCAAACCGATTTCCAGCACCCACTTTTCCTGCATGTGCGTCTGTGTGTCCTTCTTACATGGGTATGTCCCCCCGCCCTCCACAGACCTGAGCACAGAGGGAAAAGTCTACAGCAGGTGCTTGATAAAGGCTGATGTTTTTCCAGGCCTGGGTCCAGCCTGCAGGGTCCTAGCCCAGTTGGGCAAGTCCACTGGAGTTGCCAAGCAGCAGTCCCACACGTGGAGGACATGGCTCTTACTTCACTGCCCCTTGCCTGTGACCCCCCCCTGCAGCCCATCCTCACCCGGGAGGGCGGGCACTCTGGCCGGGAATGCCCATGTGGAGGTCAGCAGAGCTGAAGCCGCTGGTGAGCCATCCCAGCCTGCAGACATGGCAAAGTCCAAAGGGCTCTCCTGACTCTCATCCAGATGGGGGCACCCAGGCCAGCCTTGGCTATTCCTGACTCCCCAGCCTGTGGCCACTGGGACCCAGCACACAGAAATGTGACCCATGGAACTAGCAGCCCCAGTAGGAGCCTTCTCCTACCAAAGCCCTCCTGTTGAGACCTTTATGATTTGGGCTGGGACGGCAGGGCTCAGAGGGAGAGTGGGCAGAGCCTGCAGGGCGAGAGAGGCTTTGCTGAGGAGCCGCATTTTCCAACGAACCTTAAAGGTGGACAAGAGCCTGTAGACAGAGAATTGGCTACACATTCGTCGCTATTTCAGCAGCCCCTGGTCTGTTCTCCGAGTCCCTTGACCCTGATTCTCCACAGATGGGCTCTGGGACCTCGGCGAGCCGCCTCCTCTCAGGAGCACTGAGAGAGCAGGGAAGCCCAGGGAGATGAGACCCCTGTTAGCTTCCTGGGCCCCCTGAATCCCAACAGCGTGAGTGGGTCGGCAGGCCTGTGTGGGAGGCCGTGGAGGGGCTGGCTGTTCAGGGAACCAGCCGGGCGGGCGACCCTCCCAAAGCAAGGAGAGCATGGCTGTCCCTGGAGAGAAGCCCGCCTTTCCACACCGCCTGCCTGGAGCGTGCTGACAGGATAGGAGCCCTGTCCCTAGCAGCGCCAAGGCCCTTTCACCCAGCTCTTTAATAAAACCAGTGTCTGCCTCTAGACCAGAGCGCCCTTCCTTCCCGCATGGGCGCTTGACCATACCTGAGATGTATAAACAACGCTCGAGACTGACACTATTGAATTAGGCTGCTCCTGACATTGCTATGGTTGGCAGGTTCCTCTGTGATTGTTATCAGCTATAATGAAATCTGGAGAGTGGCTGGAATGCTAACACATTCCCCAGCAGTGTGGCCTTCTGTGGACGCAGGTGAGCAACTCGTCCACCCCTCGTCAGAGTCGCCATGGCAGCTCCAGCCCACTGCGGCCTGGTCTGTTTCAGTAAAGCAACTCCTCAAGTGTGTGCTCTCAGGGGCCAACTGGCCAAGCGGTGTCATTTCGTGTCCTAGGAAAGCCCTCCTACCCCACCGTGAGGCTTTGTGTCTGATGAACAATGAGAAGGTGACAGTGACAGACAGGTGACAGTGTCACCATCGAAACAGCAGACCATGCCAGGCTGCAGCTGCAGCTTGCCTACAACTGGCACTTTGAGCTGAGTGACCGGAAGGACCCCCTAGAGATGGCCAAGCTCTTCTCAGTGCTTGACTTTGTGGGTGATGCCTGCAAGGCCATTGCATCCCGTGTGTGGGGGCCGTGGCCTCTGTTACCTTTGATGACTTCCATAAGAACTCAGCCCGCATTATTCGCACTGCTGTCTTTGGCTTTGAGACTCTGAGAGCCAAGAGGCCTGGGAGCACACCCCAGCCCCGAGACCAGGCTGTCTTCCCCCAGAATGGACTGGTGGTCAGCAGCGTGGATGTGCACTCAGTAGAGCCCGTGGATCAGAGGACCCGGGATGCTCTACAGCGCAGCGTGCAGCTGGCCATCGAGATCACCACCAACTCCCAGGAGGCAGCCGCCAAGCATGAGGCTCAGAGACTGGAGCAAGAAGCCCATGGCCGGCCTGAGAGGCAGAAGACCTTAGACCAATCAGAAGCTGAGAAAGCACGAAGGGAACTCTTGGAGCTGGAGGCGCGGAGCACTGCCTTGGAGAGGACCGGGGCAGCCAGGGCGGAGGCGGAGTCCCGTGCGGAGGCGGCACTCATTGAGGGAGAAGGCTCCGTGCTGCAGGCCAAGCTGAAAGCAGAGGCCTTGGCCGTTGAGACAGAGGCTGAGCGCCTGCCTCAGCCTGGCTGGGTGGGTCCACAGGTGAGCACCAGGTGGGCTTGAAATGTGATCTGTTTTGCCACAGAACAATTTTCTCATTTAGTCATTCACTGAACAAAGATGGAATGCACACTTTCCCACAGGGCACAGCCAAGAAGAGGAGGCTCCTGAACTCCAAGGTTCACAGTCCAGTGGGGAGCAGCTTTCTACACATACGGTAGCAGGTAGCATGCGTGTTCCAGACACCATGACGTGCACAAGATAGGAGCCTGGGGTGGGGGCATTATAGAGGCCTTCCTGGAAGAAGCTATGAATCAGGGGCAGGGTGGTCAGGGTTGGGCACTGCATCAAAAGACTCTACTCGAGGACCTCTGGGAGTCCCAGCAGAGGGTTTGAATTGACGCCAGATGTCTGGGTCAAACAAGATTCAGAAGTCAAACCCCTTAGTGTGGGGCAGAAATGGGGGGAATCTCATGGTGGGGAGCTCCAGCCCATGGGATGAGGACAGTGGCTCCCTCCCTGCCTGCAGTGGGACATGGGGGAGAGGAGGACCAAAGGGAAAGTTTCAGTCGGGCTATAGCTGCATGTGGGCGGGAGGCTGATCGCTAACCTGGCTGGAAAGGCTCACATCTTCAAGTGACTGTGTGCTGGGTAACACTGTGCCCTCCCCGGTGCTGACAGGGAAGACCAGGCTGGCTGGTGCTCTGCACTCAGCAGGGCCCTGGAGTCCTCCCCAAAAGCATCCTAGGCCCAGGGGCTTAGCCCTGGCGGAGGCAGACTCTTGGAGGTTCGCATTGCCTGCAGGGCATATGGAACCCCAGGGGCTTCCACTGCAGAGGAAGGAGGCAAGTGGGTAACAGGGAAACACAACACCTGAGAGTAAACAGGTGAGTGCCGTATGACCAATACACCTCCTGTCTCTTGCTAACTCTGCCAAGGCCGCTGGTGAGCAGGTTGGGGACAAGCCTCTAGAACCCATCCACTGACACCCAGGTCCCCCTCTGCCACATACCACATTGGACAACTCGCTTAACGTCCTGTGCCTTGGACTCCTCGTTGCTCACCTTTAGAGTGGGCTTATCAGAGCTCGTGACCCACAGGGTCGGGCGCGTGTGTTCGTACTACCTCCATGGCTTCCAATGGTGCCTGGCAGATACCCTGTCACATAGTCTTGTGTTGGGCTTCTTGTTGACATCCTAGGTCGAGAAAGATTCTGGGGCCCAGGAGGAGTGGGGTGCACCCTGTTTCGTCATCCCAGTGATCGGCCCAGGTCACTGCTTCCTGCGGTAGCAACCCCTTGCCTCTCCTTGTCATGACTCTGACCGCTGTCCCCGCCTCCTACGCCTCCAGGCCTCTCCACCTCATTCCTTCACTTACCTTTGGTCACAGTGCATGACAGGATGATGTCTAGACAAAGGCGGCAGCAGTGGGCCAGAGTGGAGGCCACAGGGAGCGTCTGCCTGGAGCGTCTGTCTCGTGTCCACCAGGAGCACAAGGACAAGTCCGAGGAGGCTGCTCCACCTTCCTGTGGGTCTGTGGCAAGTCACTGCTCCTCCCCAGGCTCGGTTTCTCTCACAGAACAATGAGGGGCCGACTCTTTGTCAAAGAGGACCCCTCAAGGACAAGGCAGAAATGGACCTTCTCTGGTTGGGCTAGGGGCCTGGGGCCTCTCCATTTGGCCAGGTCCTCCCTGACCCCTGAGGACCTTCTGGTTAGTCGGCTCTGGCCTGGGGTGGGGACATGGCTAGGGGACTAAAAGCCAGCGCAGCACTGCCTGAGGGGCAGGCCGTGACCCAGTCTCAGCCACCTTGGATTCCGAACCCAGAGCTGCCACCCTCTAGCTGTGGCCCGAGGACAGTATTTGATTTCTTGGAGCTTCAGCGTCCCCATCTCTAAAAGGGAGTAATGATCATGGTTTTGGGGCATGCAGAAATGAGGGCTCAAGTGAGAGGACAAAGGGGGAGTGGCAGGCCTGTCCCTGCTGTCATGCAGGTGAGACCTGGAGGCCCTGGATGTTTCCAGGCGCTCCAGAGTCTGCAGTGGAACCCAGCCTCCTCTGCCCGGACCCCCTTGGCAGTCCCTCTCTCCCATCCTTCTTCTGATGAGGCCAGGTGCATCTGCATTTCCTGGAAGATCTTCCCTGCCTTCCACCCAGAATGCAATTGGGCCAAACCCTGCCCACCCTTCCAAGTCCAGCTCGGACTTGCTTCTTTGGGGCAGGCTTCCCACCACTCCAGCCAAGTGTCCCCCCAGAACCGGCCCACCGCCTTGGCCTGTAAGCGCCCTCCCCACTTCCTCATGCAGTCAACTCTTTCCTCCTTCCAAAATCAAGTTCAAGGCCCTGTAACTCAGGCCTCTTCTCATCTCCTCCCTTGGCAGCACAGCCCTGCAGTAGCTGACACCACACGGCCAGTCACGGGCACAGAGTTTAAGCCCTGGCTTTGCTGCTTCCTAGTCCAAACCTCTGAGCCTCAGCTTCCTGATTTGTAGAATGGGGATAGAGATACCAGTGCCTCCCCCATATGAGGATTCACTGCAGTAAAGGACACAGCCCAGCGCCTGGCCCATAATAAATGCTTAGTAATGATATTTTTATTATCACATGGAATTATCACACCAACCAACCAGGGACGAGGCTGGAGTGAACCCATTCCAACTGATGGAGCAGAACCACGGCCTAGAACTTCCGCCAGCATCCCTGGCTTACCAGAGGTGTACCGCAGGGCAAGCCTTCCCAAGACCTGCTTTCAGGAGGTGAGGCACTTCCACACGTTGTCTCATCTAATCCCAGTGCCGTCCCCAAAGGCCGGCATGATTAGTATCCCCAGTTCGCAGATGAGGAGACAGGATCAGGAGGATTAAACACCCTTCCCAGACCACACAGTTCCTAAGGGGCAAGCAGGGCCTAGGCCTGGATTTGTCTTTCTTAGCTTTTCTCCACTGTGCACCCCTCGTCCTGTGCCCCTCACAGGGTGCCCCTCGGGAAGGCTGACTGGACAAGCCCAGGTGCCATGCCACAGGCCTGTCCCACCCCCCACTCCGTTTAGAATGGGATCTAAAATGTTCATATGGGATACTGTCTACAAAGTAGTTTCACACTGAAGAAATGCCACCTCTTGCACCAATTACAGTTTCTCTCCTGGAATCTTTGCAAATACAAAGAATGCCCTTTACTTTTACAATGGAAATGTGAAAGCTTTGAGCATTCATTGCCTCTATAAAGCTCCAAGGGCGCTCACTCCTGCCAATTCCAGATGACCCAGAAGTACTGGATGCGAATTTGCCATAAACACCCCCATCCCTATAGTTGTGTCTCACCGGGCTGGGGACCATGACGTTGCTCCGGCATGTCGTAGTTTAAATAGGGTGTTCCTGTGTATACATTTATCTAGTCATCCAATACCTGTTGGGGGCTCCTACAGCCCAGCCACAGGACTGGGTGCTGGGTGCACAGTGAGACATAGAGTTCCCGCCTTCCTGGAGCTCAGAGGCAGAGGTCAGGGAGAGGCACCCAACAGTGTACAGTCAGAACTGTGTGAAGGACACAAAGAGAGCTGTGGTGAAGAGAGAAGGGGTTCTGGCTGACCAGAGCAGACCACTCTGAGGGGTGGCCACTGCACCAAAGGACCATTCTGGATCCTCACATCCCTCTCTGAGGCAGGTAGACCAGACGTTATTTAGTCCCATTTTCTAGAAGAAAAATCCCAGGCTTGGAGAGGTTCAGTCTCTTACCCAAAGTCACATAGCTAATAATCAACAGAGCTGGGGCTCAAATGTGGGCCGTCTGGGGCCCTTTCTCTTACCTTCACTGTCTTAACTTATTTGCCCCTGCAAATTACTAAGCAGAGTCAAAATGTGGTGTTGACATTTAAAAGCCTGATGCTGAATAAGGTGCCTATACCTGAAAAGATACTCTTTTTCCATTTCCAAAGGGCCCCGGCCTATTCTCCAAGTGAATATCTGCAAGACACATCTAGGGAAGTCCCTGGAGGGGGGCGTCTGCAAAACTCATGTCCTGTCAATATGCTCTTATGCATGTCATCACACCCAGGTTTCAAAAGCCACTGACAATAAAAACAAGACTCAGCAGAGGGTCATGGCATAAGTGTGTGCATGTGTGTGTGCACACGCGTGTGCAGCTCCATGCCTGCTGCTCTGTGCATTCCTGCTCACGGTGATAGGGTCAGGGAAGAATTTTCTGTGACTAATTAGGTTTTAACTTGCCAGAGAGAAAGTGGACATTGGCAGCCTATTGTATAAGAGTGAAACAAAGTTTGAACTAGAGTGAACTTAATTTCCTTTGCACTGAAAGGAAAGAAAGATTAATGAAATATCCCCAAATCCATCCTGTTAGTTTTTATTAAATCAGCAAATGAAATTTAACCTCCAATTCTGTTATAATGTCCTTTCCTGTAGATTGGGTTTCAACGAGCCTAAGTGAAATAGACACCCTCCTCTAGAACAAACTTTCGATATGAAAATTGCATTATTGCTGTCAACATCAGGTTACCTGAGGAACAAGCCACTTGGAAAACAATTATTTCCACAAAGAGCAGAATGACACATATGTTGCCTCAAATGTACAAGAGCCATACTGTTCTGATTATGGTGTTTCTGCAAGGCCACTTCTCACCTCTTTGCTAAATGCTAATAAAAAAAAAATCAGTTGAATTTTATGTCACAGCAGCTGCAATATTTTTATCTTCAAACAGAGGTGAGAAGAGGGTAGGGGGAGGATGGCCAACAACGATCCATCATATGCCTGTTGTGCTGCCAGACACTGGCTCGCTCCCATGTTCGCATAATGCTTCAAGGTGACAACGCTTACCCATTATGAAGATGTGGAAACTGAAGACTTAGGAAAGCAACATATTCACTAAGGTCACAGAGTTGTAATTCAGGCTCATTTAACTAACCTGCAGTCATTTCCTGGCTTTCTAGCAAGGAAGTATTCATTCACTGGACACATGTGGGCAAGCTAAGCACCACTACATGCTGGCGCCCTGATGGTCTTGGGAACCCCAAGTGTCCAACGTACACCAGCTGGTGATGACTCTTCAACCTCTGTGTAACCCTTGGCCATTCATGACTTCTTTCATTCAACCTTCACCAGGACCCCTTGAAGGGAATACTAATGCCATTTTACAGAGTTTCAGAGAGGGGAAGCAGCTAGTTCAGGAGCACGGAGAGCATGTGGCAGGGCTGGAGCTAAGAGCCTGGGCTTCAGCCTCTGGGTTCAGGGCACATCTCTTCATGGCAGTGCATCCTAAAGTGGCCGCCAATCATGTCCGCACTCTAACGTCCTTCAAGCACTGTGGTAGGGCAGGGAGAAGATTTAGGACTACTCCAAAATGGTTTTCAAGTGAATTACACAGAAAAGCCTGTTTTCTTCTCAGCTTTCTGCTGTTATCGGATTAAAGGAAAAGTACAAAATAAGAAGAGGTGGTTCGGGGAGGCTTGGGAATTATCTCTTTATTTCTGCAGGACTGAGACAAACGTGCATCTCTGTGGGTCTGGGGAGTCGGGAGTGAGAGCCTTACTTCCTACAAGGCTGGCAGAACGTACCAGACTCAGACCTCAGCTCAGAAAAAGGTTCTATCAGCCAGAGCTGTCCACCGATCATGTGCCTGCCTTAGGGAGAGATGAAATGCTTGTTGCTGGAAGAGAATAGAGACAAACCGACCACTTTGCAAGGAGGTATATAATAGGGATGCAGCCCATGTGTCTTCGGGGACTCTGTGCTTTAGGAACTCCACATTACCATCTACTTTGGAGCCCGACAATACTGGCGCAGTGCAGCACAGAGCACATTCAGGAGACACAACCGCCGGGAGAAGATTCCTCTCACCAGCCTTCCACCTAAGATGGATGGCAGGGCAGTGCTTCCTGCCACTTACTGCTTGTGGGCAAGCCTTTGATGTCCGAGAGCCTCGACCTTCTCATCTGCAAAATGGGGACACTGATAGGTCCTTCGTCACCAGGCTGTCTGTCACCAGGGTTAAACAAGAGAGTGAGAGCAAACACTTAGCCCAATGCCAGGTACACAGTAGAGGCTCAGTAAATGTAGGCTATGATTGTCAGCCAGGTCTCAGGAACTTTTCTTCCTTTGAAGCATGCGAAACTCCTGCCTCAAAAAACTGAGCATCCGCGACTTGCTCGAGTGCCTCCAGAGAACGGCTCCCCAGTGGAGGGTGACACAACATCACAGCATAAATTCAGATGGGACCCCATGGGTTTCCTAGTGCCCATATTTTGGTTCCATAGCAGCTCTATTAGCTGCATAAAATATTCAGGCGATATCCAAGAAGGAGGCCCCAGCCCGTCCTCTGGAATTGATTACTCGGAGCCTTTCAGAAATAGAGGAATAAAACGATGCCAGGGCAGATGGACAAGCTGGGGACCAGCTCCTGTTTCTAATCCAGCGGCCTCCCTCTCCCCCCTCCGCCCCACCCCGGAACAAAGTCTTCTCCAGTTTTTAGTAAACTTAACTTGAAGATAATCAAACGGAATCAAACAGCACAGAAACGAAGCCTTTAAAAGATGTCAGAAGAAGTCAGACCCGAGGAAATCTACTATGCTTCCCACCCACCCCCTCTCCTGAATTAGTATTTCAATCTTTTAGAAACAAGCTCCAGAGGATGGATTATTTAACTTGCTAGCAAAAATGCACTTCGGGAGGGCACTGGTGTTTATTTTGGGTATCGGGCTGTCATCTCCTTAGTGTAATTCCTGGATTGAATCTGAGACTTACTGGGAAGACACCAATTAGAAGCACTGGCTATCTTCCTCTCCACCCCAAATCCCCAAATCAGAGGGAAGAATCCCCTGAAAGGTGGACAATTAGCAGAGGTGCTGCTCTGTTCTCCGCAGGCAGAGGGGGTGGGAGCCAGCCAAGACCACCAGCAGACTGCGGGCTCTGAACACAGTCCCTTGCTTGATCTGAAGGGCCTCCCCCAGCTGAGAGGACCCCTCCCACCCCACTCATTAACAGCTCCAGCTGGGGGCTTCTCTCCACACAGTGCCTCTTTACAGCATAAGGATTTAGCAGAGAATAGGCCCAAGGTACACCCCAAACATCTGGGTACAGCTGGCTTGGCAGGGCAGCACCCCATCCATTCAGGGTCCTAGCTTCTCAGATCATGCCCAGTGTGGCCTGATTCCTGGGCCCAAGTCCTGGTGGGAACAGAGGTGAGCAAAATTCATATTTGTCTATCATCTCCCATGTGCCAATCAGTAGACTGGACAATTTATAAAGGCTTTTAAAATTAATTCCATATGAAGACCCACATTTCTGCAGCTGCTCCCCAGCCACCCCATTTTGCCCAGGTGTCCTGACATTTCCTTCTCAGCATGGCCTCCATGGGGAGAGGCCTGGAGGCCAGGACAGAGAAGGAGGGTGCATATATAGGTGTGGTATTTGCACACGAAGACCCTTCAGTCCCTCACAGCTCCACCCGCCCTAGCATCTGCGTGATGAGGATTCCTCCTGACCCAAAGCACTGGAAGGGTGGATGGG
The DNA here is from genome assembly GCA_032199065.1 of Smutsia gigantea. Lineage (NCBI taxonomy): Eukaryota > Metazoa > Chordata > Mammalia > Pholidota > Manidae > Smutsia > Smutsia gigantea. Next base: position 222,122 of record JAVSCE010014746.1, read on the forward strand.
TGTGCCCTGGGGCCACAGGTTACCCACCTGCACTGTCCTCAGGAATGCCGGGACCTCCCCTTTCCAGGCTCCAGGCTCAGAAGGGACTATTTGGGACAATTTCTACTGCTGTTTCCTTTCTAGCAACAAAACAGAATGTCTCCAGCATACTTGGTTCAAGGAATCTTCTCTCCAGCCATGATACTGAGGAACTAGTCTGTTAAAAATCCACATGGTGAGCTGAGAAACGCTGGAGGTCAAAGCTGGGGCCCAAAATGATGTCTCTACCCAGGCCGGGCTCGGTGTCACATAGATGGGTCACTTGATGTCTCCAGTCACTGTCCCCTCATCTGTAAGGCAGGAGAATAACCTGCCTTCTATAGGGCTGAGTGCATGCAGTACCCAGGGTGTTCACAGCACATGGGTGGAACTCAATGCAGGAGCTTCCTTTCTTCGCCTGTAAGTTAGTGTTAACAAATGTTCTGGAAAGGTACTAACCATGAAGGTGCAGGGTTGGCCATTTTCTTCCTCTGATGGAGACATAGTCCACCTTCCAAACAACGTTTGGACCTTGAGAAAAGTGACGTGCCACACTATTACCTGTGCATACTGGGTCCTAGCAAGGGAGCTGTAAATGTTTTAACACTAAATCTTCCTGGAGCTAAACGCGAGTCTGGGAGTCTGCCTCAGGGCCACTGCCCTTGACTTCAGGGAGGCTCTGACCCTGTTCTTCTCTGGGCAGGGGAAATCCCTGGGTTAATGCCACCCACCTTCCCCGGGACCTGTAGAGATCACACACACACAAGGTGAACCACCAGGGAGACCTCAGCAACAGCAGCTAACATAACAGAGGTCCGTCCTGAGGGGACAGAAGCCCCTGGTGTATGACAAGCATTGGTGCTGCACAAGTAAGGAGGGCAAGGGTCAGGTGTCCTGAGCCATAAATCTGGCCCTGCTGCTGAACCACCCTTTGATCTCAGCCATGTCACCCTCTCTGGGCCTCTATCTTCTCATCTGATGAGGGTTCCAGTCTAAGAATCTGTCTTGCAGGTGGCCAGACAGTGTTCCGCGTACCCCACGGGTGGTCCTCCCCGGGCAAGCATTCTTGAGTTTGTTGAATGATTCTCTAGGTCTCCAGTGGAGCTCTCTGTCAGATAGGCCTGTCTTGGGCTTCATTCATGGGTTTTCTGCTTAGAATACAAGGCAAGAACATACTCGTATGAGAATTTCTCTAGAAAGCAGATTCCAGCCTTGGCTTCCAGGCCAGCAACTACAGTGAGATGGGCTCCCAGAAGCAGCCTACAGCAGCTCAGCATGTCCTGTGACCATGACTGTCAGGCCAGCCCCTTTATCCTCCTGCATGAAGCAGTCAGTTACATGGGAAGTGCTCAGAACTGCCTTTGCAGGAAGGCAGCACTTAGCCGTCTGATGGTCTAGTTCAGATACAGCTGCAGCTCTCTCTCATTGTGTATGACCTTGGGGCAGACCTCTAGCCTCTTTGAGCCTCAGTTTTCTCATCTGTATGTTGGGCACAATGGCACCTACTGCCTGGGTGGATGGGAGGGTTGAATGGCAGAAGGTATATACAGTGAGGGGTACCCATAGAGAGCAGAAGAACAGGCTGCATTCTCCCAGCTTTTCCACTCACCATCCCCTACCTACACACACACACACACAAGCATGTGCCTCCTCTTTTAGCAGTTTGTTTTTCTTTCATATGACAGAGTAAGATTTCAGCAAAAAAAAGGAGAATTCTGGAAGAACTGGCTCAGATTGGCCGCTGATTTCTGGGTAACTCCTGATGAGTCACTGGGTTTCAGAAAGATCTCAGAGCATGAAGACATTTGCGAGGGAGGTGGTGAGCCAGCCCCCAGAGGCTCATATGATCCCTTCCTTCCCATCTCTGCAGCAAAATATCAGGGAAATGGGGGTGGAGTGAATTATGTGAATAGATGCGGTATTTTATGAAATACAAGAAGAAAAATGCTCTAAAACCCATAATCATAAACATAGCATATGGAAAAAGGATAGAGCTAGTTTTCACTAAGAAGTGTCTTTTATCTACTCCTATCCCTTCTGTTTTCTGGTCAATATTAGACACATAATCAGAGAAATACTTAAATTTCATCCAAGTCTTGCTTGAGTTAGAAGCTGGATTTTTTTGTTTTGTTTTGTTTCCCTACCACACGTTCTATTGCAAGAAGGATTTTCTTTCTCAAATGCTTTCACCTGTCAAAAACCCTCTGTCCAGAAACTGAATAGATCATTCTACCCTTTTGTTCTGCAAAGCAGAGAAGGGAGACCATGTAGGGTGTCCACGGTGAGCCAGACACAAATGCCGACACTGGCATCTCCTGCCAGCCTCATGGAGGGTCTGCAAGGGCTGTGGACTGCTCACGGGCTCACAGGCTCAGAGAGGCTGGGAGACTTTCTAGGGAGCACCAGCTAGGGAACTGCAGAATCAAGCTTCTAAGTAATCCCAAAGCCCCGTGCACCCCACCTCCCTGCACAGAGCCCCCATTTGAGTAGGTTCCTTGTTAAAATGCAGAGGAATTGGAATAAAGGGATGTTTTGCTCCCAATCAACCCAGCTTAATGTTTCCAGTTTCCTTCATGATTCTGTATTTTATTCCTCTCCCAGAAAAAGCTATGTGAAAAGACTGCTCAGTCACTTTTTCCCATCTGATATGTTCCCTCCCTCCCTCTCTTCTTCCTCCCTCTTCTGCTTTCATACTTCTTCCTCTCTGCATTTTTTCCTTTCTTGATTATTAAATGTGTTCTCATCTACTGAAATCTGATATGTGTTTCTTTAATATGTATATATCTATCAACTTGTGATGAGTTTATACATATCCATCCATCCATAGAATTGCTACTCAGTCCCTTCCCCACTCAGTCCCCCAGCAAGGTGTAAGGAGTGTCCTGATCTTTAGCACCAGAGTTTAGTTTCACTGGTTTTCATTAGTTTCAGTGGTTTGTTCTTTTTCCTTGCTGTGTAGTACTCCATTGGATGACTATACCACTACTTTATCCATTCTGCTGGTAATGAACACTTGTTTGTCTCCATTTTTTAGCTAATGTGTATAATGTTACTTTGAGTATTCTTATGCCTGTCTTTTGATGGATGTAAACAGTTAGTTCTCTTGGGTATATAACCAAGAGTAGAATTAGTGGATCATGCTATATAGGTGCTTCCTTTGATTATTATTTTTTTAATTTCAGTAGTGATAGACACTATTATAAAAAATTAAAGAAAATTTAATCCCTGCCACCTCTAGACCCATCCCCTTAGGGTATATTCTGATATACTTTTCTATATGCTCATGCTGCATGCATGTACACATGCACCACACATATACCATGTTCTGCATTTTCTTTTCTTTTTTAAACAAACAAGATCATTCTATAATACCACTTGTGGCTTGCCTTTTCTTTTCTTTTGCTTAAACTTTGCATAACTTTGTCTATTCTCCCAGCTGCTACACATGAATCTACTCATTCTGTTTAATAACTGCAGCAATGTCCCAGAATATGGGTGTAAAGTTATTTATTCAACATTATTCTCTTTTGATGGAGGTGATTTCCAGTTTTTTTTTGCCTTGACTCACAATGCTACAATGAAAACTTGAGACATATGTCATTTAATACCACTACTTTAATTTTTCTTCTAAAGCAGATACGCAGAATTGTGATTTCTCCACCAAGGATGTGTATATATTCAAGTTTAATATACAGAAGGAGAAAGTAAAATAGAGGTTACCAGGGGCTGAAGGGAGGGGCCCAGGGGAAATAATGTTTAATGGGTCCAGAGCTTCTGTCTGGGGAGATGAAACAGTCTGGAAGTGGGTCTTGGTGATGAATGCACAGCAAGGGGAATGCCCTCACTGCACACTTAATGTGTTGGTTAAAACACATAAGATGGTTAAAACAGTAAATTTTGTGTTATGTAGATTTTATCACAATACAAAAAATTAAAATTAAATATGCCGACTGATGCCTTTCTGGTGGCTTCCTTCCCTCCCCTCCTCTTGCGACCCCATTGCCTGCACTGTGCTTTCTGGGAACACCTCCCAGATGCCTGTGACACTCACACCCTGTCTCAGGGTCAGCCTTTAGGGGATCCAAACCAGGACGCGGGCTGTCTGTTGAGCGGTTGCCATAAGCCAACACTGTGCTGGGCCTTGTGGAGAAGCCAAAGGTGAGCCACATGTGGAAACAAGGCTCACAGGGTATGAGGAAGCCTGTCTGCCCTATCAGACAGCAAGTCCAGGTGCAAAGAGTCCAGAGAAAAGCACAACCTCTGAAGCTGCTCATCTGGAGCTCCCAGAGGAGAGCTGTGGGCATGGGTGGAGGAAGGCAGGCAGTGTACCTGTCAGGAGGAACAGTTCAGCATGGAAAAAGGGCAGGAAGCTGGAATCTGCAAGTTAAATGAAGAAACAGTTAAAACTCCTGCCTAGAGGCCCATGCCCCCGGGGTCTAATATAACCTCCCCCCTCCAGGGTACTTTCTACATGGCTCATGCAACATCCATGTACACATGCAGGGTAGGGATGCCCAGGCTTCCCCCATAGGTTTGGGACTCACCTGTGCCCTGCAGTAGCTGGTGTGGGGGAGGGGGGGTGCTGGGGCCAATCACTCAGACATGAAGAGCCTTTACACTCTCCTTTATAATAAGAGCTTCTGCCAGAGTCTCCAGGAGGACTGAGTCGGCGTGCATAGATGTGCTTTGCAAAGCATGGTGCAGATGGCAGTTATCTGGGTATGTGCTTCCTTAAGAAGGACATCTGAGCCTAGGGGCTTTAAACACTGCAACACCCCCACCCTCCACCCAGCACACACACTGCTCAGAGCTGTTTGGAGCACTGGGTCTCTTGAAATAGGGAGGATGGGAAATGGTGGCCCTTTTTATAGTCTTGATGCTGTAATTAATAGTAATGATGTGCTTTTGTCAACCTTATCAACACAATCAGGGTGCCTCTAGCAATCCAGAAAAAGGATTTCTTACCAGTTTCATTCTCCTCATATTTATTAACTGCCTGCAAAATGCCTGGCACTGTGCTAGGGCTACGGAGACATGGTGACACACAATCCATGAGAGGCTCATGTTCTGACTAGGAATGCAGACCTGTAAATAGCCTAGTGACTCTGAGAAATCATTCCACCTTCTATAATCCTCTATTTTCTCATCTGTGCAGTGGAGAGAACACCCCTAACCTCATACAGATGTTCAAATGATTCATGAAGCTGATAGATGTGAAAGAAGCTGTCAGGCCCATATCTGGGAGCCCAAGAAACATGGGTTAGAGTAGCCCATGCTGTACTCACAACCACCCCAGGTGCAGGAAACAGAGCAAATGCACTGAACACCTAAGGTGGCCTATAAAACTCAGGGCATCCAAACCGTAGGGACATACACATCTTATTCATCCAGTTATCAGTTAATGGATATGTGTTTCCAAGTGTAGGCAGTTATGAAGAATACTGCTACGGACATTTTTATATATGTCTTTGGTGGACATACATATACTTCTGTTGAGTGAACACTAGGCATGGCAATGTTGGGGCATAAAGCATGCATTCATTGAACTACAGTACATACAGCTTCATAGTTTTCCAAAGCAATGGTACCAGTTTCTGCTCCTACCAGCAGTGTATGAAAGGTCTTGTAGTTCTATGTCTTGGTCAATACTTAGTATTGTCTGTCTTAAATTTTAGTCATTCTTGTGGAGTTGTAATAGAATTACATTATGGCTTTATTTTGCATCTCCCTGACAACTAATTCAGTAAAACATCTTTTCATCTGTTTATTGGCCATTTGGGTGTCTTCCTTCATGAAATACTGTTCAAATCACTGGCCTATTTCCCTGTTGGATTGTCTATTATTTTTATTATTGATTTGTAAGAGTTCTTTATATATTCTGGCTATGAATCCTGTGTCAATTATATGTATGACAAATATCTTCTCCCATTCTGTGATGGTATTTCAGAGAAATTAAGTGTAACCTTCCCAGGACAGATAGCTAGCAAGGTCTCAGTCATTCTTTTCCAAGGGCAAATGATAAGTACGCACTATGTCTGTCCGCATGCTACACTAACACCACTAAACCTCTAGATTTAACACATCTTTGGACCAACACAGAGACTGACATCAGCAATCATGGACCACAAATGGGGAAGATAATTATGCATTGCTAACTAGAAATAGGGTGTTAGGATTAAGATTATACCCTGAATTTCTGTATCATTACAAAATATCCGGTTGGTTAAAATATGCCTCCTGTAGAAATCCTTAGGGAATTACCTATTTGTTTAACTATGTTCTGAACACAGAACAGTGCTCTTGGTGAATCCCTAAGGCACTGGTTCTCAGAGTGTGCCTCCTGGACCAGGAGTATCAGTGTCATATGGGAATTCATTAGAAAAGCAAATTCTCAGGCTCCACCTCAGATCTTGGGGATCAGAAACTCAGGGGTGGGACCCAGACATCTGCATTCTCACAAGCCTTCCAGGTGATTCTGATACAGGGTTAATGTCTAGGAACCACAGTTCTAATCAATCTCACATTTTTCAGTATATAAAGGGTCACACTGGGCCTAGAGTTCCAGCTTTCTGCAGCCAACATTTATTGCATATCTTCAAGGCTTTCCCCTGAGTAAATACTCTGCAGATATTATACCATTAAATCCTCAGGATAACAAATGATTATCCTCAGGTATAATCATTTCCATGCTACTAATAAGAAAGTGGGGTCCAGAAAGGTTGAGTGGCTTACACAAGGCCACACAGCTCACAGGTTGATAGAGCCGGAATTGTGGCCTATGCCTGTCTGACTCCAATGTCCATGACTGACCCACATGCTGCTCTTGACATTAGCTATGTGCGGTGTCAAAGTTCCTACCTAATCACCCCAGAGGAAAATCACTGTTGGGGCCTTGCCTTCTTCCCTCTTCCACATACTCTGGATTGAGAACTGGGGGTTCAGCAAACATTAAATTCTAGAGTGTTGGAGCTAGGAGACCCCTTGACATGAAAATTAGCCAGTCTGACCATTTATTAGATCTCCCATGCGTTGCACTTCTCCACAACCATGCCATCAGTCCCCATCCTGGCTCTAAAGCAGCTCACGAGGCCGTTAGATCAGACAAGCTGATTAGAGCTTTGGAAGAGCCCATGGGTTTTGTAAGAAGGAAGAAGGGAAGTGGAGGGAGGTATTTCTCCCCCCTGGGATGCTTGGGGCTGGCATTTTGCAGGCTTTGGGTTTAGCAGGTCACTGAGGGATGGGCAGGCAGGACCTTAGCAGGTTCCCAGGACACAGGGCAGCACAGGTAGAGGGACTCAGCATGCAGAGGAAGGGATGGGAGACTGCAAATGTGGAGTTCCCCCCAAGACATGGTTAGATAGAGAGGGCAGATGGAGTGGAGTGGAGAAAGAAAGCTGGAGCTAGAGGTCAAGATCAGATTGGCAAAGGAGTGTGGATTTGATCCTGTTGAGTCAGGGCAGCCACTGAGGCTACAGAGCGGGGGCAGGAGTAGGGAGTGATCTGCCCCGGGGGACAGGCACATCATCTAGGAACATTCCCCTCCATGCCTTCTTGGCCAGCCAGTCTCTGGAGCAGACAGGCTGGTGCAGGTGCAGAGAGGTGGGTGAGGTCAGGGTGGTCAATAGCAGAAGTCAGGGTCAACATATTTTCCAACCAGAATGGCATGGGCACTGCCCAACTCGAATGAACGTCAGCCACCCTACACAACTGGCGTAGAAATGACAGTGTGAACTGACTAGCCACCAACACTGGAGGCTGGCATTGGCTTTGAATGCCAAAATCCATTCCCAGCACCTCTTTCCCCAATGCAATTAATCTAGAACAGTCCAGCTGTCTTAGCCATTTTTACTCTGTCCCTGGTGGATAATGCCTACTATGCCTACTTTGTACCAGCTGTTGGGGGCTCCCAGACTGGATACCACCTGAGAAGGTGCCCAAAGTCTAGGGGGAGTACCTGTTTGTACTTGCAACAACATCATCGAAGGAGCTGGGAGCAAAACAGACCAGGGGCCACCTGATGACAAATAGGAAACATGCTGGGTGACCAGTCTTTGTCAGTGTTTGAGAATCCATCAAAGGTTTTTAATTAAAGTTAAGAGGATCTGTGAGGAGACTGGGGCTTTCCAGTCCATACGATGATAAGATTAACCCCGGCTGATTGATGAGTGGTGGGTGGTGGGCAGGAGGCCTCATGCAGAAGACAGGCTCTGAGAACTCAACACATCAACCTTTACGGGGCTCGGTTCCATGAGGTTTGAGACCCTAACAGGCTTCATCTTTGTGATTCACATTGTTGTGAAAACCCAAAGTCACCAATTCCAGTTCTTTTTATTTTTTCCCTCAGAACCCAGGCCTCCCGACCTCCAGTCCAAGAGTCTTTGCATTATCCCTGAGGGCCTCCTCTTACTTATTTTTTTGAGAAAATGGCCAATGATCACTGGAATGGCTGACAGTTTTGTAGCATTTGCTAACATTTCTGACATAGTCTTGCTGTCGTCATTTCCTGGCTCCGATAAGGGGCTGAATTCCTGTAGTTCTATCAGATTGACCTCGTAGCAATACCTGACTTAAGAGAAGACTCAACACAGAGAAATGAAGACATTGGAATTCAGAAAATGGAATCCTTGAATGTTGAGAGAGGACAGCTCATCACATTATAAAAGGATTCTCTGCTTTAGCAAAGCTTTTGCCTGGTTTAGAAGGCCTACTCTGATGCATAAGGGTCTGGTCAACCAAAGCATATACTTTGTATCGGCAGTGTGTCAAGCACCGGACAAAGAGTCAGGAACAGCAAAGTGATGGCGACGTGGTTCAAAACCAGCTATGAAAGGAGTCAGGCCATGGAGAGCAGGAAACAGAGCAGTTAATCACCTACTGTTTTCAAATTCCTAAGTCCCTAGTTCATCTCCACTCGTCTTCTATAAGTCCTGTGTTCCTACGGCATAGACCATACCACTGCCGTTCTTAGTGAGAATTGGTTGGGTGGAGGCATCTTAAGAGCAGTGATCAACACGCTTCTCCCTGGTCTCCTAGTCTGTAGCCCAGTCTGGCACACAGTAGGTATTCAATAGGTGCCTGATGAATCAACCAGCCAATGCACAAGTGAGACAACGAGGGTAGACAAAGGAACTAGAGTCTAACATCTCTGGCACTTGGGTCTCAGAGGAGACGATTGCAGCAGGAGCCAGTTGGAAAACAGAATTCAATTTCTTAAAAATTCGAATTGCATGGAACATTTTCAGGCGCTGAGAGTTCCAGAGTTGGAAATACTGGTGTCAGGTGGAGGAAGCAGTGGTGACGGTTGATTTCGGTGTGGCGTGGGGACAGGAAAGTCAGATGAAGGGCCACCTGTGAAATGATTGAGGGGTCAGCTGACCCAATAAGGAGTCTGTTGGAAGAGCCCTGGGTTTCTTTGGCCTCTGGAGGACACAGGCTGACTCGGGTGGGGCTCATGGCAACTGAAGGTGGCATCTGAAACCCCATTTGGGTTTTTCTTTTACTCTGAGGTTTGAGAACTGTTAGCATGTGCTCACTGGTTTCTGGCACTGTCCCAGTGCAACTTCCCAAATTCCATGCTCTTCCAGAACCACAGAGCATTGGACTGGGTGGATCTTGGGTAGGAAGACCCACCATCCCGGTTTGTCTGGGCCTGACTTGGTTTTATCCTGTGTCCTTGGGATGCCCCTCAGTCCTGAGCAGACAGGGATGGCCAACTGAGTCTTTGGAGACTATTCGTGAGCCTGGACCCAGGTACATCCCCTGATACAGCCACTGACCTTGGGCAGGTGTTTTGCCCTTCTAAACTTCAGTCTCCTTATCTCTAAAACAGAAAGGCTAGAAGTCTTATTCCAAGGTGGTTGAGAGAATTCAATGGCTGATGAATTTGGCACTGAGCACAGTGTGTGTGGCACCTACCAAGCAGTCAATAAACCATAATAATTACTATTGTTGTTGTTATATTCCATATGCCTCACCATACAGATGAAGCTCAGAAGCAAAACCAGCTGGTCAAGGTTTTCCAGAGGGGCACAGTGGGAAAAAGCAACATCCCTAGACTCAAAGCAACATCCCTGACTCTTCATCCAGGGCTTTCCCCTAAACCAGATCGACAGAGGCAAGGGCTCCCCGAGAGGCTCCCAGGTCTCTGCTGGCCACTCTGTGGCACACGCATGTGTTCCACATTCAATATAAAAGCCATTGCAACAGTTGGAGTTCTCTGGTTGCAAGCAACAGAGACAGACTGTGGCTAACCAAGAAGAAAGGTAGTGTATGGGAAGCACATGGGAGGGGTGGGTTCCAAGGACCCCATGGAAAGCCAAGGGCCAGCTTGAAACAGATGGGTCAGTGGAGCAGGCAGTCCCTGAGGGTGCTGCCAGCAGCAGGCAGTACACAGCAGTTGCACAAGGTATTGTCATGAGAATGAGTGTATTCCATCTTTGAGCCCACCAGGGCTCCAGTACCCAGAGAGCCCAGCTCAGCATGGGTGGGCAGGGCGAATATATAGATGGGACAGAGGGGCCTCTGGAAGTCATCTGCTTCCATGGTGGGGGCCAGGCACCTCCCCACTGGAATCTGGCCAGTTTCCAGAAGGGACCTGCCCAAAAGAGGGCCGTGCTGCATGTCACATGCATTCACAGTAAACAATCCAATGCCACCACCTTCCCTCTCCAGTGTGACCCTCCTTCTCCCAGGGGCCATTTTCCTTTGCTCTGCCCTCTGACTTGACTTCCTCAAACCAAGACCCCTTGTGGAGGAAACCCATTTTGAGCTGGACTAAAATCACAGCCGGCTACAACCTTTGAATCCACAGGCCAAACCTTCTCCTTGGAACAAAGCTGCTACAAGTTCGGTAAAACTACTGAAATGAAACAGTAGTAAACACCCCAGAAACTCTCAGTGTGAACAGGGACCAGAAGCCTGCTTTCCCCCAAATCGGTCCATTTTTCACTTTCTCCTTTCCCAAAACATCCAGCATAATGACTTGCCGAAAGCCTGGAATATGTTTTGTTGCCCTGAAGTCCAGGCTGTCTTCAAGGGTTTGTTTTACCTCCGATTTAACTTGCTGGGCGCCTCTGGAGTCTGGTATTAATAATAAATATTATTGCCGTGCATCCTTATTTTTCCCTTAATTTAATTAGAGAAAATGTAATAGCCCTTATGAAAACAATATATGAGTTTTCAAACCTAATTAACATGATACAAAGTGCGCAGGTCACTAAAATTGTTGTTTTCTCTGGAAAGCTTCCATGCAAATAGATAAAAACAAAACTGCATTTAATTCCACAGCCTGGGCTAACAGGCAAATCAGAGATGACGGGCTCTTGCCCTGGGGCTCTGTCTGCCTGGTAATAAATACTTTCCTTTTGTCACGATTCAAGGGAGAACAAGAACGATACGCGAACCCTATCAAATATTCTAAGGTGGAGGCAAGTCAGCCGTGACCGGGGTTCAGCCTTCGACCGTTCACGATCCTTAAGCCGAAAAGCAGCCCAGATGCAAGGGATCTCTGCTCTCCTGCGTGGCCTTTTCTGTTCTGCATACAGTACCACCCTCCTCCAAGGCTGGCCTGTTCCAGGCACCAAGCATCCTTCATCCTCCTCCAGCAGTCTCCGCGGGCACTGGGGCATGGCCCATCACCCAGAGGAATGGGCAGAGCCTGGAGCTCAGAGCCTGACTCTTTCCCGCTTGGTGGGGAAGGCAGCACCCCCGATGCCTGGTGTGAGCTCTGCCAGGAGCCCCTCCAGCCTCCCCAAAGCACACACCCGGGCTCGTTTCCCACACCTCTCCTGCCTGCCTTTCGCAGCCCCCTTGCACCAGGCGCTCACTGTGCTTTCCTCTCCTGGTTTTGAGTCCAGGTCCCTCACAGGGAGACCTGGGCAAGTCTCCCACCTCTGCCGGGCCCACCGGTGGAATGGAAATAGCAAGAGGATCTTAGTGCTAGGGGGAGGCATAAAGCGGCTGCTGAGCTTCATAAATGTCATTTCTATTTCTCTTCTCTGGAGCTGACAACTTCTACTCAGTTTATCCAAAGTTTGAACTGCAGTGAGGCAAGGCTCACCCCAGTCTCCTCTTCAGTCACATAAAGCAGCAGCCCATAGGCCTTTTTCCTCGCAAAGGCTTTTGGGTTTATGCTTCTGGAGAAGTGGCTGGATCTTTGTGTCCAGGTGGTGTCCAGGTCAAGGAGCTGAAAGTCCAGAGGGAGAGTGGGCGTGTGCAAAGGAGGGTCCAGCCACAGGGACAGAGGCTTCAGGACCAGGGAAGAACCAGGGTTCCCAGCTCACATGACTGTTTTCCGGGTTCTGGGTGGTTCTCTCCAGGGAACTGGAGTGGGGATCCAAACATCAGACCAATGCAGAAGACTGGTGGACCCCACCTCCCAGGATAGTGTGTCTCAGCAGGGTTGGGAAAGTCCGTCAAGACTCTAGGCTCTCAAGTGGTCGAGATGAGAGTCTCCAGCCTGCTGGTTCCAAATGGAGCTCTTTCCCTTCCTCAGACAAGAGCTTTGTTTACAGTCAAACATGTTTATGTTGTCGTGGTAGTTATTATGTAAATGGTAGTTATTATTACTTACTATTATTATTATTAATTAAAGCATGCTTCCTAAATGCATGTATTACAATGCTTTAGAGCAGGAGGCAGATGCCAGGTGTTGCTAATGGCTGCTGATTCCAATTTTCACTAATTTGCATGGACACGTGGTCTCCGTTGGCAAGTTTAAAGCTTCCTTTAAGCTGAATTATGGATGTGTAATAGTAAGTGTGTGTGGTTATGTGTGATCCAGAGAAAATACCCATGAGCAGAGGAAAAGAAATGACACCCATGAGCTGACCTTTAATAAACACAGAGGATTCACATACATTTATCTCCTCTCTCTAACACCTTCTAAAATGACAGTAAAGAAATAATTAACATTTGGACCCACAAAAAAAAAAAAAGAGAGAGAGAGAGAGAGAATTGAGTAGGGAGAGGTAAATCCCAAAAGACAAGAATTGACCAAAAAGTACTGGGAGGACAATAATCATCTGACTTAGCAGAGCAGTACCTTCATGGTGGGGGCTGGTGGCTGAGGGAAAAGCTTCAAAATCAAGCTGATTCAGGAACCAGACCCCACAAGACTCAGGAGTTGGAAACTGCAGGCACCTCAAAGGGTGGGGAGCAAGGTGTGTCTTGAAACAAGAAGATTGGCCCAGAAAACCCTGTGAAGAGCAGTTAGAACCCCAGCTTCCCTTCCCCATCATATGGCACCCACCCCACATGCTAGCAGAAAGTAAAGGTTAAGACACTGAACTAGGGAGAGTCAGAACCTGAGGACACCAGGCAAAGCGGAGGGTAAGGTGGGCACCATATTGAAACCAGGAGATTGAGTAAGAATTGGCAACCTATACGGTGCGACCCTGGTCTCTTCTTTCCCTGAGCTCATAAAATGCAGGCAGTATGAGCCTGGAGCAGACCTCTCTGGGAAAACTTACTACTTTGAGAAAAAAATAACTATAGCTACTAACACTTGAGGTTCCTCAATGAAATAGCCATAACTCTGTAAAGAAGTCCACCAGTCCTCAAGGCCCACCCCTGCATCCAAAGCTTCCAATTGGCTTTTCAGTGCTTTGTTCTTAAATATGAACACGCAGACAAGAATCAGACCTTTGAGGAAGCACTACAATCAGTGAACAGAACAAAGGAATATGTAGGAAACAGAGACTTCAAAAACACTAATTGATATCCTTAGAGAGATAAGAGAGAATATTACATCCAAGAACAGGATGTCCTTATAGAGCACTTAGAAACTAAAACCTACTTCAAATAAAAATTCAGTAAAGGGTTGGAAGATATAATTGGGGTAATCTTTTGGAAAATATAACAGGAAAACAAAGATATAGAAAATAGAAAAGCCAGAGAAATGAAAAGATTGATGCAGGATGTCCAATATCAAATTATTAGAAATTCCAAAAAATGAAAGAATTGAGAAAAGAGAAGGAAAAAAAGTCATCAAGTAATATAATTAATCTTGGCAGAATATAATCAAGTGAGTTTCCAGATTGAAATGGCCCACTGAAGACCTAGCTCAGGGTAGGAATAAAGGGTGCTCATTAAGCACATCATCAAGACATGTTAGAAAATGAGGGATAAAAGCATCTTAAATCTTTATGGAAGGTTGAGGCAAGGGCAAGTTATACACAAAGAATCATGAGTCACAATGGTTCTGAATTTCTCAATAATTGGAAGGTAAAAGATGATCGGACAATGTCTTCAACATTCAAGGGAAATGTTTCTCAACCAAATATTATACACCCAAAGTATCAGTTGAATGTGAGAGTAACTAAAGACAATTTTAAATATGGATGGTGTGTCAAAAAATTTACTTCCATTAACCACATCTGAGGAAGCTACTAGAGGATGTGCTCCACCAAAATAAGGGAGTAAGCCATGAAAGAGGAACATATGTGTCTTAATCCGTTCTGGTTGCCATAGCAAAATACCATAGACTGGGTGGCTTAAACAACAGAAGTTTGTTGAATAAAGAGAGATCTCACTCTTCTCTTCTTATGAGACTACCAGTCTTATCAAATTAGGACCTCAGCCGTATAACATCATTTAGCCTTAATTACTTCCTAAAACCCTATCTCCAAATAGAGTCACACTGGGGATTAGGACTCCAACACATGAATTCTGGGAGATACAATTCAGTCCACAGCAGCATGGAATCATGAATCAGGTAATTTTAAGAGCACAGGATGGAAGTCTCCAGGAGTTAATAAGGCAGCCGATCAGTCACCCAGTGTGTTTGACTATATCAAGAGAAAGTTCACACTTCCAGCAGGACAATTTGGGATGCATTAAAAATACATTTTTTAAAAAGGCAATAGTTAGCTACTTGATAGGCAGGAATTAATATAAGGAAGGAAGTTAGATCACAGTATATTGTAAAACTTAACAGTGAACAATATTTACATAGTCCTAACATTGTAAATTTTGAGTACTGATTTTTTTTTAATTGTGACAGGATTATATTGAACCTAAGGGCATTATACTTTCCATCTATGAAAGTTGAAAATCACTGGGGTATCAAGGTTTACTTTATGTAAAACACTGTCCCTTTTACTTCAAGACAGACTCCCCTACCTCCTCCAAGCTCCCACCACCCTGTATTCCCATCTCTCTGGGCTCTTAGCATACTCCATTGTCATTGTCTTTTTACATGCCATCCTTCCCAAGACCACCCTTTTGGGGAGCGTATTTAGTAAAGGAGACAAAGGGTAAACAGGAAATTGAAAGCATTGTAGCATATCAGGAGTTCTAAGAGCTCTGAGAAAAAGGACAGTTAGGACAGTGTAAGTGAGGCTGCTGGTCCTGGAAGAGGAATCAGTCTGCAGTATTAAGCAAGAAATGGGGAGCCATTGAAGGTTCTGAGCAGAGGAACCTAATCTGATTCATGACTGCAGAGGAACCAGTTAGGTGCCATTGCAGCCCTCCAGATAAAAGGCCATGGGGGCTTGGCTGAGGTGGTAGCAGTGGAGGTGCAAAGACAGAGTTGGACTCTAGATACATTTTGAAAGAATGAAGGAATGAAACTGACCTATATGAGATTCTGTTGACATCAGACTTTCTTGGAAGATCTGGACAGAGAGAACTTCAGTAGAATTTTGACTTGGAGATAGCTGTTTCTTGTGTCACCCAGTTTCTGTTTTCTGAGAGCCTGAGAATGGGAGTCTTGCCCATCCATTCAATCTGGTCTACATACTGAGGAACCCGGAGCTGGGGATGAAAGACATACTGAGCTGAGCCTGGAGTCCCTACCTCTCATTCCTTGGCTCTAGCCTCTCGCCCATGTCTCCTGAGGGTGCTATTTGCAATTCTAAAGCCAGGGTCCTTCTGGGCCCTCCCAGGCCCCAATCAGGGGACAAGGCATCATGACTACTTTTCTGGCATGAGTGTGACATCAAGAGGTCTGAAAAAACACTGAAGGGCAAATGAAAGAAGGAAGGGGAGCTGCCATTTACAAAGAGACTCAGCTCTGTGCCTCCAGCTCCTTGAGTCGGAACAACCACCCCATTTTCAAGATCAAGAACCGAGGCTGACGGAGTAGAAGCAACTTGCCTGAGGTCATCCACAAATAGAAAGTGTAGACTGGGCTGGATCCCAAGTCTGCTCATTACGAAGCCCCTGTGCTGTCCAGAGGACTTAGGGCAGGTCTGCCTTTGAGTGCAGCCATCAGGATTCAACCCCAGCCCGCCCCAGAGGCAGCCAAATTATCAGGAACCTAACCCAAAGCATAGATTTGGCTTGCATGGTTTAGAGAAAAGCAAATGATAGGCAAGATTGCCCCATCATTCCTGAGAGCAACTTGTCATTCAGGCTTGCTGTCACCGTATGTTCCCAAGGCTGCAGAACCTGGAGTCCTGGGAGCAACGGAAAGCTTCAGAGCCCCTTCAGAGGGATGGATGCTCATGCCACTATCTCTGCTTCTCTGAATGTTCCCTGTGCTTTCAGACATCCCATATTTCCTAAGCCCCATCCCCAGGCAGTCCACATCTATGCAAACACCACACAGAGCTCTCCAAAGAGAGTCATATGGGCAGCAGCTGGAACTCAGAGGTTCCTTTCTAAGGATTTGAAAAGGAGCAAGAATAACAGTCTTGCTTCCCCTGATGGCCTTGAATGGGTAATGGAGGGGAAACAGTGGATCCAAGTTGAATTTTCTTTTCAAGATAAAACCAGAAACTTTGGTACCAGATGGGCCAGGATTTGAGGCTCAGCTCTTCTGCTTTCCTACATGGGATCTACACACGGCCATTCATTTAAGCTCTCAGAGCTTCAAGTTTCTCACTTCTAAAAAAAGACCTAGGGGCAGGGAGCCCTGCAGGGCTGTTGTAAACATTTTCAGGAGTGTGTGAAGTTGCCAGCATAGGACCTGGCACATGGACAGCTGCCATCAAAGCTGGGTATTAAAATCTCACCGTGGAAGGTCAGCATCTTCTAATTTCTTGCCACTTGAGACCAAAGTTTGCTATATGTTTTGCAATGGGAAACATGTTTTAATCAGTATGTGTTTTATTTTATTTCATCCTCCCTATCATCATATGAATTAGACTTTATTATCATTATTTGAAAGAAGAGGAAACTATGACACATAGTGATCTGAAGTCACACAAGTAGATGGCAGGGGTGGAAACTTCAAACCAAAGCATAGGGCCGCCTGCCTGTAAGATCTGCCCATGTTTGAAATGGAGATTCTATGCTGGGCCTGTGATAAGTAGGACATGATGAGCCAGGGGAGGAAAGGGGCAGGCAGTAACGGCTACAGTGGCTGACAGCATGCACTAAGCCTTCTTCATTTCAGTGCTCTTTGGCACCTGATTCAGGAGCCGGGGCCCAGGACCACAGTGTCATGTCCACATTCCAGCTCTGCTGCTCTCGAGCTGCATGACCTAGGGTAATCTGCTTCACCTCCTTGAGCATACATTTCCTGCCCTGGAGAATGGGCTAAACATTATACCTGCCTCCTAGGGTTGGGAGGAGTATGTGAGATGAGGCACCAAAAGTGCCAGAACATGATCTGATACATAGTGAGGGCTCAATACACGGAAACTTGTATTGTCTACATTTGATAGGTCACTTGCCCAGGGCCACCCAGCTCATTAGTGGTAACTTTTGCCAAATAAAAAAATAATAAACCTCGCAAGCCATTACTGAATGCATATTGTAGACCAGGCAGTGTAATAGGCAGGGGTATGTGATGCAAAGGTGAACGCTTTCCACAGGCATCCCTTGCCACCCCAACTGCTATGGGATGAACTGTGGACCCCCAAATCCATATGTTGAAGTCCTAACCCCCAATGTGACTGTATTTGGAGGTAGGACTTTTAGGAGGTGATTAAGGTTAAATGAGGTCACAAGAGTGGGGCCTTAATCCTGTAGGATTGGTGGCCTTATAAGAAGAGGGAGAGAGAGAGAGTCTCTCTCTCTCTCTCTCCCTCTTCCTCTCTCCCTCCTGCCTTGGGCATACAAAGTGAGCTCATGTGGATCCCGAGCAAGAAGGCAAACATCTCTAACCCAGGGCAAGAGCTCCATCAGAAAATGAATTTGCCAGCAGTTCAGTCTTGGATTTCCAGCCTCAGAACTGTGAGACAATACATTTCTGCTGTTTGAGTCACCCGGTCTGTGGTATTTTATGGCAGCCCGAGCAGACTAAAGACACCAGCATATATTGGGTGGGCAACAATCGTGTGTGGCCCCTGAGGGCAGGCAACCAAACCAGGGACACTTAAAAAAATGAGACCCTAAGGGGCGATGTGGAAATATGCTCAAGACATAATGCTGAATAGCAAGAAAGTCATAGAACAATTTGTGAAGTTTAGTCCATTTCTGAAAAATAAACCAACTACTACATACACACACACAAAGATACAGAACAATGCTAAACATTCCTATGGGCTCTTATTTATGTATATAATATATAGAAAAAAGGTCAGGAAAACTAGACTCATAAACTGATTCCCTTGATTACTTCCCAGGATGAGACAAGGATGGAGAGGGTCAGAAGAATTTTGGGTCTATCTTATTTTATTATTTAAAATGTTATTCAACAGTTTGCAATTTTGAACTTTTTACACTGAAAATACATCACATATCGTTTTTCCCAAGGACTAGAAAAGAAATGAAATTTATGAAAAGAAAAAAGGGGAGGAGGGAGTGTGTGCTCTGAGGTGATGATCTATGCCTCCATCACACACATAAAAGCCTCTGGCATAATTTTCTAATGCCTCTTCACCCCACACTCTGTTACATCTCTGAAATGAAAGGTTTTTTAAAAAGAGGATGAGAAGGTGGTGAAATCCATCAGATAGTTTGAAGAGAAGGAAAAGGGCTGCAGCAAACAGGGAGAGATAAGGAAGACAGGAAATTTGATCAAAGGCTATAATGTAACAGGCATCGATACGTGACGCCCGTGTTCTGGTTCACTCTTGGCGGCAGCCCTGCTAAGTGCTGGACTGACTTTGCAGAGCTCCCATCCCCCCAGCCCCCACGCTGCCTCCTGAACACTGTCCCCAGGCAGCTCTTTCTGAAGAGGGGGTCTGACAGTAACTCAGCTCTCCCTGCAAGACGCAGTCTGTACTGGGGTGTCCCCCCTCCCGAGTCCCCGGAGAACCTGCCCTGGGCTGCGGCACTACAGGAGATTGGCAGCACCTGGCCCCCACCCACAGTCTCATGCCCTGGGTTACCGAGTGTCTGCTGTGTCCCTGGAAGGCTGCTCTGCCCCTCTGTGCTGGACCATCACCAAAGAGTGGCCGACACTTGACCAGCATCATTGACCCAAGTGTGTCATCTCTTGAGAGGACTGACAGGGCCAGAGCTTCTTGGTGTATACAAGTCACAGTCCCAAGGCTGAGTCACCAAAGGATCGTCTCTTCAAAGAGTGTTTGAACAAAGTTCTGTTTAAAAGGAATTCAGAAAGCCCAGACCACAGGGTTTGCAGCTTCCTTCACACAAGAAGGAGCTGAGAATTGTTTTCTTAAATGACAGAGGGGAATGGAGAATCTAAGAAAGAGCAAGAGGTAGTTGATTGATGTTGTTTGTTTCATATTAATGAGTTTTTAAATTGAAAATAATGTATGCATGTGTAGAAGAAGAGTAAGCCATATGAAAAAGGATAATAGCTAGAATTAAGTCTCTTTTCCACTCCAGAAGTAAATGCTATTACCAGCTTCTTGGGTCTCCTTACACGCAAACTCACACACACTCACACACACACGTGCTTTTTCATACATCTGGAAGTAGACTGCACATCCCATTTAGCATTGTGTTTGTTTTTCAACTGACAATATATAAAGAAACTAAGGATGAAGAGATTTCCTACCCTTCTTTAAGGTCTTCTCAAGATTCAGCCAGACCTTGGTCTAAGATGTATAAGCCAACATTGCTTGAAATGCAGTATAAAGGCAGTTTAAGAAAGATGGTGTATCTGTCCTCAGAGGCCACTGGGGCAGAGGGACAAGCACATGGCAGAGAGGCCTTAGTGAAGAGTTATAATCACATGGCTTGCTTGACAAGTATAAGTTCTGTTACAAAGGTAGATGTAAAATGCATGGAGGAAGGAGAGATTGGTTCTGAACAGAAGCATCTGGAAGGCTGGGCCATTAATGTGTCACCCACTTAAGCTGACACAGATAAGAGCCCCATTATGTTCCTGCAGGCATGGAATCATGCTTTTACAACACAGCAGAGTGAGCTGGCATGGAAAGCAGCCTAAAATTTTTCACATTTTTGAAACATATCATATATGACATGATAGCATAGTCTGGGGCAGCTTCTCCTAACCAAATACATGAACATTTCTGTAGAAAATGTTTTAAATAATTTTTGATGTTCAAAGCTTTTGGAATTTCAGAAATGCATACAAGGGATTGTAGACATTAATAAAGATCCATGCTGAGAAGAAAAATACTAAATCCAATAAAAAGGAGTGAGATTCAAAAAGCAATGGTGAAAAGTGAAATTAGTAAATATGTTCCTAAATCTACATAAACATTGTTTGTATAAAGTGAAAAAAACTCATGGCTTGGCGGAATTTTAAACACAAGAAGGAATGAAAATACTTGACAAAAATTAGATGAAAATTGGGAATTAGAAGATCAGAGTTAAAACATTCTCAAATCCTGGTATTGTCTTGGAGGATGTTGGAAATAATTTTTCACAGAGAAGTTAAACACTCAAGTTGAAAAATGCAAGGTTGAGCATTAACATTTTTATGAAAGAACAGCTTCCAAGTAATTAAAAGGGCCAAAGAAACTAATGAAGACTTGACTTAATGTTATGAAACACAGTCAGAGACAAGAGCAAAGCTGTGGAAAGCCACTGTCAATAGAACACAGAGCTAGATGGCAGAAGTTGGCCCAAATATATGCAGCAAATGTTAATGGATCAAACTCATCTATTAAAAGACTGAGATTTTTCAGAGTGAATTTTTAAAAACCTAATTCTATCTTGTTTAAAAGATGTATCTCAACTGTAATGTCACAGAAATACTGAAAGTAAAGATACAGAGAAAGACACACAAGGAAAGATATACTAACCACAAGACGTCTTGTGTTGCAAAATATCAGATAAAACAGTCCTGAAGATGTTATTTAACTGTGTCTCTGTTAATATAAAAAGCCCAATCAGCTGTATGAAAAATCTAAACTTACAAAATAGATGAACACCAATTTATTAGTCCCAGACTTTACATTACCAGGGAAATTGTCTGCTAATGTATCTGTACTGGCCTCTAGACTCTAAGCTCCTGGGAGGAAACAAGCTGTGTCTTATTAGTAGTCACTCAATTCCCAGCTCTTAGTCCAGGTCTGACTCGGAGGGTTCTTAATAAATGTTTATTGACTAAACCGGTGGTTCTTGAGCCTGGCTGCATATCAGAATCTTCTGGGAGTTTTTAAAAATACTGAGGCCTGGGCCCCACCCCAGACCAATTAAAAGAAAGTCTCTAGAGGTGGGCCTTAATATGGTATATTTTTTAAAAGCTCCCTAGGTGATTCTGATGTTCAGCCAGGGCTGAGAACTTCTGGAATAAATAAATGGCTGAACGACCAGATGGATGAGTGTCTCTTTGATTTACAAAAGAATTCATTGCAGGATTTCTTTTAAAAGCATGTTCCCAGGGTGCATTTTCAATGTAATTCGATTTTAAGAAATTTGATTTACACCCAATATTGCCAGGACAATCTATTTTGTGAAGCAAGGAACATCTGTATTATCTATCAATTTTTTTTTTATGGATTTGGGAATATTCTGTTTCTCCATTTAGAAGTGAGCTGGAGATCAGAGCAAAAACTGTATCATTTCCTGCACTCTGAAAAATGCTTTCTCCCACTCTGGCATTTACAGACCAATTTCCCGGCAATATTAAGCATGTGATTACTTAACGAGACACTTAAAGCAGTTTTGAGAAGTATAAAAACATGATTGTCTGGGCTTCCTGCTCCTAATGTTATGGGAGTGGCAGATGAAGAATTAAACTCAGTCCAGACAACACATATGAGGACCCCTCTGTGTGCCCAGTGCTGGGGCAGGTGTGGGGAGCAGAGAGGGAGATGAAAGCCAGCTCAGGTGGGCAGCAGTAAGGAGGGCAGGCAGAAGGGCTCCTAGCATCAGGTGAGGCAGACAGAGAGGGCACTCTCCCAGAGCAGCGTCCATCCAGCACTGGGCAATGAGAGGACAGCCCAAGACCTGAGTAACATCAAAACCTTCTGATTAAATCTGAGAGAAGCTGGAAGGAGGAAACATCTCATAGGGGAAAGAGCCGTGGAACTCTTTAATGGATGGTGAGGATATTTCCCTTGGTGAACTTGGGGGAGCATGTTCTGGCAGAGGGAACGGAGTGAGGAGTTGGGGGAACTACGGCAGACAGAGAGTAATGCCGTTTGAATATGTCTTGTTTTCTTCCAAGGCTCAACTCACCCTCATGGCCATCTCAATCCCAAGGCCTGCACTACCTGGCCACACTGGACATTTACCATCTCTTCCCATCGACCTCTGCTGTATTCATAATTGCTGCATTAACTTCCTAAGACACAAAATGGATAGCTTAAAAACCAGATATTTATTTGCTTACAATTCCAGAGGCCAGAAGTCTGAAATCAAGGTGTTTCCAGGATCATCCACCCTCTGAAACCTGTAAGGGAATCCTTCTTTCCTCTAGCTTTGGAGTTGCTAGCAATCTTTGGTGCTTCTTGGCTTGCAGATGTATCTCCCCAATCCTTCCTCTTCACTTGGCCTTCCTTCTCCCTGTATGCCTTCATAACATTTTCTCCTGTGCATACCTCTGCATCTAAATCCCCTTTTATAAGGACACTTATGATTCACACTGGATTAAAGCCTACCCTAGTGACCTTATCTTAACTTGATTTCCTCTGTAAAGACTCTATCTCCATTACACCATGGAAACAACCTAAGAGCTCATTGACCAAATGAATGGATGGATAAAGAAAATGTGGCCTGTTGACAAAGTGGAATATTACTTAGCCATAAAAAAGGAAATCCTGCCATTTGCAAAAATATGGGTGGACCTTGAGGGCATTATGCTAAGTGAAATAAGTCAGGCAAATCAAACACTAGATATGATCTCACTTATATGTGGAATCTAAAAAAAAAGCTGAACTCATAGATAAAGAGAACAGATTTATGATTATGAGGTGGGGGGCTTGGGTAAACATGGCCAAAAACTACAAACTTCCACTTAAATACAAGTTCTGGGAATGTAATGCAGAACATGGTGACCATAGGCAACAACACTGTATTGCATATCTGAAAATTGCTGAAATAGGCATTGATATTTTTATATTAAGGTACATATAATAAAATGCACAAATGTTAGTGTTCAGCAGATCTTGAAAGTTCTCATCACAAGGAAAAACACAGTAATCAGGTGTGATGTCAGAAGTTGACTAAACTTACCCTCGCCATCATTTTACAATATATACATATACCAAATCATTATGGTGTACACATGAAGTTAATATAATGTTATATGCCATTATACATCAATTTAAAAAACACCCTATCTCCAAATAGGGCCACATTCAGAATACTGGGATTAGGACTTCACTATATATTTTGCATAACAATTGTAAAAGTTTAAAGATGCCCATTTTATTCTCATTTCTTTCCTTTTCCCTATTTTCTTTCCTTTCCTGCCTCTAAACAATTAGAATTCTCCCTTTCCCCCAAATCCTGAAGCTTCTGCTTCATCCCTCCTTTCCCCTACCCAGCCTCACTGCCCCCCGGGTCCCCTCCAAGGAGCCATCCAGCACTGCCTGCAGCCTGGTTCCACATGGAGTACTGCCCATCTTGCGCTCTGTCCTCCCTTGTTCCTATAGCTAAGGGACAGCTGAGCACAGCTGTCAGTCCTTTTCCCTCTGATGGGACTGAAAACAGCTAGTCCTGCCATCCTCAGGGTCTCTTCACTCAAATCAGCCCCAGTTACAGCCCTTTGATTTGGCACTTTGGTGCCCCTGGGCCTGGGACAATTCCACTGGGCCCCCACACCCTCAATTTCCCCACTGGCAAGAGCAGCATCTTAGAGGTAACCCCAGAGTGTCCCCACAGCCTCTGTCTTCCTCTTTTCTCTCCAAGATAATCCAAGCAAAGTCCAGTCTTAACTTCTCCCACTGGCCTTCGGCAGGATTTCGGCCTCCCCTTCATCTGTCTCCTGGTACATTCTTGAATGTCTGCAGCCAAAGCGGTATTTCTTCGCTGCTTCCCCTTCCTCTCCTGCTTACCTTGGCTTGCTTCCTGCCTTCCTCCTTTGTTCTTCTGTCTGTTATTTACATGAAGTTCACTTACATGTTCTTCATCCTGTGGAGATTCCCTGTCTAGGTTCAGCAGAGCCACGGCTCCTTCTGGAAGCTGGCTTGTACCACTCAGGCTTTGCTTAGTCACTTCCAGTCATGTTATGAGGGGGATCCCCTGTTGGGATTAGTGCATGGGCCAAATTTAGGGATAAAGAGCTTGCTTTGGCATCAGACAGGCCAGGGGTTGGAATCTCACTGTTATTTTATGCAATGTGACACTGGGCAAATTCCCTAACCAATCTAAAGATTGACTTCCTAATCTGTGCAAAGGGGGAGAGAGCATGGTCTACCTTGCGGGAGTGAGGCATCAATTAGGTCCCAGCAGGAATCAGGCAACAGTTTTGAAGTAAGATAATCCTAGGATTATTCAAGAACTTAGATATAAAGAGCCTTTTTACAAGTGGTGGGTTGTGGCCAGCTGTAACTACCCTAGGCCCTAAAAAATAGGAGTGGTAGGGAGTGGTGGGGACAGTTACTTGCACCTAGAAGAAAGCCTATGCTATAGAGTTAGCCACCTTGAGAGAAGGGCAGCCCGGCCTAGGTCAGCTCTGCAGGCTGGAGCTGGCAGAGTAGGGATCCTGGTCTCTCCTGCCTCCTCTCATGCCTCCCATTGGCTGAACCGCACAGGAAGCCAGAGGCATGGGGCCCCATATACGTGGCCCTTGGACGTCAGTCAGCCTCCCCTGCAGATGAGGTGACAGGGTGAGGGAATAAAGAGAGGACCTGGAGGAGCAAGTGCAGGAATCAGCAGAGTTTTGTAAATCAAGTAAGATAAAGCATTTAAGACCCAGCACCTGGTACATATCAAAAGTTCAATAACTGTGTTTAGCAACTTTTCCTCTCCCCTCCTCATTATTTGGAGGAAAAAAAGCACGGTCTTTCCTGACTTTCCTCTCACCAATTCTAGATCTCCAGCAAGAGAAACTACCAGAAACAACCTCTTCTTTGAGTTGTTCGAAAGGGCCACTCCCAGTCCTCTTCATAGCACCGCCCAATGTTTCAACCGGCCTGAGCCGATTGGGTCAGGGGCGGGCGCCTCACCCTCATAGGCAGAGCATTAACCAATGTTTCCACCTGGCCTGAGCTGATTGGACCATGGGCGGGCACCTAGGAAGCTGCTGGCTAGAGACTGACCAGCTACATAAGCTCTCTTAGAGGGTTTGCATCTGAGCTGTTTGGAGGTCCCCGATGTGAGTGGTCCAGGAGCAGGTAGCGGCTGGGGCACTGCTAAAGTGGTGGTTAGAGGCGGACCAGCAGACATCCACTTCCAAAAGGCTGGAGATGCACCTGAGCCCTAAGCTACTGCTTTATCTGAAATGCTGGGTCAGCGCTCCCTGTCGCCAGAGGGGCAGCCCTGAGCGTTTCCTGCCTCCTCTTACAATAACCCACCTCTTGTCCTTGTCTGCCGCAACAATACTGTCTAAACTCTTCTCAGACACCTTGTCAAAGTCAGCATGCGTGGCAGGCAAGCAGGAGGCGCGGCTGCAGCCCATTTGCCGCAGCTGAGAAAAGTGCTGAAGGTTGGGGATGAACTTACTCCCCCCACCCCCCACAGCTTGTCAAAGCAGGAGGGGAGAAAGATGAGACACTCGAAGTATTAAAGCACCCGTCTTGATTATGCAGTCACTTAGTTTGTTATTTTTATAATCAAGAGGACCCACTAATATGTTAAAGGAATTTATTCAAAATAAATATTGAACAGATATTCAAGCTACACTGAATTGTGGGGGAGTAACAGAACATAGCAACCAGCCTGTAGTCCTTTACCAGCTCAAACACACTCGTTCACTCTCACCACGCAACCTTGAATACCTTTCATAATTAATTGCTATTGTTTTCATCTCCAGATCCAAAATATTTTACTCTCTGACACATCTGTTGGGCATTTGATGTATGTTTTCTCCTTTCTCTTCCTGAAGGAAAGGCAGTAAGTGGAATCCAGCCTGCTCTTTTTCTTATTCAAATGAGAAAGCCAAGGCCCCACAGGACTGATAGGTGCATTGCCCAAGATGGCAGATTAGAGCCAGAAAAGAGAACAAAGCCAGGACCCAGAACTCCCCACCTGCTGCCTCTGCCAGTACCCACACTGTCCTCTCCACCTGCAGGCAAACCGTCCTCATGGAGCTTGGCCATGGGGAGACTGCTCAGGCTTCTAGAACAGCTGCCAGGCCACTGCCTCTGGGAAGACCTTGCTGATGACCTCAGCAATATTTGGCCTCTCCTGATTTGGGTTTGCACTGTGCTTTCTCCTCACCTACCTAATGTGTCTTCCTTCCAGCATAGCCAAATGTGCTGATGGCTTTTATCTCCTATTGGGCTCCAAGCCCTCTGAGGTCAAGACCTGGGGAGATCACCTTCATATTTCTTGTAGTGCCTGGCTTAATGCCAACGTGTGTTTATTGTATTAATGCACTAATGATTGAAAGAATGAAAAGAACAAAGCTTTGTTGGGAAGTGGGCCAGCCAATGGTATGAGAAGTGAGAGAGAGATTAAAAGCAGGAGTGGTGGAGACCTGGCTTCTAACTCCCACTTTACCACTCCCATCGGTGTGACCTTAGCATTTTCCTTAATCTCTCTGTGCCTCTGTTTACCTGTCTGTGAATTAGATAATGAGCCTCTCACTCCATTGCATTGTTGTAAGAATTAAACAAGAGAATGCAAGTAAAGCCTTAGCACAATTCCTGGCATATAGTAATTGCTCGATAAATACTTATTATTAAATGGATATTATTTTGGGAAGTTGGAAATCATGCCCATCTCAAGATTTATGTTTCTTTTCTGTGAGGATAGAAGATGGATCCATCTCTTATTAACACTTCTTTATTTCCTATTTTTCATGTGAAGTTTGGGCATTGATCACATTTAGCCCCTGTCCTCTTGATCTCTCTGAAAGTGTTACCTACCTTCCAGCACGAATTCGAAATCTCTTTTTACAAATCTCCATTGAAATAGGTAGTACATCCCTACTGGGGCTCAGCTTTACTCCCAGGGACCCCACGTTGTGATTAGGGTTGGGACTGGGGAGTGAGTAAGGCACTCACCTCAAGCACAGAGTTTAAGGGGGATCCAAAAAAAACTCAAGAATCAAGAGAAATAATTCTTTGAAATTTTGGTCAAATATACGCAACATAAACTTTGCCCCTTTAGCCATTTTTCAGTGTACAGCTCAGTGACATTGAGCACATCCACAATGCTGTACAACCATCACTACGATCCATTTCCAGACTCGTCCGCATCCCAAATAGTAATGCTGTACTCATTAAACAATAAACTCCTAAGAAATTAGATTTCAATGCATTTTTTAAAAAATAAAATTAATGCAAAAAATCCATGATAAGCAAAATATCAAAATTTTTAATAAAGGCAAGATGAGTAAGCTGAACTTAATTAAATATTCTTTAAAGCTGTAATTTGGCTGAGAGAACTGGACATGCATGGCAATTCTCTCCATTGAAAAGGACATTAGCAAAGAAGTAGATTTTTGAAAAGATTCATGAGTTTGCTTCCATTCAAGACAGGCAAGTAAAATTATCAATTCTTTTTAGGATAGTAATCCAAAACTTAATCATGTGAGTTTTAATACCCCTACTTTCCAATTTTTCAATAATTTTTTTCAACTATATTTAATTTCCTGGGAGAAAATTAATAATTGGAAAATATGTAAAAACGTGTATCTTGGGTGCACATTTTTCCTTCTGCCTTGGGCTCCAGCCTGGCTCTGCACAGCTGTTGCTAACCCTCTAAATAGGAAATTCTGATATTTTGCTCATCATGGAGTTTGGGCATTAATTTTGATTTTAAATACTACATTAAAATATGATTGATTATGTTGATTTCCGAATTTTTGGGTTGTCTCTTAATGGTTATGCCAGAAGTAAGGGCCTCAGTCACCTCACCCTAATCCAGGCCCTGCCTCTGGAGCATCCAAGGAACTTGGGCATGACCCTCCCTCCGAAGAGCAGTGGATGTCCGCGGGGGGAGATAGGCGGCACACATGCGCCCCTCCAGAAGTATACGGAAGGAGAAGGTGGGCGGTCCCAGTGTGGTGCCATTCTCCTCACCAGCAACAGCTTTAGATTTTGCAGGACTCAGTGCAAAATGAAGGTGCTAGGCCCTTGTTCAAAAATTAAGAATTTCAAGATGACAGCAGTAGATCCTTAAACCATGTGCAGGGCCCTTTCTTTCACTTCCATCTTTTCATTCTTCTGGGGGAAGGAGATAGTTGTTATTAAGTCCATTTTTACAAATGAGCCAACAGAGGCTTGATGACACGGATCCCAGAGTCACTTGCCTGACTGGGGGCACTCTAAGTTTGAGCCCATCTCTGACTCTCGGCCCCGTTCGCCTTTGGTTGCATCTCGAGGCCCCTGCAGGACCTTCCAAGCCACCCACACGTGGCCCTAGGAAGGGATTCCGGGAGGAGGTTTCCATCAGCCATTTCTGCCTGCTGCTGTGGGCCCCTCAGGCCCCCGACTCTGCTGTCACCCTGGCCTTGTGCCCCACACTTTCTTTAGCAGCACAGACATGGTGTCTGGCAGGAAGAGCCACGAAGCAGGCAGGCCCAGCCTCCAGCCCCAGCTGCACTTGGCTGGGCCTCGGCCTTGACCTCCACAATGGGGAACAGGGTCTGTGGCACAGGGTTGGGAGGACTACATGGGGTATGTGTGAAAGGGCTGTGCAGAGGTTTCTCTTTTTATTTGAAACAACACAAGCCTTGTGTTTACCCTGAGCCCCTCTGCAGGGTAGTGGCTGCACTGCCACTTTGCACTCTTCCAGATAAGTCCCTCTGGAACAGGTCACAGCTTCCACCTGCAAACTTGGTTAGAGGAATCACCATTGCAGTCTGCTCCCGAGGCACTCCCAGTACTTTGTCCCTGACTTACAAGCCCTCGCTGTGTTCTCAGCACTGTGCTAAGCACATCAGATGACCCAAGAGGGAGGCCTCCTTCGTGCTCTTGAAAGCTTGCCACATGCTAGGGAAGGCAGGGCCAAGCAGATACTCTTGGGAAACAAGCTCTGCCCCTCCATGTAGACCACGAAAGCCCTGCGAACTGCTGACAGACTTCACCCCACTTTCCTGAGGGATGCATGCCGTTTTGGCAGTGTGTACTCCAGGCAGACTTCCTGGAGGAGGAGGAGGTGATGGGGGTTCTTCTGTCAGCCTCCTGGAGACACTGATGTATCAAGCAGGAACATCCCCTAAATAAGATCTCCCAGCACTGTTCCATTCTTCTCTCCCTCTCAGGGTCTCAGTCCCTGCATACAAGCCCCCACTGGCTCTCTCACCAGGAAAATGGGGGTAACATTATGACAGACCTCACAGGTTATTCCAAGGCAATAATGACATACTAGAAATGAAATTGCTCTGTAAACGATCAAGGGCCAAATAAATGTCATTGATGTTACCTCCAGCCCAATGGAGATTCACTGCTTCACTTCCTGAGCAGCCCCCTGTCCTGGGCACCCACCTTGACGTGGCACCTGGGGAGCCGGCTCTGAGGCCCAGGCGTCCACCCTCACCACTGTGCGCCTCCTCTACGACACAGTCTGGAGTTCTGACCTCTGGCTCCTCCAGCAGGACCTCTGTAAAGACTGTTGAGAAACTGTTCGTTTTTCCAGGGTGATTTTTTTTTAATAAAATATTTTAATATCTTAGAAATACAATAAACATTTTCGTCTAGTTAGTTACAATTATTTAGTTATTACCACTACTTAATTACTACTTTATTGGCATTCAGTAAATATTATGAAAAATATTTTCTACTTTAAAACAAATTAGATATACCCAACTATATTCTAAAACAGTTCATTAATTCTAATGTAGACAAAACCAAACTGCAAGGGATGCTACTCCTTTAGTTTTAAAATTTATACTGTGTAAAAAAATAGGCAATGAATATGCATGTGTGCAAAAAAGGAATAGTGTATTATCTCACATATATTGCATCACACTATCCTCACAAATTGACCCCATCTCAGAAAAATTATATTATTAATCCAGTCATAGCAATCATTTATGCTACATTATGTCAAATGAACAGATGCACATTAAACCAAGAAAGTAAAATAGAAAAGTAAACCTTGGCATAACACCGAAAGAAATTATCCATTTGAGGCTAATTTCTTTGTTAAAATGTTTTTGATCTAATAAGAAGCTATTCTTATATTTCAACCAAATTATAGCAACAAAAGTTCAAAAAAATTTACCACCAAAATATTTCTTTCCAGTAATGACTAGCTTTCAGGTAGCTAGATTTTTCATTCTTATCATGGTCCCAAAAGCAAAAGCATTTACAAGTTACTATAAATGCTGATAGTTTAAAATAAAAATAAATCTAGACAAATTATAATTTAAGATAGAATTGTTTATAAAAATACTTACAGGGGATATGTTGGCATTACTTTCACAATTGGAAGTCAAAATACTATATTTTCTATAAACATCGATCAGATCTAACATATTGCTATTTTTTAAGAAAGCATCATAAGTCCTCCTAATGTCCTCATAATGGTCAGTCACTTCCATATTTTCAATTGGTAAGTTTAGTTTCTCATGTAGTAAGTATTTCCAGATCAGTAAGACATCACTGAGAGAGACTGTAAATTCTCCAATGTGCTGCTTGTTGTTTTCTGCCATGGAAAGTTGCAATGCCAAGAGCATGGAGTCTGCACCACACACAGTAGTTCTCTCAGAGTCACAAAAAGTGTGCCAATTCCTTCTGAACTCTTTAATCATATCCAAGACAAACTTCTGATTAAGCACAGCCATCCTCTGGTTCGGGAGAGACGCGGAAAGTGCAGACTCAACTGAAGAAAGGCTCCAGGGTGATTTTTGTGTGGTAAAATATACATAACATAAAAATGTACCATTCTAATCATGTGTTAAGTGTGCTGTTCAGTGGCACTGAGCACATTTGCACTGCTGTGCACCATCACGCATTCATGTCCAGAACTCTTTTCATCTTGAACTTTCCTTCCCCTCGCCCCATAGCCCCTGGTAACCACCCTTCTGCTTCCTGTCTCTATGAATTTGGCTACACTAGGGAGCTCATGTAAGTGGACTCAGAGGGTCTTTGTCTTTTTTGTAACTAGTTAATTTCACTTAGCATAATGTCCTCAAGGTTCAGCCATGTGGGAGCATATGTCAGAATTCTTTTCCTTTTTAAGGCTGAATAATATTCCATTGTATGGCTCCCCACTGTTTCTCCATTTATCCCATTAAGGACAGTTGGTTGTTTTCACCTTTTAGCTATTGTGAATAATGCTGCTGTGAACAATGAGTGTACAAACATCTGTTCAAGAACCTTCTTTCTGTTCCATTGGGAATATACCCAGAGGTGGGATTTCCAGATCGTGGAACAGTTTGATTGTTTTCTACAGGGGCTGTTTCACGGTATATTCTCCAGGCTTACATCTGACCAACTCCCTTCAGCCCCTGTGCACTGAGCACTTACTCTATAACCGGTATAACCTGAGTTAAAAGCAAAACCAGGTTGAGGAGCAACTTGGGGACTTTCAGAATATATAGAAGGAGCAATCAGGAGGCTTTTGAAGAAATAACTGAGCATAGCACAGAGCCAACATATAGAACTTGCTGCGTTACTAAGCCTTTGAGTATACTTGTAATCATGGATAATTTTATTACTTCTTACCAGATGCCTGGTAAACCCCTTTATATAAAAAGCAATGATTTTTCTTTTGCCAAAGGACTCGGGAAATACCTGTTCTGAAAGCATGAGTACCCGGGATACCAAGCAGAGAGCAACAAGGCCCATGCAAACCCGTCTAGTTTTCCCAATAAAGAGCATTATAGGAACAGAGGATTTTTTTACATGCTTATAAAATGATTATACTTGTTCTGAGAATTTCCTGGTTTGAGCATGACTGTTGCAGACTTATTTCATAAGTTGATTTATTTTTTTTAACGGTCTCTACAGGGACCTGTGTTTTAATTCCAGTTGGCTTTTTTGTTTTGTTTTCCTCCATATCGTATCTGAAAAATCTCTTTCTGGCACGGCACATTGAAAAGTGGCTAGCATGGCGAGGGGTCCTTGGTGTTCCAAAGTTCTGTGCATGTTCTCAGCTGCTTGCATTCTGGTTTGAGATTTTCCTTGCCTGGAGTATTCATTGGCCATTTCTGTTGTTGCATCTACCAAACAAAATCGACTTCAGCTTGTTTCTCTTTGAGAAAAGGCTGGTGAGCAGTTTTCTGACAGTTGTATATTAAATGCAGGTGGCTTCATGAATGCACTTTCTGTCTGGCTCAATACATTAACCATACCCACAGATTCTTCCAAAGGAACTGGAATGAATTAAATTGTTTAATAAAACCTTACTTACCTGGATAAACTCATTTCTATTTTGCATTTTGATTCCCTAATGCATCTTTCCAGATTGTTATTTGTAAAATAAAAAGCTAGACGTGTTTACTTAGAAAGCCAAACATCAGACCCTAATCCTGGTTCCTATCCAAGTTCCTTGCAACATCTTTTTTTTTCTTCTTCACATTTCCTACCACGTTATGAACCACTGCATATTTCATTTAGCATGAATTGATAACTCCCACCCAGTTCCAAATTAAGACTTGGACATTGAATTTGCTTCTCCACATATGTTTCCTTCTACCACACCCCTGAAACCTGTACTGTTTCAGACAGAAAGGAGGCCCAAGTGGCACTCTGGAAACTGATTTTCAAATAAGGCCCTTGAGAGAAGACCTTGACTGAGTCCTGGGCGAAGTTTTCCAGAATGATCAAGGGTCCGTTTAAGAAGCTATTTGTAAGAATGTTGCTACACCCTCTGCAGAATCATTCTAAAACACCGGATTGTTTAGAAGAGCCAAGCTGGTAAACTCAGGTTAGAGTTTAGTTCTTGGAGAAAGCTGGACCTGAGGAATCGATATTCTTTCCTCCTATCCTTGCCAAAAGCAGTTTCTGGAGCACTGTATGCTTTAACCAAGGCCTTGCTGAATTGATTAACTGAATGAATGAATAATGAGGATGACATACTTCATCTCATTTCCCCTTTTGCCTTTTTCCAGAAACCCAATGCCAAGCTATGCTCAAATACAATGAAGTATATTAGCTTGGATATTTGATCTAATAGCTTCCCCTCTTTCTTTTTAAAAATGTAAGAGTTCTATTTAAACAATTTTATTATATACCTCTCTTAATATAAAGCACTAAAGAGAACGTCCTTCTGTTTGAGCCAAAATTCACTGGGTACACACTTTTTCAGATGTCACCTTATTTAATCTGTTCCGCAACCCTGTGTGCCAGGAGTCAGTGCTCTGTTTATAACAGATGAAAAAATTGAAACATTTTTGTCCTTGATTTTCTGGGGTCATGCGGTCAGGATAGCTAACATTTTTACCCTGGTTACTATGTGCCAGGCACTATGTTAATCATCTGACTTAATTTTCAAAGAAAAAAAATGCACGAGGTAGCTATTATTGGCATCCCATTTTGTGGGTTAAGAAACTGAGACTTGAGAGTTAAGAATTTCACTGAAGGGCCCACATCTAAGTGGCAAAGGCGGGATTTGAACCCAGACTCCTACCTCCCTGCCCAGTGCACCCAACATGATTCAAAGGTGTAATGCAAGAATATCAATGTAGCAATGTTTTCACTCCAGTGTAAATCATGTCTGTCACTGTAGCAATCCAGCTGCTCAGTACACACTGGACTTAGGATGAAAGCTAAGTAGATATTATTGCAGAATGAAGTGCCTAGGCCAGGCATCGTGGAACAAGAAATAGGATCTCAGGCTGCATGAACTCAGCTTTGCTGGGGCCACTCAGTGTAAGAGGAAGGGTGCTGGCCAGCCTGGAGGGAGCCCAGGCTGCAGGGGGCTTGGTCCTAGCCCTGGTATTGTCTGCACCTCACAGTTCTGACCTCAGACAGGTGCCTTCCCCAATTTGGGAAGCATCTTCTGCTGATAAAACGTGTGCATTAGCCTGGCGTCGCTGGCTGATGGCAGCTTGGTGAACCTTCTCAACCCTCTGCAGGAGAGAGAGCTTCGATAGCTTTGTGCAGAGCTGCAAAGGAGTCCTTCATGTTGAACCGCTGGAGAAACTCGACAGAAACGTTGGAGATGAGGTGCTTGAGGTTTATCAAGTTTTCAAGATAACACCTCCATAAGCCCCTTTACAAAGCCGCTCGGCACCAGCCTCCGGAGCCTCCCTCATGTCGCCGTCACCTCTGGCAGGAGCCTCCCGAGGTTCGGGGAGTCAGGCTGCCCCCACACACCCAGCGGTCAGAGCCACCGTGTCACTGCCACGAGGAGGGGGAAAAGGTGCGGGGCTGGTTACCTTATAATCAAATTTTCACTGTGCTCTCTGACAGGTTTTTAAGTCACTTAAGGGATCTATTTACATGTGAAAGCATCAGCATTGTGCAGTAAATCCAACCACAAGCCAGTCCCATATTTTATTAAGTTTAAGTTCAGTGAAAGTGCAGAGCAAACGCGGGTCCTGTGTCTCTCCGTTACATCTGATTTGCGGTTCCCATAAAAAGGCCCACATGCCGCTGTTTCAGATGTGTTTTGGATTGAAAATAGGATTAATGTGCTAAAGTGTGATTAGAATGGTTAAACACGATTAATTGGAACAGACTCCTGCTGCCAAGGGAGCCCCTCCGCGGCTGGCCCCGCTCCAGGTTACCAAGTGAACAAAGCCGGCCAACTGTCCAACTTTCTCCATGTCCCGCCTCACGCGCCTTGCCCCTTGCATTTGCTCCTCGCCAGCCTGTCTCAGGGCAGATTAAATGCAGCTGAGAATGTTGGGCTCGCTCAGCAGCGGCGTCCTCCGGGAATAGGCAGGAACCTCGGCCCGGCCCGGCCTTGCCGGTGCCGGCCGAGAGCTGCCGCGCACCGGGGGCAGCGGGCCAGGTGGCTGGGCCGGGGGTGGGAGCAACTCGGGCTTTTTAAATGATCTATTAAGCCCCTGAACTTTAATCAAGCTGCTACCACACTGACGGCTCTGATTTACTCCCAGAGCCCAGGAGCGGGCGGAGGCCAGGCCCAGGCCTGCAGCTCTAGCCAGCGGCCCTGTGGGCCACTTGGGGTGGGCAGACAGGCCCGGACCAGTGGGGCCCTCTCGGGCCTGGGCTGCCTGCTCGGGTCGCCCGCGGCCTCTGGGGGTTTGGTCCTCGGCCACCGGCTGGACAACACCCTGCTGCCACCACCACAATCACACACGGAGGCTTTAAGGCTGAGCCCAGCCGAGCTTCCCCTCATACACCCTGAGGTGGCCTGAATTTGGGTCTCCCCTTGCATGAGCTCCCGTGACAGTGGCTGGTTTCTCCACATTAAAGTCAGGTGGTAAAATTGGTCTCCCGGGCCATGGCTGCTCCCGAGTCCACAGGCCGGCCTTCTGAGGTTAGACCCACCAAGCTGGCACTCCTGTAAATTCCACACGGGGTAAAAATTTTATGATAATATAAATGAGGTATTTCTCATACCAGGTAGCTTGAAAGAGACTCTTTTTAAACAGTGAAGAAGAAAACTTATTATAGGCCCTAAAATTTTAAAACATACTGCCTTTTAAAATGGGTCATCTGGCTATTAAAGGAAAATATGTTCTGGAAGGGACCGATTCCCCTCAGGTCCGGAGGCTCTGAAACAGGGTTCCAGGCAATTGCTGAGTGTGTTAGGGAACTTTACTGTGGTAACTTATATTTTTATTTGTCTCTTGGGTTCGCTAAGTAAGGGGGTGTGTGTGTGAAAGAGAATGTGTCTGTGGTGTGTGTGCTGGTGTGTATCTGTGTCCATGTGTGTGAGAGAGTCTTTGTGTATGAATGTGTGTCTGTGTGTGTATAGGGTGTATGTGAGAGTGTGTGCGTGGGTATATGTGTGCCTGTGTGGTGTGTATGCCTGTGTGTATGTGTGTTCATGTGTGTCTGTGTATGTATGTTGGTGTGTCTCTGTGTGTGGGGTGGTGTTTGTGTGTTAGTATGTTCCAGGAGAGATGGGAGCAGGGACTGAGCCTTCTAGAAAGGTCAGTGCTTCCAGGTCCTAGGAAGGGTAGGCTGAAACCCTTGTCAGGTGTGTGTGATTTATGGTCTGAACTGGAACACTTGAGGGTAAAAGAAGTTACCGCTAATGATCACAGCATGACCAGAGGTGCAACCAGTGAGCTGTCGGTTACCTGGGTATGAGGTCCCAGCGTGAGAGCTGAAGCCTCTGGAGATCATCTAGACCACAGGCCGGAAGACCAGGCCCAGAGAGGGCTCGGGCCATGTCCCACGCAACACAGCAGGTGGGGGAAGTTGGACCTGGCGGGACCCTGATCTGGGGTTCTTCTGGGGGGTGGTATTTCAAAGGGTCCCATGTGGCGTGTGTCCCATTCCATTCCTGCTTCCATTTTCTTCTCATTTCTTCCCAGACACTCTGCCCTTGATGCCTCCTCACCTCTCACACTTTGTGGCCTCGGCCCCTCTGCCCGGTACACTGCCCTCTGCTGGTCTCCTCGCGGGTCCTTCAAGGCCCAGCCTGTCAGACACTGTGAGCGCGTACCCAGCGGCCCCCACCCCAAAGTCTCCTGAGCTTGTCATGCTTCTCTATAGGCCAGTCTGGGGAGGGGAATTGGTAAGGGCTGGAGCTCAGGGTCAGCCAGCTCAGGTCCCAGCAGCTCTGTCCATGCCCCAGCTGCAAGATTTAGGGTGAGGGACTGAAAGTCTATGATCCTCCATTTCCTCATCAGTCAAATACGGGCACTATTTCCTCAAATTCAAGGCCTACATTTCACAGAAACTTGAGTGTGTCTTCACTCAGTGCACATATGGAATGAGGGAATCTTTCTTCCTTTCCCTAAAATGCTGTATTAAAGGGCCTTCCAGTTAATAACAAGTGGGAACTGAGATAAGTCAGAAATACCTCTCACGTGGGACTAGAAGTTTCTCCCCCAAGTCCTGTACCTCAGCCCCGAGCCTGAAGAGCGTCCTGGACCATCTGGCCAGGCTCTCCCCAGGGCAAGGGGCT
This sequence comes from Smutsia gigantea, assembly GCA_032199065.1. Lineage (NCBI taxonomy): Eukaryota > Metazoa > Chordata > Mammalia > Pholidota > Manidae > Smutsia > Smutsia gigantea. The sequence goes on from JAVSCE010014746.1 coordinate 259,463, forward strand.
GGGCTTGGTTCTGCATCCACTTCTTTGTTTTTCTGGAAAAATATGCGTCCTGGAGGTGTGAGGTCTGGTAGGGCCTGAGCCACCTGGCAGAGGGCAGGAGGAAAATCAAGTGTTTACAGGATTACAGACAAGAATGTTTCCTCAGCACCACTGGCCCCACAGCAAACCCTCTGGAGCAGAATCAAGCTGTTTGAAGGGACTTCCAGGCCAGGATCTGTGCTCAGCCTGCTCCAGGAGCCGACTGCTTCCACTGGGCAGGGAGCAGGGTGTCCTAGGGGCTTTCCTGACACTCCACCCCTAGGGCAGCACAGAGGATGCCCTGAGAGCCCCTGGCCTGCACTGAGGTGAAGATGCTCGTCTCCCTGAGTTATAGTCACTGCCCCTTCCTGACCCTTGCACCCAGCCAGTCGGTTTCCCTCTCAGTGACCTCTCAGTTTCCCTCCCTTATAAAAGGTACAAAGTTGACAGCCCCATCCGCCTCAAAATGCTCAGGAGAGACACCACATCTTGCTGTCTCCTGTGGCCCTGTGCCACCTCCAGCTGTAAAAGGGTGCCTCGGTTTGAGTGCCCCCAAGTCAGAGCCGTGAGATCAGAGCTTGGGACTTGGGAGCAGGGGGATGATCTAGGAGGTAGTTCCAGGGAGCAGAAGAGAGAGAGGAAGGAAGGAAAGCCTAAGAGGTGGCGCATGGCTACTTAACTGCTGTGGGCAAGTCGGACTCAGTCCTGCCTGGTGACCTCTGTGGAGCTGTGCAGATGTACCACAAAATTGTCACTCAAAGAAGACACGTGCCCAAAGACTCCCATCCCCCTTGTGTGAGGGTCCTCCAGGTGTTGACCTTCTGTTCTTTGAGGCTACCTCTGATTACAAGCTGAGCAAACTCCCTCAGCTTTCTAGGAAGTTCTGTGGCAGAAAACTAAATGACAGACAGCAGTTGTGTGGGAAGCCTCACCAGGGCAGGATCTGTTTATCACAGCTGCAGGTAGGTCGCTGGGGCTGAGGTGATCTGGTGTGGGATGCCACCAGCATCTACCACAGGTGGGGCATTATTGACCACCCTGCTCAGTGCCCACCACTGGCTTCTTATTCTGGGCCACCTTATGACTTTCATGGACCCCTTTATCCCTCAAAATACCTTAAAATTATATTTTACAACTGCATCAGTGTAAAGAGAGCCTGGGCCAGAGTCATTATTATATGTGCATTACTATATTTATATTTTTCTTTTGATTTAAACAAATTACAATTAAAACATTTTCATGTGGACTTTCAAAGTGTGGTGGGCCCTGGGCACAGTGCCTACTTCAGTTAAAGGAGAAGTCGGCCCTGTTTTCATGTGCATAGAATAATCCTCTTCCTGCCCGTGGCCTGCCAGGTCCTTGGCCCCTGTCGTCACCCTACTCACTCACCCAACCCTGGTCTTCCATGTGGGGGCTGCCCTAAGCCTTACAGGACATTAGAATAGAGATTGTCTCAGGTCTCAGCTTAATTTGCTGGTGTTGAACACACATCCTGACAGTGAGCTCCATGAGAGTAAGGACTGCGTCTGTGTGGCCTGTGGCTCTATCACCAGGGCTCCACCAGGCTGCTGGGGTGAGCTGCACAGGGCTCTGTCAGGAATGAGGGATTTGTTCCAGGGGCTGGCAATGCCCCCAGCAGATAGTGTTCAGCTGTCCACCCTTTCCAAGGTCGTCTTCACCTAAGGGAGCAACCTCACCCCAGTCTCCCGCCATCCAGGACAATCTGTAGCCAATGACTGAACCCCCTCTCGCCCCATTTGGGACAGCCTGCCGGGGTCATGCCGGCTGCAGAACTCCCTCTGGGGAGGGCTGAGGCCTGTATTGGGACTGCATCACTGCTCGACTTCCCCTTGCCTGATCCTGCTTCTCCCACCCGTCACACAGGGGTTGATCCCGAGGACACCCCCACCAAACATATCCCATCTAATCTCTGTCTCAGGTGCCCCCCCAGCAGCAGTGTCCTCTCGGACATGGTCATAGCTACTCTGTACAGAATCAGTGAAGTGGACTATCTCAAGAGGAACAGGAATGTATTAAGAGTCTCCTGACATTTCTTGATTTGTATTCACTGAAGAAATGTTTAAACAGTTTTCCTTGAAGCCCCCTCAAGGACTATCATGGGGGACATTGAAGGATTTTATTCTGAATAGGTGAAGCATAGCCTCTTCCCTCCCCACTTCTGTCAGGTAGCTCGGCTTTATTCCAGCTGTATGGACTAGATGTCTGCATCCAATTTTCTTTGAAGAAAAATTTCTGCTATTAAAAATAATAGTTTAAAAACCACTGACTTGAGTAATACAATAATGTTAATAATAGTAAGTATCCATCTGGCATCCTTTGGAGCAGGCCACTGACTTCTCCATTAATCAATAACTTCACTCATCTGTTGCTCACATCCCTTCCACCAGTTCAGACACATTCATAATTCAGGACACTGAGGTGCAAAGACCTTAAGTGATATGTCCAAGGTCGCCCAGGGTCACGCAGCTGGGGGAGGCTGCCACTAAGATTTTGACTGGTGTTTTATGCAGTGTAACTCCAGGAGCTGATAGATATGCAGAATTTAGGGTCATACCCTCCGGAACACAGCGAGCCACAGCTCTCTTGGATCCATTTAAAGGAAAGCACCCAGCTCTTTATGAAAATCAAAAGTCCAGGAAACATCCTTCTTTGCTCTTTGCTGTGTCTTTGTTTGCCGGGGAAATGAGTACCTGGGCTCTGCCCAAATGGCCCATTGGGTAGTGGGGGGAAGAAGGAGCAGGGAAAAGAAAAGATGAATTTTAAAAAATGACCCCTGAGAGTGCAAACCCCTTATCTCACAGGTGACTCTCCCACAGGCACACAAACCTCAGTGGTTTCCAGCTTCCAAACTGGGCCAGGGCTCTGTCCACTCTGCCAGGCTGCTTCTCTTACTTTCAGAAACCTCCAGACTGGAGATAAGTCCTTGATCCATGACACCCCGCCTACAAAATACCAAATCAAGTGTAGGGGAAAAGTCTGACCTAAGTGCACCCTCTGGGGCCCCTAGGCTCTGAGGAAGCAGAGCGTGGGGGCGGCTGCCAGATTCCATCTAATCCAGTTTCGTAATGTGGTTTATTTAGCATTAAACTGAGGTCCTGGGACCTCATCAGGAAAGAGGGCAAAGTTTCTCAGCGTTCCTGAGGAGAATGCTTTGCTGAACTTGGCCTATGTTTTCCCCAAGGATCCATGTGCAGCGATGACATTTTGGGATTCTGCCAGGCAGGCCTCACCCAGCTCCATAAAACCCTGGCTCCACTGCACCTTACTGGGTTTACCTGGGTTCATAGCAGACTGCTTCTGCTTGGGGCTCTCAGCTGAGGGGACAGGCCCAGGGCTGGGCCTTTGGGTCCCCAGAGAGGAGCTTCACCCTTGGCCCCCTTTCCTGTGAATGTATGTGGAGCAAAGAAAGGGCTCCTTATCCAGAAAGCCTTGTCATTTAGCTGACTTTAAAAGGGAAGGAGACCTGTCTACAGCAGAACTGTCATTTCAGCTAGCAGGAGCATGGCTGCTCTGACACTCACCTCCAATGATACGAAGGCATTTTATTTACTGAATTCCTCCTTGGACAGAATCATATTGTTGGGGAGAGTCCTGTGAGGAAAGCAGAAGTTAATGGGATGTTAACCAGCTTTCTGGTCAACTTCTGTCTCATACTTGTGTGTAATTTCAGACAAAGATAAGTAAACCTGAGGTTTTGAGGAGGCCGTGCCACTCTTCTTGGGCAGATGTAGGATCTCTGTTGAAACTGGGCCATGCATAGGTCAGAGTTGGCCCACCTCCACCCACACACACATACTTGCTCTGTCTTCATGACCTTCTTGCCACTTTTAAAGGAACCTCATCCCTGCAGTCCCAAAGAAGCCATCTGCTGTGAAGGCCTGCAGACAATGACAATCTGTCTTCTATGCATTATTTTCTCACCCGATTTCCCCAGTCCCTGAGGGCAGTGGCCTGAACCGCATCACTTCTGTCTCCTCCTTCCAGCCTCACGGGGTTACACTGAATTGCTCAAGACTGCTGTGCTTACTTGCCTGGCGTGAGTCTTCCCGTAGGAATCAGCTTTAGGACACAGACAAGGTAACTCTCTCCCTGAAACTCCAGTTCCTCATCTGGAAAACAAGGATGGTTATCTCTTGCCTTTTATGAATAAATACTAATGGTCCATCTACTGTGTGCAGGCACCATGTGGTTGCCATCTGGGGTGGGGGCATAGGTGGGGACAGAGAGAGAGGAAGCAGACTCCCCAGAAGGGGACTGCACCATGTCAACTTTCTGCAGTTACTCTTATATCACCTCAGAGTACTGGTGGGCCTGGGGGCACCCTGGACCACTCATCACTTCCAAGACTTAATAAAAGCCTCATACTTTCATCCACCCCACTTATATTTACTGAGCCATTTTTATGTAGCAAGTACTATTCTAGGCAGCAGAGATACTGTCCTGAGTTAATCAGGCAAAAGCAGGCAAACCAAACAAAATAAACAAGCAGACAAAATAAATGTATTATGGGTGACCGAGTATGGTATATTGTAAATGGTAGTGAGTGTTATATTATAAAGTGAAAAGTGCCATAAGGAGAATGAAGCAGAGATGGGGTCTTTGGGGTGCTGGGAGGGGTGGGGAGTGCAATTACTGGCATGCTGGTCAGGGAAGCTCTCCCTGAGAAGGTGGTGATATTTGAGCAAAAGAAATTTCTTGGAGAAATTGCCAGATCAATTCATAAAGAGGGTAACTCCAGGGGGGAAAGTAAGTTCCCAGCCCAGGGCAAATTACCTTTGAAGCCAAAATCAATCAAAGGGAGAAATAAAGTGAGAGAAATGCGTTTATTGCTTACAAGCAGTTGTCCACTTCTGCTCTCCCATGTCTCTCATGACCCGGCTGCAAAAAGGGACCCCACCAAACCTCTCTGGTCCAGATATACCTCACGCCCCAAACCCCTGTAATCACCTACTGATACGGAGATGGACTACTTCTCTCTACCCACTGGAAACACCTACTGATATGGAGAGGCACTAAAGCCAGGTGAGAGATTCTGGAAATATTTCAATTTTACCCACAAAGAGCTTCCTAATGACTTTTTCCAACTGCATGAAATTTCATTGAATGGAGGTACCATTATTTATTCGTCTTGATGGCATTTTGTTTATTTGCATACTTTAGCTATGCAGAGTGCAATAAATAGCCTGCATGCCCATTGTGTTGATCACATGAACACACCTTTAGAACAAATTCAAGACTCCAGCTCATGGGGCCTAGAGATATCTCTTAAGTTTCCAGCCGTGGAGATTAACACTCAAGCTACAGATTAGTCTGTTTCCTTACTCCTTGACAAATTGGGGCTTTAGCAAACTTATTTTTGCCATCCAAAGGAGGAAAATTATTATACCTTATTTTAATTTGAGATTTACTTAATGTGAGTGAATTTGAGCATTTTACACATATATAAGAGCCATTTCTATTTTCTTTTCTGTAAACTGTTCATATTCCTGCCTGGCTTTCAAATGGCCTATTGGTCTTGTTCTTCATATTTATAGGGATAGTTATGTATTAGGGAAATTAGCCTTTGATATGTAGCATGAATTACAAGAATTTTTGCCAGGTTGTTTTGTCTTTTGACTTATTTTAAATGCTTAGCCCAGGAAGAAATTTTTGAATCTGATGTGTCTAAATTTCAATGTTTTCTTTTATGGTTTCTGGGTTAAGTGTCATACTTAAAAGGCCTTCCCACTTCAGAACTGTAAAAGAATTCTCTCATGCTCTCTCCTAATGTTTCTATGGTTATTTTTTTACATTTAAACATTTGATCCAGTTGACTCTCTATTGAGCTACCTGGCATGGGCTCTGTTATCCTGACACATACTTTGCTGGAGTTTCAGTGTGGTTATTTAATTCACATAACCAACCTGGGAAGAAAGGGTTTCTACACTCCCATTTTATAGAAGAGGAAGCTGAGGTTACTTCCAAGTCTTGTCAGGAGAAAACCAGATTAGTTCTCTAGCTCTAGCTCAGAGCAGGTATCTGACATTCTTGATTTTGAAATCAAAGATGATAGACCAACCCTACGCACACACAGGCTTTAGGATCAGCTGAAACCTGGATAGGCTCAGGGGAAAGCTCCATGTCTAGATGGAAGCTCACCCATCTGGTTGCTGAGACTTAGCCACTCTCCACTCACCAGCTCCAGGCACATGACTGGCGATGAAGCATACAAGAAGAGGGTCTCTTAATGCCCCCTGCAGCCCCACCACCCATTTCATTTGTAGGGATTTTGAAGCTTAGAGTAAAGTGTTAGCCCAGGATTCCAGGATTACTACCTCCAGACACTGCCTTCTATTCCTTCTGCCAAAGAAAGGGGCGGGAGGAAAGGTCTTAAAGTCCAAGATCTGGGTTCAAATCATGGCACTGCCACTTCTGGTGGGGCAGCTCCAGTCCGGCTAATGGAAATGCTTCCAGTGCCAGAAAAACTCAGCACATTGCAGGGTGGGGCAGGGAACCACAGTGACCTGGATTGCAGGTCCCATCCAGAGGGGGCAGCTCCTCTGGATCATGGCCATGTGGGAACAGGGCTCAGTGTACCTAGATTTGCTCAAGAACAGCATCAAATCATTTTTTGGTAAAAATTTCCCATTTTCTGTGTAGACAGAACAAAACCCAGCTATGGGGTGTTGGGGCTTACAGGCTGCCAATTTCCAACTGCTGCTCTGAAGAGTTGCACAGGAGCTAGCAGGCCCGGCCCAAGCCCCCCTTCTGTTAGCATTAGCTATGGGAGTGGCCTGGCTTCTTTTTATTCTTTTCCCAAGAATATACACGACCTCTCTGGGAGTTACTGTTTTCTCTCCAAGGAGTTATAAGCTTTGGTTCCCTCTGAACTTTTCATCTACAGGTAGTTCACATCACAGAGCCCAGAGCCAGAGGTGAGGGTGTACATGGGGTGGCCTAAGTGTTATGCCACCTGAAGACTCCAGGCAACTTCCTACATTATTTTTATCTTCTGGTCTATAACCTACCTGATTATATGCAGGTTTATGGGAATTCTTTCCATATTCACAACTCATAAAGCAGTCCAAATTGGAAAATAATACACCATTCCTAACTCTGTTAAGTGCTACAGTCTGGCTTTTGTTAAAATGAGTTCCCTTTAGCAATGCCTATCTACTGTAAATATTACATCGGAAAGGGGATGTCTCTTATCTAGGGAAAAGTGATGGTAGGATTTCAGCCTAAGGGTCCATCTTCCAGCAGAAGAACCAGGCAGGACTTCTAGAGGGGGAAGGAGAAACTGAGGCATCAGAGGGAGATGGCAGTCCTTCAGCTGGTTTCCATGGAAGCGGATCAGCTATCCATCTGCCAGGTTTAATTTTCCTGGGTGTTCCTGCACAGATGTGGAAGTCCAGGAAATGCACAGGATTTCAAGTTTCAGAGGAAGTGGAGAGATGAGCCACTCTGCATGCATCTGGGGAGGCCAGGTGACTCGCACGAAGTCCTGTAATTAGACTGCAGTCACAGCTGGGATGGACCAAAGTCCCCTAGTCCATGACTTTCTCCTCTCTGGCAAGCCAACATGCTCTTCTTCAATGCAAAACAGACCTTGGCCTGATTTGGGTTGGGTGGCATCATTCAGATAAACATTTGTTCATGCAGCATTAAAACACTGCTGGATACCAGATCTTAATGAGATGATGGGGGGACCCAAAGTAGTCATCATCTGGGCCCCAGGGAATTCCCAGTCCCATGGGGAAACAGATATAGGATAAATATTGCCACAGAATGCCCTTGGACATCGGCTGGTGGTCTTCAAGGTGAGGCCACATCCAGGACCTACAGACCCCCAGGGTCTCAGTCCCAGGGAGAAGATGGGGGAGCAGGCTGGAAGGTAGGACCCCTGGCTACCACTCTTTAGGATTAGGTATGGGGAGAAGACAAGACATGCAGCACAGGCCTGGGAGCCACCTGTGTACTGCAGTCTGCAGCCCAGTGGGGCCAGCACAGCCTTGGCTTCTGGGTTGATCCTGAGCTTCCCCCAGCCAGAACCAGGGCCCTGCTGCAGCCCCAGGGCAGAGCACGGAAGTCCCACCTGAGCTGATGAGAGCATGGGGTGGAGGGCAGACCCCAGTGAGTCCCATCTTTCTCAGTGCAGATTTTCAGAGCCCTCCTGAGCGAATCTATCACTCTCCCTGGGCCAGTGTGGGAGAGTACAGGCTCTCTGAACACACAGGTGCCTCCCTTGGGGCAGAGCTCCCTTGGCTTTGCAGCCCTGGAATTTGGGGCAGGTCTGTGTCCCCCTCCACCAATCTTGGACCCTTTGTTCATGCCATCATCAGCCTTCTTTCCATCCCAAGGATGCCCTGTTCTTTGGTCTGCCTGTTCTGACTGCCCCTTCCCCATTTTACCTGATGGCTGTTGTTTACTGGAAGGAAAGCTGGCAGGGTGTTCAAAAGAATCTAGCTGTGGCCCTGATAACCCCCAACAAGCTCTGTCCCCTGTATAGGCCTCATTTTCCTCCATCTACTTTGTTCTCTCCAATTCTCTGAGCCAGAGCCCTCCAAGCGTCCTCCCCCTCATCGAGACCCAGGACCAGGAGTGTTGCACCCATTGCTGGGGCAGACAGCCCTGAGTCAGCGTACAAGGTAGGGCAGCCTACCATCCTGCGCTGCCCAGGACTGGGAGGTTTTCCAGGATGTGGCACTTTTGGTGTTAAATGGGACAGGGAAGTCCCAGGCAAGCCAGAATGGTCGCTCACCTTAGTATAAAGGCAAAATGATTTTTACCCCCCTCCCGCACTTGCAGAGAGGAAAAAGCCTGTTTCCTGGCTGGTTTTCAGGCTAATCCATCACTACCAACTCCTTTAGGGGAAAGATGACAAGCAGTGAAAGGCTTGCCTGTGGTCAAATTAATGGCAGTAGCATCTTCACCATAAAAAGGAAGCATATGGGTGTAGTTAGATACAAGGTAAAAAAAAAAAATCCATGTGCAAATATAAATCCCCCATCCAAAGGGCTACTGACAGAACCTGCTAGAGCCGAGCAAAGTGAAGGTGAAGCCTACCCAAGCAGCAGTGGTTAAAGGGACCGGTGGGAGGGTCCGGGGCTAGGGGTGAGGGAGGGGAGGGGTGCAGCCCTGAGAGGAGCACTGTTGGCTAGCTGACACTGGCCTTTCATGCCTTCAGAGCTGGACCAAGGGGGGAGAAGACTATTCCCCCAGGCCTGGATGTGGACTTGGGCAGTGGGGCAGAATCCCTACAGGAGGGTGGTGGGCCCACTGGACCGGCTGGTGCAGCAGCTCCACCCTCTGGAACCATGGGCAGTGCATCTGAAATGGGACCATGACCCTGAGACGTCCCGGGAGGCGCAAACGCCCACGGGATGTGGAAGACTAATGTGAACTACCTCTTGTTTTTTACATGGATTATGTACTGGAGAAATAATAATCTGCATATGACAGGGTAAGTAAAATAGTTTATTAAAATTAGCTTCACCTGTTTCTTCTTTCCTTTCTTAATGTGCCTACAAGAAGTGGACATTTATATGTGCGGCCGCATTGGTTTGCCGGGGCTGCCGTGGCAAACAGAGTCCCACGCACTGGGTGGTTGAAGCCACAGAAATTTGACTCACAGTTCTGGAAACTGGAAGTCTGAGATGCAGGTGTCGGCTGGGCCTGAGGCTCTAGGGAGAAGCTGTTCCGTGCTCCCTCCCAGCTTTGGGGGTTTGCTGGTGGCCTTTGGGGTTCTCCATGGCTTTCTCCCTGCGTGTGTGTCGTTGCCCAAATTTCTCCTTTAATAAAGACACTAGTCGTATTGATTGTGGATCAGGACCCATCCTGATGGCCTCATGTTACCGTGGTTACCTGTGTAAAGAGCCCATCTCCAAATGAGGTCATGTGCTGAGGTACTTCGGTTAGGACTTCAACATGTAAATCTGAGGGGATAATTCAGCACAGAACAATGGTTCACATCAGATTTCTGGTGGGCAGTGCTACATTCGCCTATAAATGAGCTCTGTGAGGGCAGGACCTGCCCATTTCAGAATCCAGCCTAGAGCCCAGCATAGAATAGATACTTGGAAGCAATATGTACAGTTAATTGACAAAAGTAGTGCTTTCTGTCTGAGTCGCCTAGATATGGGACAGGCTGTTTCTGAAGGTGTGTGGGACAGAAAACAGAAGACAACTCAGGAGTCGGACGAATGCCGCCTTCTGTGAGCAGAGTGCCCTCGGGCAGATCGCAGGAACCTCAGCTTTGTTTGTAAAATGAATGCATGCCTACCCAGACCTGCAGATAGAGGCCTTGGAAGCAACTGGCACTCAACAGCCATCAGCCTCAGCCACTACAAGGAGTGAGGTCCCTGTCATAGGAGGTGTTTAAGTAGACAGATCCTGGACGAGCCCTCCCAGAAAGGCTAAAACAGTGATTTCAACACAAGATTGGAGTTGGGGCTGGGTCATACCCAGAGTCACATGTGCAGTTGAGCTTCCCCAGGCCTTCTCTCCAAACACCCAATCTGCCTTCCTGTGATTCCCCAAAGAGAAGAAAGGGCACTGATATGCACTGAGCATGTGCCCCGTGCCATCCCTAGAAACTGATCATATCCCCATTTAACAGGTGAGAAGACTGAGGTCCAGGCTGGCCCAGTGTGGCATGGCTGGCACATGGGGGCATCAGGATGAGCATGGAGGTTCTCACCTAAGCCCAAAGCTTCCCCTCAGGCCCTGGCATCATGCAGATTCATTCACTCAAGCAATCACTCAGCACCTCCTGGGCACCTGGCACCAACCTTGGCCCTGGGAAAATAAAGGTGTCTGGCACACAGCCCACGCCGATGAGCAGTCCCCAGTGCAGTGGAAGGAGGCCAGCATGGGAACACACTGTGGTTATCCTTCCATGAAAAAAGCAAACACACATTCGGTTTCCTCCTACACCAGGCACTGTTCTAAGTGCATTACATGCATTAGTCCATTTGTTTCCTCAGCAACCCTGAGATAGGTAGCACCATCATCCCTGTTTTCCAGACGAAGACACTGAGGTACAGAGGGGTTCTGTCCCGATAAAGGTCACAGGATGCATGAGATCGTGATGTCAAAGTTCAAACTCAATGTTCTGGCCCAAGAGTCTGTGCCCTTCCTCAAGCCAAAACGTCCCAGGTGCGGACTCTCAGGCATTCACCTGTAGGTGGCCATGGACCCTGGGGAAGGGGCCTTTGTGCCCCCTGTAAAACTTCATCCAAAAAGCAGTTGTGGCTGCATCCAGGTAAGGCTGGGGCGGAGGAGGACAAATCACAGCTGGAAGGGCTCTGTGTTAGTGTCCCATGGTGCTGCAACAAATCCCCCCAAATCTGTGGCTTCGAACGGCACAAACTTGTTCTCTGAAAGTTCCGGAGACCAGAAGTTCAAAGTCAGTCTCCCTGGGCTAAAAAATCAAGGTGTTGGCAGGTCTGGCTCCTTCTGGGGGCTCTAGAGGAGAATGGTTCTTTGCTTTTTTCTGCTTCTAGTGGCCACCTGCAATTCTTCATCCTCCATCTTCAAAGCACATGGCAACAAATCCACTTGCATCATCCCTGCCTTCTCCTCTTCTACATCCGTAACCCCCCACTCCCCCACAACCCCGCTGCCAGGCAGATACTCCAGGATCATCTCCCCATCTCAAGAGCCTTGACTTAATCACACTGGCAAAGTCCTTTTTCCATATGAGATAAAATTCAGGTGCTAAGGACTAGGACCTGGATATTGTGGAGACCATTATGCAGCTATTACAGGCTTTTAGGATTGACCAGGCCAATCTCCTCCCTCAAAAATGGGGAACTGAGGCTCAAAACATGAGTGTGCTCAGTCAAAGTCTCTCAGGTTGCAGGGCTGAGCTGTCGGCTACCTGGGGCTGGGAGGCTGTGCCCGCCTCTGGGTGGACCAGGAGGAAACAAAGACCACAGCCCCCTAGGGGGATGGGTTGAGAGGAAGCCACCTATGCCCTCTGTTCGGTCTTTTTCTCTCCATAGCAAAAAGGCAAAGAGGCGTTTGGACAATGCCTAGGAGCTGCCCAGCTGGGGCAATGCTGCCCACACTGCCATGCAATGACAGTTCTCAGACATGTCGGTCCCGGGACCTCTCTTAACTCTTAAAAATTATTGAGGACTCCAATGAGCTTTTGTTTATGTAGAACATAACTATAAATATTTGCCATATTTAAAATAAAAACCAATACATTTAAAATACATTCATTTATTTAAAAATAAACATATACCCATTACATGTTAATGCTATGAAAAATGAACTATTTTCTAAAACAAAAAGTCTCGAGAGAAGAATGGCTTTGTTTACACTTTTACAAGTCTTTTTTTCATATCTGGCTTAGTAAAAGACAAAATTTTCCTATCTGCTTCTGCATTCAATCTGCTGGCATATGTTACCTTGATTAAAGTATATGAAGTATATCCTGCTTCCCCCAGATCTATAATGGACCAAGGGGGGATGATTTATTTTATTTGTAAATACTATTTATTTATTTCAGATGGTTGCGGGTATTTGTTTTTGATGTTACACCAAAACTTTACCATGTTAGTGTATTTTTTAAAGTTTTGATGTAGAATCTGAAACTGTATCAATAAAGTTTTGTACTTTGTTATATTAAAAGCTTTGGTATGAACTTTGCATTTTAAATGGATTTTTTTGCTCACGCATGCCTTTGCAACATCATGCCTTGGTCGTTTGGAGAATATTGCTTCACTGAATTAAGCAGATCTTCCCAAAATTGACACGTCGTTATACACTATCAAACAGTCACATTCAATAATAGCATCTCCAATCTCATTTTCAAAAGTCCTTAAGATTGGGGACACACATAATTATAGATACAAAATTTCCCTGGCAAGTTTGAAGTTTACTATTGGCAACAAATGTTGTCAATTGTTTTCCATGAAGTGACAGGCTCTTGTTCATTCATCTGCCAGAAAATGCCTGCCCGGTGCCCAAGTCTGAATAGCCAGGGTTTACTTACCAGTTCCTCAAGTAAAAAATGGGGTTCTATGAAAAAAACTGCTAGTTCCACTTACAACTCCAATGTGCTTCTTGGTGTAATCAGAAACTCTCTATGCATTCTTCCTAGTTAGCCACACAGAATGTTAAGGAGATGTGTACTCAGGGCTAGTGATTGAAAAAAACAAATTGCTTTTACAGCTTCATCAGGGATATTCTTAAGTGACACTTGGTGCTTTTGCAAGTGTGTGGCTGTAAAAATACAGCACCCGCTACAGCAGCTGATGCCCTGCTACAGCAGCTGATGCCCTGCCCGATTCATGGTAAGGTGCCTGCAGTCTTCCCCACCATCACTACTGCACCCTCAGTGTAAATGTCCACACCGTGCAGAAGGCAAATAACAGCCTGGTTGTATTATGGGAACAGTTCTGACCTGGCACACAGGAGACAGTCACCACCATGCCCCAGGGCCTGTGGACCACATTTTGAGAATCACTATGTGATTCAACAGATGTTATGGTTCTCATGTTTGCTTTTGACACCCATCCATGTCCTCCTCTGCCCAGAATGGCCCCTCTCCTGCCCCCACCATGCCACCTGCTTCCCCCTGGTGGGGCTCCCTGCTCTGTACAGGGATGATCACCCTTCTTTGGCCACCCATCTGGTGCCGCTCCAGATTCTGGATCCTCTGTGTCAAAATGTGCCCAGCCCCTGTGATCCATGCCTCTGAACTGTGCTGACTGTGGTGGTCCCTCATGCCCACTAGCTTAAGTTCCCAGAGTTTCAGGGTTCAAGTTTCAGCAACTCCACAATAAGTGGCCTTGGGTAACCTATTTCACATCGCTGAGCCTCAGTTTCCTCATTCTTAAGGTCAGGACAAAAGAGGCACCTGCCCCAGAGTCTGTATAAGAAGTAAATGAGATAGTTCGCGTAGAGCACATAGCATGGTGGGAGGGCTCCGTGAGGCTTCTCTGCCGTTCTTCATTATCATTCCCAAGGTCTTGCAGGGCATGCAGTGAGAGAGCTGGAGCTCACAGAGGATGCTGACCTTCACGGTTCTCCTTGCAGCTCTGGACAACCCCAGGGCAGGGATCGTCCATGTCCCCTGGGCTCTGGGAGTTTATGAGGCCCTGGGAGGATAGAGAAGGGCCAGCGTGCTCTTCTTTTTCTCACACTCTGTGAGCAAAGACCAGGACAACGACAGGTGGAGGCAGGTGTGAGCACCCCCATCCCGCCCAGCAATAAATCAATCCTCCTGGCAGTCCGTACGCAGCTTTGGACCATCTAGAGCTCCCATACAGTCTCTGCGTGGCCGTCCTTGGGACCCACCAGGGAGTGTTATAAAAACTTCCACAACCTGGTGGGCGGGAGGCTGTCATTATTAAATACAGATGACTCTGAGGCCGGCCGGCCCTCCTGTTCACCCTTCTGCTGTGATCTAGCAGCGGGCACTCGGCCCACATGGTTGCGAATCAACATCCTCACACTGCGGGGCTCCAGTCCTGATGGAGACCCAGAGGCAGGGGTGACGTGTCACTCCCCCAACCTCCACTCTGGGTCCAAGACACTTTGTTTTGTGCCACATCATTAATTCCTGGCAAAAAAAAAATCAACTCTCAAAATAAAAAGAAGACATGCTCTCAGCTCTGACCTTGGCCTATCAGTCTAGGGCTATCTAGAGGCAGCAGCTGCTTGTCAGTGGAGAGCAGAGTCCAGACATTGAGGGGGTGATTAGCTCCTGCAAATGTGACCTCGGGGACTGGCTTCTGTGCGGGTGCTGCCTGGAGAACCCCAGGCTGCTGGAGTGAGGGTGGGGATGGCATGTTCAGTTCGTCCCTCCCCGCCAGGCTGCAGTGAGCTGGCACGGCCAACAGGGGAAGCTGTGCAGCCCAGGCGAGCATACATGGTGGTCACCAAAGCAAACTGTGGGTGGAAGGCTTGCAGCCTAGCAAGCCTTTATTGCAGATGCAGGCAGCAGCTGAGTACTTTACAGGGTGTCTCGCTGCCACTTCCCAGCAGCCGTTGAGGAAGGTGCTGTAACTGTGTCCCTTCAATGGGGTGGAGTCGGGGGAGTGTCCCACTTCTCATGCTGGCTCTTGTCCCCACAACATGAGAGCGCTGAGACTCTCATGCCCAGACCCCAGCTTCAGCACTTCTGTGCCCCTGGCCTTCTGTTTCTGAGAAGTGAAATACGTAGGACCTGAGTGTCCCATCATTTCCTTCCACAAAAGTGCTGCAGAGTGGATCACCCAGAACTTTCTGGGTTGGGGGTCCCTTTCTGTATCCAGAAAGGGGGTGGAGTCAAGGGAAGGGAAGTGACATTTGGAGCAGGCCTCCTGTGTACTAAAATGTCCAGCCAAGGTTTTCGAGTTTGAGTTAAATTAATTAAATTTAATTAAACAATTAAAATGAAATGCTTAAATTGAATCATCTCAACAGCCCTTATGAGGGGGGTTTTACTTTCCCTATTTTATAGATAAGGAAAGTATGGTTCCCAGAAACCAAATGACATGACCGAGGTCACACTGGAGTGTCAGCCCAGTCTCTGACCCACAGACAAAGGTCCTGCCCTTGGCCTCATCATGCTGTCACCTTGACCAGTCTTGGAGGGTCATCCCGGGCCTGGGCTCCTAGAAGGCAGGGTTAGCACCCTTTACACCTGCTCCTCTCCCTGGTCCCCTTTGTGCCTTGCATATAGACGGCACGTAATGCTCTTTGACTGAGTGGTTGAATTCACAAAAAGGCAAAGTGGAAAGCTGGTGGCTTCAGTTTCAAATTGTGATGACATGAACTGTGTCACTATGAGAAAGCTTTTTTCTACTCTTCCCTGGGCTCTCCCTCCAGCCTCCCACCAGCTCTTGGGAGAGTTCCCAGACACCTCCGAGCTTGCCGCGGATGAAATGCCAATGGGATGGCAACACAGGGCAGGGGCAGGTGCTGTGTGTGTTTGGACCTACACCAAGGGCAGGGGATAAAAAACAAAACTGGAGAGAGAACCACTTTCTGATCCATAGGAAAGTGAAATAGGAGCCTTAATATTTAAAGTGATTTTCTTTAACACTGAACCCAGGAACATGTTTCTGGTGAAGCCTAGAATTTCTTAGCATTTGTGTCTCATTTTCTGTCTGGTTTTAAAAGGGGAATTGGAAGCAGTTAAATATCCAGGTAAGGTAGATCAAAGGAAGTGCTGGTAAGACTTAGATTCAGTTTGTGTTTGTTGATGAATATTTTTCTTCTTCTTCTATTTTTTTAGCATCTCCAGTTTTTCTCCACTTCTTGAGGCCTTACACTCAGTATGCTGGCTTTTTAGCTAAAGGGGTCTACAGAGGCCACCTGGTTTACAGCCTCATTTTACTGAATACCTCTCTGAAAGACTGGAAGGGGAAGGGACTGGCCCAAGGTCATTAAGCAATTTAGAGGACAGCTGGGGTTAAAACCTGTGACTCTAGACCCACAAGTGAGACTCTGTCCTCTACAGATTTTAATGATATGGTCAGCTTTCATTCATTGGAGAATTATCTCTGCCCTGTTCTATAATAATGTGGTTCCAGTGGGGCTGGCCCAGGAGAGCACAGGTAACTAATCAGAGTGATCAACAGTGATGGGCTCAGGGCTGGGCCAATCAAAGCCTTCCCTGGGACTGTTATTTTTCTCTAGCTTTGGAACAGTCAGAATAATATAGGCCTGGAACTACCATGAGCCATCTTTCTGCCACATGAAGAGAGAGACTGTTGAGAAAGAGTTGGAAGTTGGGGGAAAAGTGCCCCTGACATCATTTGAACCTCTGGGTGCATCCTTACTGGAAGAGACTACCCCTTTGGGCTTCACAGAAACATAAGCCAATGCATGTCCTTTTGTGAGTCAAGCCCGTTTGAATTGGGTTTGATCATTTACAAAGGAAAGTCTCAATTCATACACAGTGCTTAAATAAATCTATTCTGAAGGCTGGCATGTGGAAAGGACAATTCTGGGTCTGCTTGGGACATTAGTGGCCTCCCCCTACAACCTCGCTAACAGGTGATGTGTGAAAGTAAATGCAAATTTGGGGGTGATTTTTGCCCATGTGTAAATATTTACTAGCAGACAGGGACAATTGCTATCCTGGAAACATAGAGGGGCTCCTTGGAGGTCTAACCTGCTGTTTTAGGGGCTCCTGCAGCTGACATGCCTATATTCTAGATGCAGGATTCAGCCAAACTTCTCAACAGAGTCATATCACCAATCCTCCCATAAGTGCCCAAACAGAGGGCTGATTTGGAATCCTAAGTCTAAGGCAGCAGGACAGAAGTGAAAGGACACTGGTCTCTAGATTCTTAAAGACAATTTCTGCACAGGCAGGAAGGCCCGTACAACACCCCAGACAAGCTTTGCCTTTCCACCCATGAAAAAACCATTTCTAACATACATCATGCTGCTT
The DNA here is from genome assembly GCA_032199065.1 of Smutsia gigantea. Lineage (NCBI taxonomy): Eukaryota > Metazoa > Chordata > Mammalia > Pholidota > Manidae > Smutsia > Smutsia gigantea. The sequence continues at coordinate 276,879 of JAVSCE010014746.1, forward strand.
AACAGAGCCTCTGATTTTCATTGGATATAAAGATAGCTGAAGCACTTCCAGCAACATCTAGAGTGGGTGGAGTTTTTAAAGGTAAACTTTTTTTTTAATCTAATTTATTTTATTATCATTAATTTACAATTACATGTGCAATATTATGATTATTAAATTACCCCTTCATCAGGTCCCCCCCACCAACCCCATTACAGTCACTGTCCATCAGCGTAGTGAGATGTTACAGAATCACTACTTGTCTTCTCTGAGTTGTACTGCCCTCCCCGTGTCCCCCCAACATTACATCTGCTAATCGTAATGCCCCTTTTTCCCTCTTATCCCTCCCTTCCCGCCCATTTTCCCCAGTCCCTTTCCCTTTGGTAACTATTAGTCCGTTCTTGGGTTCTGTGAGTCTGCTGCTGTTTTGTTCCTTCAGTTTTATTCTTTGTTCTTATACTCCACATATGAGTGAAATCATTTGATACTTGTCTTTTTCGGCTTGGCTTATTTCACTGAGCATAATACCCTCTAGCTCCATCCATGTTGTTGCAAATGGGAGGATTTGTTTTCTTCTTATGGCTGAATAATATTCCATTGTGTATATGTACCACATCTTCTTTATCCATTCATCTACTGATGGACACTTAGGTTGCTTCCATTTCTTGGCTATTGTAAATAGTGCTGCAATAAACATAGGGGTGCATCTGTCCTTTTCAAATTGGGCTGCTGCATTCTTAGGGTAAATTCCTAGGAGTGGAATTCCTGGGTCAAAAGGTATTTCTATTTTGAGTCTTTTGAGGAACCTCCACACTGCTTTCCACAATGGTTGAACTAATTTGCAGTCCCACCAGCAGTGTAGGAGGGTTCCCTTTTCTCCACATCCTCGCCAATATTTGTTGTTGTTTGTGTTTTGGATGTTGGCCATCCTCACTGGTGTGAGGTGATATCTCATTGTGGTTTTAATCTGCATTTCTCTGATGATTAGCAATGTGGAGCATCTTTTCATGTGCCTGTTGGCCATCTGAATTTCTTCTTTGGAAAAGTGTCTATTCATGTCCTCTGCCCATTTCTTAATTGGATTATTTGCTTTCTGTTTGTTAAGGTGCATGAGTTCTTTATATATTTTGGATGTCAACCCTTTATCAGATACGTTTTTATGAATATATTCTCCCATACTGTAGGATGTCTTTTTGTTCTACTGATGGTGTCCTTTGCTGTACAGAAGCTTTTCAGCTTGATATAGTCCCACTTGTTCATTTTTGCTTGTTTCCCTTGCCCGGGGAGATATATTCATGAAGAAGTTGCTCATGTTTATGTCCAAGAGATTTTTGCCTATGTTTTTTTCTAAGAGTTTTATGGTTTCATGACTTACATTCAGGTCTTTGATCCACCTTGAGTTTACCTTTGTGTATGGGGCTAGACAGTAGTCCAGTTTCATTCTCTTACATGTAGCTGTCCAGTTTTTCCAACACCAGCTGCTGAAGAGGCTGTCATCTCCCATTGTATATCCAAGGCACTTTTATCAAATATTAATTGACTGTATATGTTTGGGTTAATGTTTGGATTTTCTATTCTGTTCCACTGGTCTGTGGGTCTGTTTTTGTGCCAATACCAAATTGTCTTGATTACTGTGGCTTTGTAGTAGAGCTTGAAGTCAGGGAGTGTAATTCCCCCTGTTTTATTCCTCCTTCTCAGGATTGCTTTGGCTATTCGGGGTCTTTTGTGGTTCCATATGAATTTTTGAATTATTTGTTCCAGTTCATTGAAGAAAGCTGTTGGTAGTTTGATAGGGATTGCATTGAATCTGTAGATTGCTTTAGGTAGTATAGCCATTTTGACAATATTTATTCTTCCTAGCCAAGAGCATGGGATGCATTTCCATTTGTTAGTGTCCTCTTTAATTTCTCTTAGGAGTGTCTTGTAGTTTTCAGAGTACAGGTCTTTCACTTCCTTCGTTAGGTTTATTCCTAGGTATTTTATTCTTTTTGATGCAATTGTGAATGGAATTGTTTTTCTGATTTCTCTTTCTGTTAGTTCATCATTAGTGTATAGGAAAGCAACAGATTTCTGTGTGTTAATTTTGTATCCTGCAACTTTGCTGAATTCAGATATTAGTTCTAGTAGTTTTGGAATGGAATCTTTAGGGTTTTTTATGTACAGTATCATGTCATCTGCAAATAGTAACAATTTGACTTCTTCTTTACCAATCTGGATGCCTTGTATGTCTTTGTTTTGTCTGATTGCTGTGGCTAAGACCTCCAGTAGTATGTTGAATAACAGTGGAGAGAGTGGGCATCCCTGTCTTATTCCCAATCTTAGATGAAAAGCTTTCAGCTTCTTGCCGTTAAGTATGATGTTAGCTGTGGGTTTGTCATATATAGCCTTTATGATGTTGAGGTACTTGCCCTCTATACCCATTTTGTTGAGAGTTTAATCAGGAATGGATGCTGAATTTTGTCAAATGCTTTTTCAGCATCTATGGAGATGATCATGTGGTTTTGTTCTTCTTTTTGTTGATGTGGTGGATGATGTTGATGGATTTTCGAATGTTGTACCATCCTTGCATCCCTGGGATGAATCCCACTTGATCATGGTGTATGATCCTCTTGATGTATTTTTGAATTCGGTTTGCTAATATTTTGTTGAGTATTTTTGCATCTACGTTCATCAGGGATATTGGTCTGTAATTTTCTTTTTTGGTGAGGTCTTTGCCCGGTTTTGGTATTAGAGTGATGCTGCCTTCATAGAATGAGTTTGGAAGTATTCCCTCCTCTTCTATTTTTGGAAAACTTTAAGGAGAATCGGTGTTATTTCTTCTCTATATGTCTGGTAGAATTCAGAGGTGAATCCATCGGGCCCAGGGGTTTTGTTCTTGGGTAGTTTTTTGATTACCAATTCGATTTCGTCACTGGTGATTGGTCTGTTTAGTTTTTCTGTTTCTTGCTTGGTCAGTCTTGGAAGGTTGTATTTTTCTAAGAAGTTGTCCATTTCTTCTATGTTTTCCAGCTTGTTAGCATATAGATTCTCATAATATTCTCTTATGATTTTTGTATTTCTGTAGGGTCCGTCGTGATTTTTCCTTTCTCATTTCTGATTGTGTTTATGTGTGTAGATTCTCTTTTTCTCTTAATGAGTCTGGCTAGGGGTTTATCTATTTTGTTTATTTTTCAAAGAACCAGCTCTTGGTTTCATTGATTTTTTTCTATTGTTTATTCTTCTCAATTTTATTTATTTCTTCTCT
>JAVSCE010014747.1:0-22567 GCA_032199065.1 Smutsia gigantea
AGGATAATTATTGTAAAGGAATTGAGTTGATTTTGGAAATGGTTTAAGAGCTTTTTATTTGGGTGTTAAGGTTAGTTATTTTAAGTGAAAGATTGGAATATATTTGTAATGTTTTTTTTTAATTTATTTTTTATTTATTTATTTATTTATTTTTAATATAATTTATTTTATTATCATTAATTTACAATTACATGTGCAATATTATGATTATTAAACTATCCCTTCATCAGGTCCCCCCCACCAACCCCATTACAGTCACTGTCCATCAGCGTAGTGAGATGCTATAGAATCACTACTTGTCTTCTCTGAGTTGTACTGCCCTCCCCGTGCCCCCCCAACATTACATCTGCTAATCGTAATGCCCCTTTTTCCCTCTTATCCCTCCCTTCCGCCCATTTTCCCCAGTCCCTTTCCCTTTGGTAACTATTAGTCCGTTCTTGGGTTCTGTGAGTCTGCTGCTGTTTTGTTCAGTTTTTTTCTTTGTTTTATACTCCACATATGAGTGAAATCATTTGATATTTGTCTTTTTCGGCTTGGCTTATTTCACTGAGCATAATACCCTCTAGCTCCATCCATGTTGTTGCAAATGGTAGGATTTGTTTTCTTCTTATGGCTGACTAATATTCCATTGTGTATATGGACCACGTCTTCTTTATCCATTCATCTACTGATGGACACTTAGGTTGCTTCCATTTCTTGGCTATTGTAAATAGTGCTGCAATAAACATAGGGGTGCATCTGTCCTTTTCAAATTGGGCTGCTGCATTTTTAGGGTAAATACCTAGGAGTGAAATTCCTGGGTCAAATGGTATTTCTATTTTGAGTTTTTTGAGGAACCTCCATACTGCTTTCCACAATGGTTGAACTAATTTGCAGTCCCACCAGCAGTGTTGGAGGGTTCCCTTTTCTCCACATCCTCGCCAACATTTGTTGTTGTTTGTGTTTTGGATGTTAGCCATCCTCACTGGTGTGAGGTGATATCTCATTGTGGTTTTAATCTGCATTTCTCTGATGATTAGCGATGTGGAGCATCTTTTCATGTGCCTGTTGGCCATCTGAATTTCTTCTTTGAGAAGTGTCTATTCATGTCCTCTGCCCATTTCTTAATTGGATTATTTGCTTTCTGTTTGTTAAGGTGCATGAGTTCTTTATATATTTTGGATGTCAACCCTTTATCAGATACGTTTTATGAATATATTCTCCCATACTGTAGGATGTCTTTTTGTTCTACTGATGGTGTCCTTTGCTGTACAGAAGCTTTGCAGCTTGATATAGTCCCACTTGTTCATTTTTGCTTTTGTTTCCTTTGCCCGGGGAGATATGTTCATGAAGAAGTTGCTCATGTTTATGTCCATGAGATTTTTGCCTATGTTTTTTTCTAAGAGTTTTATGGTTTCATGACATACATTCAGGTCTTTGATCCACCTTGAGTTTACCTTTGTGTATGGGGCTAGACAGTAGTCCAGTTTCATTATCTTACATGTAGCTGTCCAGTTTTTCCAACACCAGCTGCTGAAGAGGCTGTCATCTCCCCATTGTATATCCAAGGCTCCTTTATCAAATATTAATTGACTGTATATGTTTGGGTTAATGTTTGGATTTTCTATTCTGTTCCACTGGTCTGTGGGTCTGTTTTTGTGCCAATACCAAATTGTCTTGATTACTGTGGCTTTGTAGTAGAGCTTGAAGTCAGGGAGTGTAATTCCCCCTGTTTTATTCCTCCTTCTCAGGATTGCTTTGGCTATTCGGGGTCTTTTGTGGTTCCATATGAATTTTAGAATTATTTGTTCCAGTTCATTGAAGAAAGCTGTTGGTAGTTTGATAGGGATTGCATTGAATCTGTAGATTGCTTTAGGTAGTATAGCCATTTTGACAATATTTATTCTTCCTAGCCAAGAGCATGGGATGCATTTCCATTTGTTAGTGTCCTCTTTAATTTCTCTTAGGAGTGTCTTGTAGTTTTCAGAGTACAGGTCTTTCACTTCCTTCGTTAGGTTTATTCCTAGGTATTTTATTCTTTTTGATGCAATTGTGAATGGAATTGTTTTTCTGATTTCTCTTTCTGTTAGTTCATCATTAGTGTATAGGAAAGCAACAGATTTCTGTGTGTTAATTTTGTATCCTGCAACTTTGCTGAATTCAGATATTAGTTCTAGTAGTTTTGGAATGGAATCTTTAGGGTTTTTTATGTACAGTATCATGTCATCTGCAAATAGTGACAATTTGACTTCTTCTTTACCAATCTGGATGCCTTGTATGTCTTTGTTTTGTCTGATTGTGGCAGCTAGGACCTCCAGTACTATGTTGAATAACAGTGGAGAGAGTGGGCATCCTTGTCTTGTTCCCGATCTTAGATGAAAAGCTTTCAGCGTCTCGCCGTTAAGTATGATGTTAGCTGTGGGTTTGTCATATATAGCCTTTATGCTGTTGAGGTACTTGACCTCTATACCCCTTTTGTTGAGAGTTTTAATCAGGAATGGATGCTGAATTTTGTCAAATGCTTTTTCAGCATCTATGGAGATGATCATGTGGTTTTGTTCTTCTTTTTGTTGATGTGGTGGATGATGTTGATAGATTTTCGAATGTTGTACCATCCTTGCATCCCTGGGATGAATCCCACTTGATCATGGTGTATGATCCTCTTGATGTATTTTTGAATTCGGTTTGCTAATATTTTGTTGAGTATTTTTGCATCTACGTTCATCAGGGATATTGGTCTGTAATTTTCTCTTTTGGTGAGGTCTTTGCCAGGTTTTGGTATTAGAGTGATGCTGGCTTCATGGAATGAGTTTGGAAGTATTCCCTCCTCTTCTATTTTTTGGAAAACTTTAAGGAGAATCGGTGTTATTTCTACTCTATATGTCTGGTAGAATTCAGAGGTGAATCCATCAGTCCCAGGGGTTTTGTTCTTGGGTAGTTTTTTGATTACCAATTCGATTTCGTCACTGGTGATTGGTCTGTTTAGTTTTTCTGTTTCTTGCTTGGTCAGTCTTGGAAGGTTGTATTTTTCTAAGAAGTTGTCCATTTCTTCTATGTTTTCCAGCTTGTTAGCATATAGAGTCTCATAATATTCTCTTATGATTCTTTGTATTTCTGTGGGGTCCGTTGTGATTTTTCCTTTCTCATTTCTGATTGTGTTTTTGTGTGTAGATTCTCTTTTTCTCTTAATGAGTCTGGCTAGGGGTTTATCTATTTTGTTTTATTTTCAAAGAACCAGCTCTTGGTTTTATTGATTTTTTCTATTGTTTTATTCTTCTCAATTTTATTTATTTCTTCTCTAATCTTTATTATGTCGCTCCTTCTGGTGACTTTGGGCCTCATTTGTTCTTCGTTTTCCAATTTCAGTAATTGTGTCTTTAGACTATTCATTTGGGAAAGTTCTTCGTTCTTTAAATAGGCCTGGATTGCAATATACTTTCCTCTTAGAACTTCCTTTGCTGCGTCTCACAGAAGTTGTGGCTTTGTGTTGTTGTTGTCATTAGTCTCCATATATTCTTTGATTTCTGTTTTGATTTGGTCGTTAACCCATTGATTAATTAGGAGAGTGTTGTTAAGTCTCCATGTATTTGTGAGCCTTTTTGATTTCTTTCTAATATTTATTTCTAGTTTTATACCTTGGTGATCTGAGAAGTTGGTTGGTAGGATTTCAATTTTTTTGAAATTACTGAGGTTCTTTTTGTGGCCTAGTATGTGGTCTATTCTGGAAAATCTTCCATGTGCACTTGAGAAGAATGTGTATCCTGTTGCTTTTGGGTGTAGAGTTCTGTAGATGTTGGTTAGGTCCATCTGTTCTAGTGTGTTGTTCAGTGCCTCTGTGTCTTTACTTATTTTCTGTCTGGTTGATCTGTCCTCTGGAGTGAGTGGTGTGTTGAAGTCTCCTAAGATGAATGCATTGCTGTCTATTTCCTCCTTTAATTCTGTTAGTATTTGTCTCACATATGCTGGCGCTCCTGTGTTGGGTGAATATATATTTATAATGGTTATATCTTCTTGTTGGACTGACCCCTGTATCATTATGTAATGTCCTTCTTTATCTCTTGCTACTTTCTTCGTTTTGAAGTCTATTTTGTCTGATACAAGTACTGCAACACCTGCTTTTTTCTCTTTGTTGTTTGCATGAAATATCTTTTTCCATCCCTTCACTTTTTCTCTGTGTATATCTTTGGGTTTGAGGTGAGTCTCTTGTAAGCAGCATATAGATGTGTCTTGCTTTTTCATCCATTCTGTTACTCTGTGTCTTTTGATTGGTGCATTCAGTCCATTTACATTTAGGGTCATTATTGATAGATATGTATTTATTGCCATTTCTGGCTTTAGATTCATGGTTACCAAAGGTTCAAGGGTTGCTTCTTTACTATCTAACAATCTAACTTTACTTTCTTGTTAAGTAATTGTAAACACTGTCTGATGTTTCTTTATTTCTCTCCCTTCTTATTCTTCCTCCTCCATTCTTTATATACTAGGTGTTTTATTCTTTGCCTTTAGTTAGTATTTGGATGGTCTGCTTTCTTTGCTATGATTTTATTTTCTCTCATGACATCTTTTTAGCCTTAGGTGTGCTTCCCTCTAGAGCAGTCCATTTAAGATATCCTGTAGAGGTGGTTTATGAGAGGCAAACTCTCTCAACTTTCGCTTGTCTGGAAATTGTTTAATCCCTTTGTCATATTTAAATGATAATCGTGCTGGATACAATATTCTGGTTTGAGGCCCTTCTTTTTCATTACGTTAAATATATCATGTCATTGTGTTCTGGCTGTAAGGTTTCTCTTGAGAAGTCTGATTATAGTCTGATTGGTTTTCCTTTGTAGGTGATCTTTTTTTCTCTTTCTAGCTGTCTTTAATACTGTCTTTGTCTTTCATCTTTGCTGTTTTAATTATGTGTCTTGCTGTTGTCTTCCTTGTTTTCCTTGTGTTGAGAGATCTGTGAGCTTCCATGAAGTCTTTCTTCACTTCTCTGGTGACCACTGCAGAATTATTTAAATTGCTACTAAATGTATAGCAATTGCTAATCCAATTTATAAGAATTGTAATTATTATTACCTCAGGCATGAAGTGCTTGTAAATGCAGGCTCCACCAACAATAAGACCTGACGAGATGAATGAAATGCCTAAGAGAGTAAGCATGTATCTCCCAGAGGAGCCCTCTTTTTCCTGGGTGGCAACTCTGACCTCCTATTTATTAAAAAGCAAAAACAAAAACAAAAACCAAATTGTACTTTTAGACATATAGTTGCTTTTGTGTACAATTTACCTCCCTTGGAACCCAAGATGTTTTTAAAAGATGTTATTAAGTCATCCTTGCCTATAATAATTTCAAGAGAATTTCTGATGTTTACTAGATATGAAAATCTCAAATTAGATTAAACTTCCTTCTGGCATTTCCAAACCTAAATATAGATATGAAGTTATTTCAAAATAACACTTTTAGAATCATCTGAAAATAATCATTTATGAAATAAGTTATCTTATTATAAATGAGGTTATCTAAATAAATGAGGTCATTACTTTTTGGACTTGTATAGTGACATAATCATTAACTTTCTGGGAATATAATTATGTTCCTTTATTATTTTTTAAAAATCAAGCTGTTTTGCAGCTTAAAGGTGAATTAATATATTTTGATTTATTAACTGATTTTCAAAAGACTCTTTTTAAAGTTAAGTTTTATATTAAGGAGTTCTGTAAGGGAGCTATATGCTATTTTCCCCTATTTCCGAAATTAAAATATTGAAGGCATGCTATGTTTCATAATGTTCTTAATTTTAATGAGAAATTAGGCTTCCTAATGTCACCCAATGTTCTAGAGCTGTGCATTGCATTAATTAAATAATGTCTTCCAAGTTTGGGGCAAAACACTATATTTTAAAGTACAGCATTTGCAATTGCTAGGCACAAAAGCTGTGTGTATAACAGTGACAGTAAAATTCTCTTCAATTCATAATTTGCTTAGGTATTGAAAACAAAATTCCAAAGCAAACAATTGATTAACTCAGTACTTTTCTCAGAGCAGTGGACCAAGGTCTTGAGACCATTTTTCTATGTCACAATATGCCTTAAGTGGCATTACTACTCAAGGGTAGAATAAAATGAAGTCAGCACATCTAGTCTCTGGTAATCAGAGAGTAAATCATTCACACTGGTGTATAAATAGAACTGCTTTAGTCTTTTAGGCCATTGGCTCTTTTCCTTGAAAACTACTATACTATAATGTTTATTGGACCTACCTAACCTTCAGTAATTTGGTGGAAACAAATGCATGGATTCTAAAGAGAAGAAATCATTTGATAAATGGTTTGTCAAAAAAAATGATTTTTCTTTAAAATTCAAAGAAATTTGACATTTCCTTAGATAAATTTATTTAAATTCAAAACTTCCGTTAGTACTCTATAAACCATTAAAGCTTGTCCTTATCCCAATAATTTTCAGAAATTTTAAGTCACTTTTACACCTGATTAACATTACAAAAACAGAACCATAAATTATAATTGTGAATCACTGTAATTTAGAGTTAGACTTCTAGAAATTATATTTTAGATGATTAAATTGAGATACAGCAAGATGAAGTGACTTGCCTGTAAGTCACAAAATGACTTAATTTGAAATTCTCCTGAGAATGGATTACTCTTTTTCTTGCCACTGAGATATAAGAAGAGCAATGTGCATTGCAATATTCTCTCTCCTTCTAATAATTCCGAGAGTTTATTATTAACCAAGGCCTAAGTACTGGAGTATCAATTTCAAAAAATTTCCTAGGAATTTTTTTCATTTAAATTTGCTGGACTTCAGGATTGTGGGGGCTGTCACTTACCATGCTAATTTCTCTCTGAACTGTATTTTAAAGTCATTGTACACAACCTCAGACTTACTATTCTGTTGTACTCAATCTCTGATGAGCTGATCAGTACATCACAAAATGTCAAGTGTTATTAAATTGGTGTTCTCTAATGGTCAGGTTAGAATCCTGTGAGAGCTTCTTCAACACCTAATAAGAAATATAATTATAATGTTCATTTTTGTTTATTCCTCAGCACACCACAGGGCTGGCTGAAGTATTGCTTGCATGTTAACTGAATCCAACTAAAAGTCATGAAGTTTTTGGTATTGAGAGAAAGAAAAGGATTACTGTTTGGCTTTTTTAATTACTGGCATCTAATTAGACCTCCCCAAAAATGTGGTGATGTTTCACTTACAAAGAAAGTAGGACAATTATTTGACTTTCTGTCATTTAATCAAAACCTTAACAATGCAAGGGGGTGTTTCTTTTGAGTTCTTAAATGTATATTATAGCGAGAACAAGACAAGTTAGGGCAGATCGGAAAGCCCCAGCACTGCACAGAATGTGTAGAACAAGATTGTGCTTGTAAAATTGAGATTTTACTGTGGAAAATGAGTAGCTTACAGACTCTGTAAGACAGGTTAGATGTTTAAAGGAAATAGAAATTGGACTAAAGAAATAATGGCTAACATATCGGGGGGAACCTCCCCCCAGTTCCTGGCAGTGTTAGAAGTTTAAATTACAAGGTTGGACTTGCCTTACTATCTCTCTATGGGGGAAGGGTGGGTAGAGGTAATATCGTTTAATAAGAAAGTATTAAAATAAGAAAAACAAAAAGGAATACCTCAAAATTTATTTTTATGGAAGAGGAGTGTTTTATTTAGAAAATGCCACTACAAAAACATACAAGGCTTTTGCAGTAAGAGAGCAAAGTGAACATCTCAAATTCTAATTAAGACCAACGTCAGTTTTAACAGCTCCCAAACTCTTAACACCTTCTATGACCAGGAAGAAATTGAAAATATAAATGGCGAGTATAGACACACACTGGTCCCAACCATCCCACTTTAAGTCAAAGCTGCTATTTGCCTACCCTACTCTCACAACACTCAGGGATCCTAGAAAGACTTAGATTCATAGAACTTCATACACGTCAAAAGGAGAGTTATATCTGTTGCCCTTGCTCCCCCTGCATGTCTGCTCCGCCCCTGGGGCGCCTGTATGCACCCCTTGAGCTGGGCACCAGGCAGCAGCGTGCCTCACGTTGATCCCTAGCCTCCCGCAACTGCCACATGTTCCCCAGCAGAAAGTGACATCGGGTGCTAAGGGTTCTCCTCAAACTCCCTCCAACATCCCTCCACGATGTACAACGTGGGCTGGAATCCACGGAAAGTGGCGCAAGGTGCAGGGATGCTAAGGGGTGTGAGGTACTTTAAGCTGAAGGTGGCATGACTAGACAGAACTGCGGTGACTGGGCAAACCCGATGGACAACGCAGAGGGGAAGGCCCGGGAACATAGGAGCTGTGGAGCAATTTCATTTTGTCCTCTGCCACCTGACACCTTCTTCCCCCCACAAACCTCCTCCCCAGAGCAGCCAGAGTGGAGTGGGGATCTCTACCTTGACGGTCAAGATTTGAGCTCGGACCGTGCGTCTTACGAACGCCTCCACTTCTTGCCGTGCCGCCTCTTTTTGCGCCGGCCGCCGTGGGTGTGTTGAAGGCGATTTTCACCATTGTGAATCTTCGGGCTAAGCGGTAAGGCGTGGCTCCAATCACTGTCCTGGGCTGCAGGTTGGAAGAGGAAAGATTGTCCTAGCCCTAACAGCACCTACTTTTTTCCCTTTATGACTTTGCCGCTGCAAGCCCAGATATGGGGATACTTGTGACGCAGTCCCAAAGTGGGTAAGAGACTATGAGACGGACCAGGGAGGGGCTGAGGGAGGACCGACCGGGAGGGCGTCCAAGAGTTGGGATGGGATGGAGGTTGCCAGCGGGAAAGAAAAGCGGCGGTGGAGCCCGTGGTCCGCTGAGGCTTTACTTGCCTTTGATATGATTCACCTGCACTCCAGGCGTTCTTTCATCCACTCTCTGACCCCTCCTATAAGAGCAAGACAGGAAGGAAGCCTGCCTTGTTGTGTCTTTCTGCCTCTGTCTGGGGCACAGTAGTCCCGACCCCGATTCTGTTTTCCCAATCTTGGGCCTGGCCTCCCGCAGGGCAGGGAACTGTAACTTGGCACCAACCCAAGCTTCCTTGGCTCAGCACTCACCAGGCCCCGAAAGCAGTTCTATGACTGTTCTGTACCTTTAAAATACCTTTCCTTTAAAGAAAACTCAGCAGCCTGCTTCTAGTTACTTGATTCATACTCTCAACAAATGACTTTTTTCTTTGTTGACATTTGTTTTGTAATGTTAATTTCCCAAATCTAGAGCAATACTAAATAAAAAACATAGGACTCCTACCCCCTTAACTTCCCATTTTGCCAGTAGGACATTAGATACAGAAGATGGTGGAAAGCTCATAGTGAATCCTTGAAATAATCCAGATATTTTAACTCTGTAAGGTCAGGGAAATCAGGGTAAAGTCTCAGCCCAGGGCTGTTTCTCTTCAACCATCAGCTGTGAAATCTGCAGGGAGAAAAAACAGAGGCTGTGTACATATGTATTTAGGAAGGTGGAAGTGTAGGTGGCACATACAAAATTTAACCAGATGCTAACCCAGCTGTAGTGAGAAAAAAATATAATCTTAAAGAGGCTGAGATAGAAATAATTATTGAAACATTTGCATATGAAACTAACATAGTAATGCTATTCTTCACAATCATTTCTCCCTGATTAGTGACACTGAGAGAGAACCTCAACATGTGAAAGTCATGCTGTGGAGGTTGGTGACTGGGTGATAGTGGTAAGGAATTTATAAGTAGTCCTGCTGCAAAAGACAGTAGAGGTGTCTGTGTGTGAAAACAATAACACAAAAAATATATATAATAATCCAGCTTGTCCTAGAGAATCCCCTCATCTACTCATATTATTATTAAAGGGACTTGAATATGTTTAGAGTAACCACCCCTCTATCCAGTAAATTCCAGATTGTAGTTTTTCTCACTGAGGTTTACTAGACTCTGAAGTCCATCGCCTCTCTCCACTGTGGGAACTTTGCAAAGACAGCCTTCATTTTCTGGGATAGGCTGCAGATAGGGAGGTAGCTGAAGGGGTACAGAGGGGAAACTGTGTCTTATACAGGACAAGATGTTTGAGTTTGCTTAGAAATATTGGTGTCTTATGTTCTTTTGCTTATTCTTTGCTCAAGTCTGGCCATATAATTTAATACTTATCAAGCAACATTTAGTGTAGGAAATCTCACCGTCTTAGGATCTTTCTCTTTATACCTACCTTCCATTTGCCATCACGTTTGATACAACTCAGCCTAGGGTCTGTGCTAGTCTTTTCCTTTGAACCACACCACACAGATGGCTGAACAAATGGGTGCTCTTACACATTCACCTACCAAGTGCAAGTTGCTGGATGGATAGTAGTTTATTATCTTAGTGTATCTTCCCTGAAGTGTAATCAGGCAGAAGGGGCAGGGATTATTTCCATTTTCAGATGAATAGAACCAAACCAAGGAAGTATATGATTAATTGTTGAGTATGCAACATTGAGCAAGTCTTCTCATCTCCTTGGGCCTCAGTTTCCTCCTCAGTAGAATAATGCAGTATTTCAGTCTTGTTGCTGTGAGACTCATTTAGGATAATGCAAGAGGAAACACCTTTCAAATTATGAAAGAAAAAGTAGGGCGAAATGGCTAGTTATGCTAGGATTCTTATTTTAGTCTGTAACATATGCATGTTTCAAGGTTATAAGGATGATCTTTTTTTTTTATATTTCAACTATTCCTTAGCTTATAGAGCTGCTTAAGACTTCACAGTATCTGAATATAGGTTATCTTGCAAAAAGTCAGACTTCTAAGAATTGTTACATAAATCAACATTTGACTTCCCTGTTGGATTTTGAAAAATTTGGTCATCTGTTTGTTAATGCCTTGCCCCTCTTTATGAATGTGACTCTAAGGTCCCTTGCTGTGGTTAGATGTGATGCAGATTGGTCTCAAGTTCGCAGATACTGCTGCTACCTTTTCAATATAAGTAAGTAAAATTTTCATTAGAATCATATAATAGCAACAACACCCATTATTAGTGTCCATTTCAGGAAGGGTGAATAGTTCCTGCATGATTTTTGAATTTTTAGAATATAATCTGCCACTTACTCAGTGGGCTGAAACTAATAGTGAACATATTTCCATCTACTAAAAATAGCTCTCATTGCCTAAACTCTTTCTTCCCAGAAACAACTTCTTGTTTCTTAGAATTAATTTTTTTCACTTTCTTGTCTTTGGAAACTGTGGGGATCTGTCTGCCGTGACTATTCCAGCTCACATTGTTAATCATGTCTGAATGCATACCATTCAAGTTTCTAAATGACTTCCCTGTTCTCACATTCCAGATGATGACTAAATTATCATAAGTTTGGATGAATGGAACATAGCATGCAACTGGACACCAAGTAATGATGTCAAATCTTTCAGAATGACCTGAAATTACCAAAAATTAGATCTCACAAAAATAAGGCTACTACTAGCATCTGTGATGCCATTTCATTAACTCATTTATTTGTGCATCAAATATTTACTGAAAGTCTACGTTATTATACTATGATTGGCCATGTGAATAGTGGTGAATAGTTTTGGTAGTTGGGAACATTTGACCTGTGCTGTGGAGTATGATATAAAAATTCTAAAAACCAGCAGAGTAACTCCACCCACTGCTGATGATACTAGGAATGTGTTTAAATTCCTAGCTCATCTGCAATGGCTTCAAGCCCAGCACCCAATTTAAGATTAATTTGACCCCAAGATGTATTAGGAAACCAGTTAGGTGGCATTCTTATATTCCATGTGAGTAGTAGTGGAATTCATTGATAATGGTGATATTGAAAAATAAAGGGACAACTTCCAGATGTATTTAAGTGCCATGCTTTACTTGGTCTGGTGCAAGGAAAATCCTATTAAGGAGAAAAATTAGAAAAACTAAATCTGTTTTGAGTGACTGAGAAACCAATATTGGGAAAATGTCGTGCCCTTGATAACAATACTAAACATTTGTTGAACATATCAAGTGCTAGATTTCTGTGCTAAGCCCATTATATTGATTATCATTTAATCTTTACCACAGTCCTGTGAGGTATTATTATATTCTCCATTTCACTGGTGAAAAAATTGAATTTCCCAGAGGTTAGATGATTTGTCCAGGGTCAAATTCTAATGCAGGTGTTTATATTCTTAACCACTATATTATCTCACTGCCACTAAGAGAAAAAGGAAAATCAAGAAGGGAGCTGGCTTGAAAGCAGAGAAAATCAGCGTATTCTATAGGGAAATAAAGCATGAATCCAGTGCCCATATTGCAGAGACTCCTGACTAGGATTTTGTTCAGGACTATAAACTTTTGAAACCCCTTTAAAACTTTGCTGGATATGTGTACATAGTTATAGTACATACATATTCATCCTAAAGAATATTTCTCCTGAGTTGTGCAGTTGATTTTGTCATCAGACAGCAGTTACAGGGAGAGTTGCCCAACCACCTGCTTCTGGGTATAATTCCAGGAGTTTGGTTTAAATATTAAAGAGCCAGGTCATATTCTAGGTCCACTATTTCCTTATATATGCAGCTCAATCCTGTAGGAATGTACCTAGGGCTCTTCACACCAAGTAATAGAGAATACTTGTTTTCTGGAATAGATTCTTGTTTCTCAACTCCATTTTCTTTGTAGACAAATAAGCTATGATAATTGGAAGATGCAATGTTTTCTTAAATATGAGAATAGACTTAATTATCTCTTCACAATAATGTGGTCATATGTTTAAGGTTAGAAGTTGTGCTCCACCCTCATTTATAGAAATAACATTTTTTTCATGTGGGGCAACTTAATATTTTAGTGAAAATATTTGTACATTCAATGCATCTTCTCTAAATTGTGTAAAAATTCTTTTCTCATTGCAGAGTACCTGGAGAATTAAAAAATATATAGTTATGAATTAATATGTGAACGTGTATTATATATCTGATCAAACTTATGGGAGCTCTAATCTTAATACAAGGAAAGAACTCAACTCTACACCCAGGAATATTTTTGAGAATGTGCAGTTGGTTCATTTGCTCCATAATATATTACAAAGTGATACTAAGCTGTTTTTGTGACTTTAGAGTTATATTCCTATTCTGTAAAAGCACAAGCATTTTATTTTCATTACCATTATTAAACCAGATATTCCTTTTACCCCCATGTTTAGTTTTATTGGTGAGTCAATGTATTCTATTACTAGTTTAAAGATCACAACATCCCCTTGTTTTATGACACATGATACACATTGATTGTTCTTGAAATACAATGTTGGTTTTGATCTTCACATCACTAATTTTTACATAAACTCCAATTTGTTCATATCCCAAATACATTAATTATATTAAAGCATGATGGCATGTTGTTAATATTAGGACCAGAATAACATACACAATAAAGGAATGCTCTATATTAAATTGTCATCAGGTAAATGGCACAGTCAGTCCCAACAAACTAAGATCAAGATTGGAAAATTCTTGTTAACAATTTCTTAACCAAACTCAAGATCCACAGAAATTGCTGCTTATACTTTAGTGTGAGTGCCAAGATTCTGTGCTAGTTCAAAAGGGAAGTTTTCCATAAAAGAACATTGTAGTCGTAATAGCTTCTGTAGTGTTTTTCTTCAATATATCAGTTATACTCTGACTTTCAAGTTAGGGGAATTATCTTCTCAGAAACTTTTTTTTTTCTGTTTCAGCAACTGGAATTTGTAATTTCCTCTACCACATTGAGAGGAATCCTTCACAAATTATGATCCACGCAGCCTGGGAATGAAGGTGTCTCTTCTGCTATGTACTGTTTATGTTGAAGTTAACACAGAACAAGTGGCTTCTTTCCTCACATTTGGCATTGGTATTTATAATTTAAAATATAGTACTAATTGAGCATGCTTAGGGATTAAAGATGGCAGCATGAGAGATGAGACAGAGGGTTCCTCCTAAAACCACACATAATATGAAAACATAATTAATACAACTAATCCAAAAAGAGCAACAGGAAAGAGGACTGTGCCGAACTGCATACACCTGGAGAAAAGAATAAACCTCATGGAACAGGGTAATCTACCAAATCTGTGGCCCAGCAGGACCCAAGCCCTTCTGCCACACCAGCTCACCAGTGGGAGGAAGAGAAACAGAGCAGAGAGGGAGTGGAGGCCTGGAACTGTTGACTACCTAACTCTTGTGATCTGATCTGGGAGCACAAACCTACATTTCACGGTGTTTTCATGGTTCTCTTGTGATAAGGGGGTTGGAAAGCTAAGACAGGCAGAATACCTGGAGAGACTGAGATTTCAGCCACTTGTAGAAAGCAGGGATCCATATCCAGCTGCTCTGGGACAAAAGAAAGGTGAGCAGTCTGAGAGACTTCCTAACAGCAAGACGGCTACTAAAGGGACAAGGATTGCACATAGCTTACTGCTCAGAGTAAAGGAGAGGTAGACAAAATTGTCCGGGTGCACTCTCCCCAGCAGGTTGGGATCTTTCATGATCTTCATGAGCTCCAGCTCCATGACTGGCTACAGAGCTCCAAGGACCCCCTCCGTGATATGCAGTGAACTTAGCCTTTCTCCTGGCCAGCCCCACCTGGCTCACAAACCGGCAAACCCTACACTGACGTTAGCCCAGCCAGAGGGAAGATCTCTCTACAGCAACTACAAACACAAAGCATAGAGGCTTATACCTGTGTGCTCCACCCACTGGTTCAGGCAGTGGAGACAGGCATAGCAGCCAAGGAAGCAGGAAACATCTCTTTCCTCCCCCCAGTCATGAATACTGCTACCCTGAGACCCCCAACATTGCTTCAGGGGCTGAGCAACTCCAGAGAGTAGAGCTTCTGGGTACTAGGCGTGCCATATTATAAATATGAAATGCCAAAGGAACCTGATCCAAAGAAAAATTATGAATAGAACCCATGAGAAAATTTCAAATGAAATTGACCTCCTGAATCTGCCTGAAAGGGATTTCAAAATAAAAATCATTAACATGCTCATGGAGGTGCAGAAAATTATTCAAGAACTCAGGGATGAATTCCAGTTGGAGGTCCAATCATTACGGACCACAGTATCAGAAATTAAACATACAATGGAAAGTTTGAAAAGCAGATTAAATATGTTAGAGGAGACAATAAATGAAATAGAAATTAGAGAAGAGGAATAAAAAGAAGCCAAGGCACAGAGAGTAAAAGGGATCCCTAGAAAGAAAGACTATTGAGAGAAATGTGTGACCAATCCAAATGGAAAAATATTCGAATTATAGGGGTACCAGAAGAAGAAGAGAGAGAAAAAGTGATAGAAAGTGTCTTTGAGGAGGTAATTATTGAAAACTTCCCCAATCTGGGGGAGGAGATAGTCTCTCAGACCATGGAGATGCACAGATCTCCCAACACAAGGGTCCCAAGGAGGACAACACCAAGACATATAGTAATTAAAATGGCAAAGATCAAGGATAAGGACAGACTATTAAAAGCATCCAGAGAGAGAAATAAGATCACATACAAAGGAAAGCCCATCACGCTATCATCAGACTTCTCAGCAGAAAACTTACAGCAAGAAGGGAGTGGCTTGATGTATATAATGCAATGAAGCAGAAGGGCCTTGAACCAAGAATACTTTATCTAGCAAGGTTATCATTTAAATTTGAAGGAGGGATTAAACAATTCCCAGATAAGCAAAACATGAGAGAATTTACCTCCCACAAAGTGTCTCTACAGTGTATTTTGGAGGGACTGCTAAAGATGGATGTGTTCCTAAAGTTTAACAGCAGTCACCAGAGGTAATAAAACCACAGTAAAGAAAATAGAACAGCTAATTACTAACTAAATGCAAAATTAAATCAACTATCCCTAAAGTCAATCAAGGGATAGACCAAGAGTACAGAATATGATACCTACTATATAAAGAATGGAGGAGGAAGAAAAAGAAGGAGAAAAAAAGAAGCTTTAGACTGTGTTTGTAATAGCATATTAAGTGAGTTAAGTTAGAATCTTAGATAGTAGGGAAGTTAAACTTAAAACTTTGGTAGCAACGAATCTAAAGCATGCAATGGCAATAAGTACATACCTATCAATAATCACCCTAAATGTAAATGGTCTGAATGTACCAATCAAAAGACAAAGACTCAATGAATGAATAAAAAAACTAGATCCATCTATATGCTGCCTACAAGAGACTCACTTTAAACCAAAAGATATACACAGACTGAAAGTGAAGGGATGGAAAAAGATATTTAATGCAACTAAAAGGGAGAAAAAAGCAGGAGTTGCAGTACTTGTATCAGATAAAATAGACTTCAACACAAAGAAAGTCACAGGAGACAAAGAAGGACATTACATAATGATTAAGTGGTCAATCCAACAGAAGATATAACCATTTTAAATATCTATGCACCCAAAACAGGAGCTCCTACATATGTGAAACAAATACTAACAGAATTAAAAGGGAAAATACAATGCAATGCATTTATTCTAGGAGACTCCCACTCTCCACTCACTCCAAAGGACACATCAAACAGACAGAAAATAAGGAGACAGAAGCACTGAACAATACATTAGAACAGATTGACCTAAAAGACATCTACAGAACTCTACACCCAGAAGCAGCAGAATACACATTCTTCTCCAGAGCACACGGAACATTTTCAAAAATAGATCATATTGTAGGCCACAAAAAGAGCCTCAGTAAATTCAAAAAGTTGACATTGTATGAACCAGTTTCTCAAACCAGAAAGATATGAAACTAGAAATAAAGTAAGCAAAGAAAATGGAAAATCCCACAAACACATGGAGGTTTCACAACATGCTCCTAAATAACCAATGGATCAATGACAAAATAAAAACAGACATCAAGCAGTATATGGAGACAAATGACAACAATTATTCAACACTGCAAAATCTATGGGATGCAGTGAAGGCCATGCTAAGAGCAAAGTATATTGCTACACAGGCCCACCTCAGGAAAGAAGAACAATCCCATATGAACAGCCTAAACTCACAATTAAAAAAACTAGAAAAAGAAGAACAAATGAGGCTCAATGTCAGTAGAAGGAGGGACATAATAAAGATTAGAGCCGAAATAAATAAAATCAAGAAGAATAAAACAATAGAAAGAATCAATGAAAGCAGGAGCTGGTTCTTTGAGAAAATAAACAAAAGAGATAAACTTGTAGGCAGACCTATCAAGAAAAAAAGAGCCTACACACATAAAAAGAGTCAGAAATGAGAAAGGAAAAATCACTACGGACACCATAGAAATACAAAGAATTATTAAAGAACACTATGAAAAATTATACGCTAACAAACTGGATAACCTAGAAGAAATGGACAGCTTTCTAGAAAAATACAACCTTCCGTGGTCAACCCAGAAAGAAACAGAAAATATGAACAGACCAATTACCAGATATGAAATTAAATTGGTAATCAATACCTAAAAACAAAATCCCTGCACCAGGTGGCTTTATCGCTGAATTTTATCAAACATTTAGTGAAGACCTAATACCCATCCTCCTTAAAGATTTCCAAAGAGTAGAAGAAGAGGGAACACTCCCAAACTCATTCTATGAGGCCAACATCACTCTACTACCAAAACCGGGCAAAGACACCACACAAAAATGAAACTACAGACCAATACCCTGACGAACATAGATGCAAAAATACTCAACAAAATATTAGCAAACCGAATTCAGAAATACATCAAAAATATCATCCATAATGATCAAGTTTGATTTATTCCTGGGATGCAAGGATGTTACAACATTTGAAAATCCATCAACATCATCTATCACATCAACAAAAAGAAGGATAAAACCACATGATCAACAAGTAGTGATTCTATAGCATCTCACTACGCTGATGGACAGTGACTGTAATGGGGTTGGTGGGGGGGATCTGATGAAGGGGTAGTTTAATAATCGTAATATTGCACATGTAATTGTAAATTAATGATAATAAAATAAATTATATTAAAAAAACCACATGATCATCCATAGATTCTGAAAAAGCATTTGACAAAATTCAGCATCCATTCCTGATTAAAACCCTCAACAAAATGGGTATAGAGGGAAAGTACCTCAACATAATAAAGGTCATATATGACAAACCCACAGCCAACATTATACTTAACAGTGAGAAGTTAAAACCTTTTCCTTTACACTCGGGAACAAGACAAGGATGCCCACTCTCGCCAATTCTATTGAACATAGTACTGGATGTCCTAGTCACAGGAATGAGACAACACAAAGAAATAAAAGGCATCCAGAATGGCAAGGAAGAAGTTAAACTGTCCCTGTTTGCAGAAGACATAATATTGTATATAAGTTGCTACCCAACTTCAAGCTCTACTACAAAGCCACAGTAATCAAGACAATTTGGTACTGGCACAAGAACAGACCCATAGACCAATGGAAAAGCCTGGAGAGCCCTGATAAAAACCCAACCATATATGCTCAATTAACATATGATAAAGGAGCCTTGGACCTACAATGGGGAAATGACAGCCTCTTCAACAACTGGTTTTGGCAAAACTGGACAGCTACATGCAAGAGAATGAAACTGGATTATTGTTTAACCCCATACACAAAAGTAAACTCAGAATGGACAAAAGACCTGAATGTAAGTCATGAAACCATAAAACTCTTAGAAGACAACATAGGCAAAAATCTCCTGAATATAAGCATGAGCAACTTCTTCCTAAACGTATCTCCTTGAGCAAGGTAAACAAAAGGAAAAATGAACACATGGGACTACACCAAACTAAAAAGCTCTGTATGGCAAAGGATACCATCAACAGAACAAAAAGGCATCCTACAGTATGGGATAATATATTTGTAAATGACATATCCGACAAGGGGTTAACATCCAAAATATATAAAGAATTCACACCTCAACATCCAAAAGGCAAATAACCCGATTCAAAAAATGGGCAGAGGATATGAAGAGACAATTCTCCAAAGAAGAGATTCAGATGGCCAACAAACATATGAAAAGATGCTCCATATCACTAATCATCAGAGAAATGCAAATTAAAACCCCAGTGAGATATCACCTCACACCAGTAAGGATGCCCACCATCCAAAAGACTAAGAACAACAAATGCTGGTTGAGGATGCGGAGAAAGGGGAACCCTCCTACACTGCTGGTGGGAATGTAAGCTAGTTCAACTATTGTGGAAAGCAATATGGGGCTTCCTCAAAAACCTAAAAATAGAAATACCATTTGACCCAGGATTCCCACTCCTTGGAATTTACCCAAAGAATACAACTTCTCAGATTCATAAAGACATGTGCACCCCTATGTTTATTGCAGCACTTTTTACAATAGCCAAGATATGGAAGCAACCTAAGTATCCATCAGTAGATGAATGGATAAAGATGTGGTACATATACACAATAGAATACTATTCAGCCATAGGAGAGAAACAAATCCTACCATTTGCAAAAACATGGATGGAGCTGGAGGATATTATGCTCAGTGAAATAAGCCAGGCAGAGAAAGACAAGTGCCAAATGATTTCCCTCATTTGCAGAGTATAACGACAGAGCAGGAAGAAAATTGAAAGAACAAAATAGTAGCAGACTCACAGACTCCAAGAAGTTACTTGTGGTTACCAAAGGGTAGGGGGTGTGGGATGGTGGGTGGGGAGTGAGGGAGAAGGGGACTGAGGGTTTTATTTTTAGTACACACGGTGTGGGGGTAACGGGGAAAACAGTGTAGCACAGAGAAGGCAGTGAATCTGTGGCATCTTACTACACTGATGGACAGTGACTGCATTGGGGTATGGGTGTGAACTTGTTAATATGGGTAAAAGTAGTTACGACATTGTTTTTTCATGTGTAATCTTCATAAGAGTGTATATCAATAATACCTTAATACAAAATTTAAAAATATATAGTACTAATTGGTGAAGATTAGAACAATGGAATTTATAAATAGAAATAGCTAATTAAACAAATGCCAATATTCATTATAAATAAGTAGAACCTTTTTCTTCCCGAACTGTAATGTTATCCCTTGACCTTTGAGCTTTAAGAGCTTCTATTTATTTGGGCTAATGGTTAATTCTCTATTTCTATAAATCTTGCAAGGCAGATAAAGTGTATCTTATCCTGCTATGCTCTTACTCAGACTCCTTTTCAGCACTGTTTTTGGGCTGAAACATTTAGTAGAGTGACACTGGTATCTTATTTGGTAGTTTCTTTATGAAGTGCTTCAGAATAAATCAATTCTCAGTTGATGCCAAGAATTGGTATTGAACAAGGCATGAACAAAAAAGAAAAATGCGTGTATATTTGAAAGTGACCCAGGAAATCAAGTCACTGAGGAGGCAAGTATATCCTATGTAATTGTGAACCTGGATGAGGCTGATAAAAGGAAGTGAAGATTTATTAATTAGAATATACAACAAACGCTATGATAAATGTGCCGAGACTGTGGGCAGAGTATGATTCTCCCACCTACAAAGCAATTTCTTCAAAAAAAAAAAAACTCTTAAAAAATGTGAATTCTCAATTTGCATTCCAAATGCAGTTAGAAATGTCTCTCCAGCAATTCAAATAAAGGTAACTACAATTTTTCATATAGGAAGTTCAAAGAAGCAAAAAAGTCTCCTAACAAATCAACTAAGAACATAATTTTATTTCTCTGTGTGTGTTTGTTTTAATGAGCATATTCTCTTAAGGATAGTTTCTTTAAATGACACTACCATATTAAGCATCCAAAGAAGTTTTAAGTGGAACCCTCCAAAGCACATCTGTTGTGCTTTGTGTATTGGTGATGAACAGCACATAATAATAAAGTTCTTCCATCAAGCCCTGCTCCCTAAACTAGAACCATATTAACACTGTTTTTATTCATTAGTCTTCACTAGTATTATATTCACCTTTGTGCTTTCCTTGTGCAGGGGTGTCTATGAATTTTGTACTTCTAGCTTTCCTGCCTGATGGATGAATGGCATAACTATTTCCAAGGGAAAGATCAAGTCCTTGTGCTTTTTCAATGACTGGCAGCGATTCTGGGACTCACTTTTGTTAACGAAAGAATGAAGTAGGTTTGTATGTTATATTATAAAGAGTGTCTTGCTCTGTAGTCAATTCCATATATATATCTATCTCTTACCTCTATCAGCCTCTAACTCGCTTTTGAATCTTTGGCAGTGCTTAGTCCTTTGCTGTTACAAATAGGAAGCTCAATAAAATTGTAGTCTCATAGACACTGAGAAATGACTTGTGGTTACCATGGAGGAGGGTTTGGGAAAGGCGGGTGGGTGCAGTGAGGGGAATGAGGATGCACAAAATTCTCAACCATAGTACAAGTTGGTTACAGAGATTGGGAAGTACAGCATGGAGAATATAATCAATGATACTGTAAAATCTGTGTTGACAGTAGCTGCACTAACTGGAGTGAGGATTTATTAATGTGTGTAACAGTTGAATCACTGTGTTGTACACTTGAAATCCATATGATATTGTATATCAACTACACATCAATGAAAAAGAAATAAAAAAGAAATACGTTTTCAAAAAAAATATTTGTTGAACTGTGCTGAACCTGAAGTTCATAGGCAATCTGCCAGATTGCAAACATCACCTGACAAAGTGGATGGGGCCAGCTCTGCCTTAGGCTTCCCATATGGACGATTCTCCTTGAGAGATGGCCCTGATTGATGCTTATGTAACTCCATCTATAGTACGTATGCATTTTAAAAACTTGATGAGACAGTACATGATATATAGGGCACCTTGCCTTGGAATCATGCAGTACCCTCAGGAAGTATTAAGCACAATCATCTCCTTGGAGATAATTACACAGCAGAAATCTGTTCATCCGCTAAGTATCACTTCCTCCATGGTGCTTTCCTGGAGCACAGTTCTTCTCATATTCTTTGATGTCCACTAACACTAACCTGGTATAAACTCTTTCTTCAGTTGTCTCATGCCACTGTGTATGCCCTTGTTTTGTCTTCTTAAATATGCTGTATGTTTCTAAAGGGCAGGGACCAGGTCCCAACTTTTATATCTGCAGAGTATCTAGCATGAATCTGACCAAATTCCTAGTCAATGTTAAAACCAGAGTTACTAATTATGTTAGTTGCTGACAACTTCTTCTCTTTGGGAAGAAAAAGGAGAAAATAATGGAAAATTAAGGGGACATTATACTGCCTATACTGTCTCATGCCTTCAAGCTACCAATGAACAAATACATAGCGATCTTTCTTGTGCCCAACTCTGTGCTTTGTAGAAAACACAGAAATATAAAAAATGCTATCTTCTATAAAGGTGTTTAAAGTCTTCTGCAATTATAGAATAGTAATAGATTTCATCTGTATAGAATGACATTACTCTGACACACCTTATTTCATTTGATATACAAAATATATACATAATGGCTAAAAGTATCAGGTCCTTTTTTTAAAGTAAAAAGTAAAGCTGTCTGGGGAATGTGTATGATTTTGGTGGACTGAATGGATATGCTAATATACTCTTCCTCCTGAATTGAATTGAACCCCTTGAAGGTTACCTCCAAAGGACACACCTGTCCTAGAGCAGAAAGAATGCACTCTGCCTATGGCTCTGAGATGTCAAGGAGGAAGAAGTGCGCTTCTTCTAGATTCACCAAGAAAGGA
>JAVSCE010014748.1:0-131800 GCA_032199065.1 Smutsia gigantea
AATAGATGTTTGTTGGGTTCCCTAGAGACCAGGACTCTTTTCCCAGGGAAAAGACTGGAGAACGAGCAGTACACTCTGTGTTGAAGCCAGGAGCACCTGGGATCCCCAGGAAGCTAGACAGGTGTAAACACTAGAGCCTCAGGCCCAGAAGGACTCAGAGAGATGGTCCCAAAATGTCCTGAGCATTGAGTGATTCCCAAAGGCCCTCCAGGCTGGGGTGAGTCTGTGTTTCGAGAGGGACTAAGGGTCAGCCAAGCAGTGAGAGGGAAAGGCTTGGTGTCCAGGTTCAGGAGCAACAGGGAAGAGGAAAGGCCCAGGGTATGGCGACCACAGGGAGATCAAGAAGAGAGCCAGTTAATGCCCAGACCTGGAAACATCTAACTGGTAAACAGCTCTAATGCCAATTATTTCCAGCCAGTAAAACAAACCACTCCAGTTGTTTTAAGCACAGGGATTTAACGCCAGGAATTGGTGATAAGGATGGAAAGGCTGGAGGAGCAAATAGGCGAAGAGGATGTTATCCAGGGGTCTGGAAGCTGCTTCTGGTCTGCACCCACATTTGAGCTTTTGGAGGGGCCACCCCAGCTCCTGGGCAGTAGCCCCCCTGCTTCCTATCACCTGTGTTGCTCATGCTGCTGGGGCCACTGTCACTGTCACTGCAGAGGGCATCACTCCCTGCCACCATCAGAGCTGCAGCCAGCAGCAAAGCGATTTCTCCATCTCCCAACTTGACACCTCCTCCCAGAGCTTCCCACTGGCAGCACTTAACCAGAACCTGACAGCAAGGGGGCCTGGGAAATGTAGTTCTCAAGCTCCTAGTCCCTGAAATACGGAGGAGAGCATGAAGGACAGGAGTGGGGCTGAGGGCCAGCAAAAGCTGCACAAACTCTGCTCATTTAACTCAATCGCCCTGTTTTCACCTTGAAATTTTTTTATCCTGCAGTATAAATGATTTGTGCATTTGTACTCCCTGTGCATGGAGACTTCATGTCCAGGCCTTCAGCTCCCAGTAAAGGGTAGAGGACCACAGCCCACCCCTGCTCCCCCAGCCCAAGCCAGGAGTCTGGCAGGTGTGGCAGCCCAGGCACAGTGACCTCTGACCAGGTTGTAAAGCTTGGTGAGGAGGCCAAACATGACCTGGCTGGCAGAGAGCAAGCACATGATGGTCTGCTTACCTGCCCCAGGTGGCCAGGAAGGACCCAGGTGGCCAGGTTTCAATCCCAGACTAGCTTTCTGGCTTTGGCTTCAGAAACCTCAACTGCAAAATGGAGCTCATAACAATGCCAAGCTCAGTTTGGAGGACAAAATGGTACACAGACCCTGGTGGGGGCTCCAGAGTGGTGGGTGTGGCTTGGAGGCTTGGGCTATATCAGTGATTCCCCTTCTCTTTGCAGAAACCAGGCATTAACTGAGGCCCGAGGCCTGAGACCACTGGACCAGGGAGTTTGGGGGCACGTGGGCTTCCAGGTGCAGAAGCAAGCATGGAGGAGACAGGGAGGGAGGGGAGGGAGGCTGCAGGTGATCAGTCTGGCAGATCCAGGAAGGCCTAGATGCTAAGGGGCTTGGCTGCCCGGCCCAGGAGGCTGGACTTGGAGATGTGACACGTAGCCTTAAGGAAGCCTGTGTAAAAGGCTGGCCCATTACTGGCAATTAAAAAAAAAAAAGCAATGCTAAGGAAAGGTGGCCTTTGGTAAAGGTCTGGGTGGGATGCAGGTGGTGGGGGCTGTCTGCCTGGGTGTGTCCTGTCTTCTGGCTCCAGGGCCTTCTCTCCCCTTTGCCCTCATTTAGCCCTTAGCTCACTCTGGTAGTTTCCAGAAGGCCCCCAGACAAAGGATCTGGGAGCTGCATGCGGCTTCACTTTGGCCTAGGGGTCTGTGAGCATGCACAGGGGCTGCCCTGCTGCTCCTGCCCCAAGGGAAGGAGACTCTCAGGTTCAGAACCAGACTGGATTGATTCTGTTTCCAGAGGAGTTTCTAGTGGCCATCCTGGGACTCCATCTGCTCTGGGGGTGCCACACAGGCCCCGATCTGCCTCCTCACCACAAGCTGCAGCCCTCATCACATGCTCCACTCAAGCCCAAGATCTCTGCTGCTCTGTGGGGGCCTGCACACTCTGACCGTGGCCTCCAGCTAGCCTCGGAGGCCCTGACCCTCACGGGGCCTGGGCTGCTCCACGCAGACTGAGCCTGGCCTAGTGTAGCGGCCAAGAGCTTCACCTTCATTATCCTGCTTGCTTGTCATGAAACCCTGGTAGTAGGTGGGTGGGTGGGCAGGAACAGGGGGAGGGTAGTGCAATTTTAATCCCATTTTCCAAATCAGGAAGCTTCAGTTTACAGAAGTTACACAAGCTTCCAGGTGATAAGGCTAATGAGTCTCAGACCAAGGATTTGGACCTGGCCGTCCCCCCCAGACCTCCCAAGGCTGGCCAGACTGCCATCCTATTTCCGTGGGGCCAGACAGAACTGGTCAGAGCCAAAATACCTTAGTGCAGGTGGTCCCATGCCCCCAAAGCATGTGCTCTCAATGTGAGAAGAGGACTCAACCCTGATTGCTGGGCTGGGGGCCTCTTCTGTGTAGGCCACCCTCTTCTGTGTCTCTTTCAAGCAGCTCCAGGGCTCCAGTTCTGTCCTTTGTACAGACGTAAGGGCCCTGAAACTCCCCCCAAAGATCCTACTCAGGTACCCAGGGCTGCCCAGGTCCGGGGAGTCTCTTCCCAGGAAATGTTGGCATGTGACTCTTCTTCCACCCTGACGATCTGAGATGTTCTCTCCAGAATATGGTCACTTGGAGCCTTACGTGTCTAGGACTGCATAGCCTCCTGAATCTTCGGGACAAATGAACTTTGCAGCAATGTGTGAAAGGGCAAAGTTAATATGAAGGAACATGCCTCTATTCATTCTCTCCATCTTTACTCAAAATCTCAAAAGGTCTCCTTGAACAGATAAACAACAGAAAGGTGTGCCGGAGGCACAGCGTTGTCGGGGTCCCTGCTCACAGGGCAGCTCTTAAGGGTTTGCAGAACCACAGTCTGTCTGTACCTGTCCGCTCCTCCTGCCTCCTGGTGGCTGTGAGGCCCAGCAGGCCTTATCCCAGCCCTGAGACCAGGGGCCAGGCTTTCAAGGGGGCTGGATACTTTCCACTCCTAATCCTCACCACACCTCCACGGCAGGGTGTCAGCCAGAGGCCAGGCAGGAAGCAAGTGGGCACACTCAGAGGGGTGCCCCAAGACTGTCTGTGGGTGGGGTGCTGGGGACCAAGGGACACGCCACTTCTGGGGCTGCCAGAGCTGGCAGGTGATGAGGGGACTGTAGCCTCTCCTCCCTCCGTGCCTCCTGGCAGTGAGGGGAGGTCCCAGCTGGGGGAGAAAGGGCAGGTAGGGCAGCATCTCCATGGTGGGCCTCATCACCCCCACTTCTCAGAGACAGGTGGCCTAGAGATTGGGGACTGGCCTGTTGATGCAGGAAGGATGCCACAAGCTCTCTCCCACCTCCCAGAAGGTGGAGGCCTTTTTATTATCCTAATATCTGGCTTCAGAATTGCCCTTTGGAGGGAGGGATGGCCAGATTGTTTGCAGCCCTGAGCACAGCAGAGGTAAAGGAGGAGCTGGGCACAGAGGACACACACCGCATGTCTTATGGTGGCAGGGCTAGGAGACTGGAGGCTGGAAGCCTAGTGCAGGGATGGGACAGGAGTGCACAGGGGTAGTGCCCAGGGGTGTGTGACCCCTAGACCCTGGTAACATCCACTCTGTTTAAGGACATCATGCAAGGTTTGCAAAGGAGAAGGGCTTCAGGTCACATCTGGATGTTTCTAGGCAGTGGAGACAAAGCTGGGCTGACAGCAGAGGGGTCCCAGGGAGCATGGGTCCCTTGGGGCTTGACAAAGGTCTCAAGGTCAGTAGCAGGCCATCACACCTCTCAGAGTGCTCAGCGTGGGCCTGGGTGCCACTGTGTAGGTTGCGTCCCACCAGGACCTGCCCACGGGGCCTGTGCTCCAGCACACTCCAGCCTGCAGGGGCAGGACCCCATTTCTATCAGCACCATGTTGCTACAGGGGCTGGAGGGCTCTGCCTAGGTGTCAGGTTCAACACTTCTCCACCCAGGTCTGTCCTGGAGACCCTCTGGGTTTGCGCAGTTAATCTACAAAGCAATCCTATCTCCACCCAGGCCCGGAACTGTGCCTGCCCTGCTCGCCTGCCAGACCAGGAACTCTGCTCCCACTTGCCATGGGTGCCAATCCTCAGACACACGCAGGGCAGTTCCCTTCAGTACCCCTTCCTCTGGCCCGGCTATGGGGCTGCCTTCCTGTGGCTGCCTCTAGTGAGCAGGCCCACTGGGACCCCTCGAGCCTCCTGCTGCCCCAGCATGCCTCTCGCCTCTGCTGGCTCCCACCGTCACCTTCACATGAGTAATTTTTATCCCATTTTATACACTGGCCAAAAATCACTGAATCTGTTTGTGACAGGCCTAGAGCCATTTGTAGGCCAAATTCAATGTACAGGAATTGCCCATCCATGAAATGACCACACAGCCCAGGCCCCCTGTTGTCCACCCAACACAAGTGCAAACCCTTCCCATTTTCTCAGGGTTGGAAAGAGCATTCCCAGAAGGACGGCGGATGCCACACCCCTGACTGCCTTAATCTGCTCCTTCGGAGACCGAATCCAGACACAGCAGCTGCAGTGGGGCTCGACCTGGTGGCATTGTGGAGTCCATTCTGCTTGGCTGCCATAACAGAATAGCACAGACTCATTGATTTAAACAATAGGAATTAATTTTTCTACATTCTGAAGACTATAAGTCCAAGATCAAGGTGCTGTCAGGACTGGCTTCTGGTGAGGCCCCTTTGCATTGCAGATGGCCACCTTCTCCATGCCCTCACATGGCCTTTCCTCTGTGAGCATGTGGAGATCTCTGGTATCTTTTCCTCTTCTGAGAAGGACCCAAGTCCTATGGAATAAGAGTCCCACCCTTATGTCCTTATCTGACCTTAATTACCTTCCTAAAGACCTCAGCTCCAAATACAGTCACATTGAGGGTTAGAGCTTCAATTTATGAAGTTGGGGGGGAAAAATTCAGCCCATAACATCAGCTCTAATCTGCCATCATGTCTACAGTTTTTGTAGGATCAAGACTTGGGGATATGATGCCCAAACTACTTGATTTTTTGAGGGACAATAATCTCCTCTGTCCCCCTTCGGATGTGGCACTATTTTTGACATATTATCCTCCTGGGGGTGGTGGGAGGGGTAGTTTCAGAGTCCTCTAGTTGGCCCTGCCCACTCTGACAGCTCTTACCCCACAGGTTAAGGAACCCACATGGGGGTTCTGCTGACGGCCAAGAAGCTCCATCCCAATGACCCATTCTGGAAGTGGAGAAATGACCCAGTGGACCACAGTGACCCAGACCTGAGACCTGTCCCACCTGCTCCTCCTCAGCAGGGCGCCATGGTGAACCCCTGGTCTCCCTTCAACAATATCAATTCAGACCCTGTCTCCAACTATCCTGAAAAGTTCTAAGGGTTCCCCTTCCCCCTCTGCATGGTCACCCAAGTAAAAGGCTGGGTGGGATCCCTTTGGGGGACACTGTGGGCAGTTACTACTGCACATACCTGCCGTTGGGTTCAGGCCCTTCCTCACAGAACTAGCCTCCTCCTCAGTCTGGGTTCTGGCTCTGACGACTGGTGCAGGGCCTGAAACCAGCCAAGGGATCATCATAGGCTGCTCTCAGTCTCCTGATCACCCATTCTTGGTATTATTTATTGTATAAATTAAGCAGTACGCTTGGTGACTGCCCATCCAGCTCACCTCGGGTGCTGTGTTCTAGAGCCATCTCATAGGCTGTCTGCACAGCAGGGGCCCCCAGCTGCTACTCTGATCTTGCCACTCATCGAGAATTGCATTCACCTTGTTTCTGATAGTTAAGCACCGCCATCCTCTTTTCCTCTGGGACCCTGTCATCCCCATTGCTACTGGGGTCCCCAGAGCCACCTCCACCGTCAGCCCTCAGTACCAAGGTCAGCACCACTGAGCTTCTCAGCAATGCTTCATGCTCCTCCCAAGCACTCTCTCTGTCATGTCTGTAAGTGGGGCGGGGTGGGGGGATCCCCCAGCCCCTCCTGGCTGTCTGGCTTCACTCTGATCTGTTGGTTCCATCCACACAGTTCCGGCATTTCCCTGGACACAGCGTGGGCTGTCTTCCCTCCCAGCCTTCCACAGCCATCTGAACACACAGTAGCCCCATCTCCTCAACCTTGGCATAAACCCCCTCCCATCCAATTCTGCCACCTGCTACAATGTAGATGAACCCTGAGGACATTATGCTCAGTGAAATAAGCCAGACACAACAGGTCAAATAGCACATGATTCCGCTCAAATAAGGTAGCTAGAATGGTCAAATTCACAGAGAGGGTGAATGGTTGCCAGGGGCTGGGGGAGGAGGGAATGTGGAGTTAGTGTTTCATGGTGCAGAGTTTCAGTTTTGCAAAATGAAAAGAGTTCTGTGGGTGGATGGTGGTGGTGTTTGCACAGCAGTATGAATATACTTAACACTCCTGAACAACACACTTGAAAATGGTGAAGGTGGTAACTCTTATGTTATGTGTATTTTACCACAATAAAAACAAAAAAATAAAAAAGCATGTTCACAGCCTTCTGAAGTTCCAGGTTTTCACCTGCACCTACTCAAACGTCACCACCCCAGCTCTCAGGGCCCCACCCCTTCCCCATCACGGCCCTGACCTTGCAGAGGACACCACCCAGGCCAAGAGCTCCACCAACTCCTACGAGAAACCCCTGCACCTCTACCTCTTCACTGGCTGTTTTCTCCTTTATCCTCAGATCCTGACAGCTTCCAGGGATTGGGGGCCCCCAGAATGCTCCGGAGAGATCCTCTGTTTTTCATATTTGGGGTTGGATTGGTCTGTCATCATCTCTCTTCAACAACCAGTGGTGCTCAGAGCAGTCTAGGCCCCCAGTCCCATGTCCTGTATGTCCCCTATGCCTCTTTCACACTGGCTGGCAAGCTCTGTTCCCCAGAATGCCTTGGGGCCCACCACCTATGAAAGGACTACGCTCCCTCAGTGACAGCACGTGCCACCTAGTACCTGTGATGGGGCTTTCTGTGCCCACTGTTGGCAAGTGACCCCACTTAGGGCCTCCTTCCTGGGAGACACCCTGGGCGGTGTGAGGCAGTGAGGGGGGAAGAACTGGGCAGAGTGGGAAAGGACCCACTGCATCTGAGGTCTCAGCCAATCCTGCAGGAGCCTTGGGGTCTCCAGAGCCATCCCAAACGGAAGATGGGTGTAGACCTCAGTACCAACGGTGGCAGCCAGTCACTGGCCCCCAGGAACACCATCTTAGGTAAAAGCAATTCCCATGGAGGTCCTTGGCTGTGAACTACATTGGTGGTTCCGTTCCCTGCAGGTGAGCTCTGAAGAAGGGGTCTGGTCTGGGTGGGGTGCTGAGGCATCCACTCCAGTCTCCAGTTCAGCGCTGCTTTCCCTTTGCCTCCGAATCTGATTCTTTGCCCCCAAAGTACAGCCTCTCCAGTCCTGCAACATCCATTCCAGGCAGGGTACCCAGCATTCTATTGGTCTAACAGGCAGAACTAGGGTTCAGGGCTCTGCAGTCACCATCCTGAAATTCTTAATAGTTTTCTGCTTGAGTTTGTGTTTTTTAAGTGAGATTAGCAGGACAGATGAGTATGTGCAGATGTCCTGCCTCCTGAGGGTTTCTAGCTGCCCACTCCCCGCCCAGTACTCAATGACCTTGGCCACCCTGTGCAACCCCACTGTGAGCTAGACATGCTGTCACGGCCTTGGGTGCCAGCTCAGAAGAGTTCCGATTGTCTCCTATTCCCCGCTCATGGAACTGTGTGTTTGGAGTTCATTTATGGTGTTTTTTTTTTTTCCCCCTGGGGTTGTGACAAATGAGTCTTAGCTCCTGAGCACCAGAAATCTAAACAGAGTTCGGCTTTTTATGTGCCTGGAGCTCAGGGAGTCCCTAGGTGCCCTCCACCCCTTTCCCCCTATATTCCCCTGCAGCACATGCAGCTCAAAGGCCCCTGAGGACCCATCTGCACTGTTTGTTTGGGTGAGAGCTCTGTATTTATAGAGGCCTCCCAGCAGCTCTTAGCAGAGAGAAGGTGGTGCCAAGTGGGTCTCCAGCAACAGCTGGGCACATGCTCCAGATGACACACGCCACGGGGGCTGTTGGGAGGGAAGGGAGGCAGTCCTTCCCTGCTGTCCTGGGGGAGCTGCCTCCCTGATAATCCCTCCTTAGGCTCCCCAGGGAGGGGGGTGGGAGAACACAGGACGCTTGTCACAGATCATGTGCTGGGGAGGGAGCCACACAGACCTGAGGCGGGGGACAGGGGGCGATGAAAACAGCCCTTTGTCCAGGCCTGGTTGCTGCACACTGGGCTTGTGTTTCTTGCTTTCTGACAATTGGGTGAAACATTAGACTGGGCATCAATTATTCAGATTTCACTGTGAGGTCAGAACACAGCCGCGTCCTGCCCCCGCTCAGACAGCCCAGAATGGGAAAGCTGGGGCAATCAGTTTCAGGAGGCAGGCCTTCATGTTCAGACAGTCTCCAGGCTGGGTGCCAGAGCCCTTGCATCCCCAGGTCTCAGCTGCCTGCCCCCTCCGGAGCTAACCTTCCTCTACCAGCACTGGTCAAACTGCTCTTCAAATTTTGCTGGGCATTCAGGTGGCAATAAACTCAGAAAGCATGACTCCATTTTCAGGCAGAAAGGGCAGTCGAGGGAATTCTCTGGCACCGAAAGAGGAGCTCAGGCTCTCACCCCCACTCTCTCAGGAGGCACTGACTTCTTTGGCTTGGGACCCTGGGCCTGATTCTTTTCTCTGTTCCACTGCCCCTCACAGGCTGTCCTCACACACATGTCCCAAAATGTCACTTGAACACTGCTTTCACCCACCTTTCTCCTTTCTAAGACGAGTATTTGAAGTCCTGTTTCCCTCTAAACACTGTTTAACTGGATCCTGAAGTTGTTGATACGTTGTATTTTTACTACCATTCCATTTCTAATTCTCCTGGTTATTTCCTCTTTGACCCATGGAATTTTTATGAATATTTTAACTTCCTGATATGTGGGACATATCCAGACACCTTTATGTTCTTTATTTCTAGTCTTATTCCATCGTGGTCAGAGGACCTTCTTTGTGGTATTTCCAACCCTTTTAAATGTATTGAGTTTGGTTCCATGATTCAGCACGTGGTCTGTTTTGGTGAATTCTCCCACATGCACCTGAAAATATGTCTACTGCAGCTGTGGGATTAAATGTCAGTTAAGTCAAGTTGGTTCATAGTGTCATTCAAGTCTTCTGTACTCTTACTGATTTTCTGTGTATTACATGTTAAACTCTCCCACCATAGTAATGGATTCATCTATTTCTCTTTTCAGTTCTGTCAGGTTTTGCCTTGTGTATTTTGAAGCTCTCTTACTGTGTGCGTATGCATTCAAGATGTTGCTAGTTGGCCATAGCAAGTTCTATAGACTGGTGGCTTAAACAACAGAAATGTGTTCTGCAGGCTGGAAAGTCCAAGATCAAGGTCCAACAGGGTTTGATTTCTTGTGAAGCATTTCTCTTTGGCTTGCCTTTCTCACAGAGTTTTCCCTCTGTGCACACAGAGAGCTTTATCATTGCTTCCTCTACTTATAAGGTCCTGTTGGATTTAGGGCCCCGCCTTTATGACCTCAGTTTAACCCTAATTGCCTTCTAAAGACCCAATCTCCAAATATAGCCACATTGGGTGCTATCGCTTCAAGATATGAATGGGGGTTGCAGGGGACAAAATTCATTCCATAATAGATGATTATGTCTCTTTGATGCACGGGTACTTTTATCAATATGAAATGTTCTTCCTTATTTCTAATAATATTTATTTTTCTGAAGTCTGCTTCATCTGTTATCAATGAATCAATTCATATTATCTGTGATTAGTGTTTCCATGATACATATTTTTCCATCTCTTACTGTTCACCTCTCTGGGATTTATATTAAAAGGTATCTCTTATATGTGACATTATTTGGGTGTTTTTAAAATTCAGTACAATGTTCTCTGCCTTTTAATTTAGTTCATTTGTTTTTTTTAATTATTGATATGGTTGGCTTAAAAGTTGCCATCTCACTATTTATCTTCTTTTTGTCTATTTGTTCCTTTTTTTTGAATTGTGTATTTTTAAATAGTGCATTTTTATCTCTATTGTCTTACTAGCCATACCTATTATCTTTATCCTTTTACTAGCTGCTTTAGGTCTACAATATCCATTGTTAACTTATCAAACAATATTATACTTGCTCACATAAGATGTAAACCTTAAAATCCTATACTTTCATTTTCCCCATCCTCTCTTATCCTATTGTGATCCTTCCAGCCTATTGTTATCAGATGCATTACTTCTACATAACTAACAAATCCCATAATACACTGACATGATTGTTGTAAACAGTTGATTGTCTTCTAGAGAAATTTTTTGAATGCCAAAAAGTTAACAGACCCCCCTCCCCAGCACTTTAAAGACATCCATTTGACTATCTTCTGCCCTACATTGTTTCTGATGGTCATTATTATCATTGTTCTTTGTATATAATGCATTCTTTATTGTTGGCTGGTTTTAAGACTTTCTCTTCATCACAGATTTTTAGTGATTTGTATAAAATGATCTTTGTTGTGATTTTCTTAGTGTTGATTCTTCTTAGGTTTTATTGTGCTCTTTAGGTTTGTGTGTTTATATTTTTCATCAGATTTGAAATGTTTTCAGTCACTATTTCTTCATATATTTTATCTTCCTCTTTGAGAACTTCAATTAAAGATAAGTTTCACCCCTGGTATAACCCCACAGATGAGTGAGGCTGTGTTCATTTTCTTTAGCTATTTTTCTCTCTGTGCTCTGGTTTGGATCCGTGCTAGTACCTGGTCTTCAAGTTAACTGCCTTTCTTTCTGCCATGTCTCATCTTCTGTTAAGTCCATCCAGTATTTATATATTTTTTAATTAACATACACTAAAACAAGCTTTTCATTTTTTGGTGTACAGTGTATGAGTTTTAGTTCATGCAGAGATTCATGTAACCACCACCTCAATCAGGATATGGAACAGTTCAGTCTCTCCAAACTCCCTTGTGCTGCCTTTTGTAGTCAGACTTTCCTCATACTTAACCCCAGGAAATCCTTGATCTGTTCTCTTTCCCCATAGTTTTGTCATTTCTAGCATGGTATACAAATAGAACCACACAGTACGTAACTTTGATACTGGCTTCCTCACCCAGCGTGATGCCTTTGAGGCTCACCCATGTTATGTCTATCAGTAATTTGACCTTTTGACTCTTGAGAAGTATTCCATTGTGCAGATGCTTATCCATTCACTGAAAGGCATTTGATTGTTTCCAGTTTGGGGTGCTTATGAAAAGGGCTGCTACAAACATTGTGTGCAGGTATACACATAAATTTTTATTTCTTTAGGGAAAACTTAGGGGTAGGATTGCTGGTTCATGTGGTAAATGTAAGTACTTAAATTTATATAAACATGCTAGACTGTTTTTCACAGTGGCTGACCCGTTTTACATTTCCACCAGCAATAAATGACAGTTCCTGTTGTTCTGTATCTCACTAACATTTGGTATTGCCCATTTTTAAAAATTGGGTTGTTGATTTCCTAATGTTGAGTGCTGAGGGTTCTCTATATATTCTGGATATATGTGAGATATGCCATTTACAACATTTTCTTCCAGCATGTAGCTTGTCTTTTCATTCTCTTAATAGTGCTTTTTATCTCTCTATGTCATGTCCTCTAAGACCTCCAGTTTAGGAGAAACTGGGGCAACTCCAGAATTTTTGTACAGGCAGAGCCTAGAGATATCATTCTGTTGGAAGCAGACACTGGAGAAACTTGTCTTAAAGCTGTTTGAGACCAGTGAGACATTATTTTTATTTAGATTATGTATTTATGGGGCAGTCACCTCAAGCTCTTTGGTTCAGCCACTGAGGGAGGCAGATTTTAAAAAATGATACACAAGTTGAAGAAAAACTTGTGAACTTTCAGTAAAGTTCTAAATTGAGTAGATTCTATGGTTGAAATGCCTAATGCAGAAAGGACTGGGAATAGTTTGGAAGGGATATGAAAAGAGGGCCTTATGTAGAGTAAAAGTTTTGAATTTTGGTGAACTCCAATTATATATATTTTTTAGTAGATTATACTGCTGTCAAGCTAAGAACTATCTGCCTAAACCACAGGACATGGAGATTTTCCCCTATGTTTGCACACAAAAAGTTTATAGTTCTACATTTTACATTTAGATGTATGATCAATATGAGTACATTTCTTATGACATGTAAGGATTAAGTTGAGATTAATTTACCATATGCATGTCCAATTGTCATATCATCATTTGTCGAAAAGACTATCTTTTTTTCATTGGATTACTTTTGCAAATTTGTCAAAAATCTTTTGAAAGATTCACAAATATATGGAAAAAAAACCAAAACATTCCTAAAAACCAAAGGATCGAAAAGAAATCACAGAAGATACTAGAGAATACATTGATATGAATCAAATGGAAGTAAATTATACTAAAACTTGAAGTCAGAGCTTAGAGGGAAATTTATGGTTATAAATACCTATATTTTTAAAAAATCTTAAAAAACTGAAACTTCCACTTTAAAAACTAGAAAAATAGAAGAAACTAAACAGAAACCAAGTAGAAAAAGGATATAACAAATATTAGAGCTGAAATAAGTGAAATAGAGAATAGAAAAGCAATACAGAAAACCACAAGTTGGTTCTTTGGAAAGGTGAAAAAAATCAATACACTTTTAGATAGGCTGGCTGAAAGAAAAAAGGCAGGAAGGAAGAAAGAAAGAAAGAGAAGGAAGAAGGAAGGAAGGAAGGAAGGAAGGAAGGAAAGAGGGAGGGAGGCAAAAAAGAAAGAGAGAGAAAGAAAGAAAGGAACTCAAATGACTAAATTAGGAGTAAAAGAGAAAACATTGCTACCAACCTTATGGAAATAGAAAGGATTATAAGGGAATACAAAAACAATTACATGTATACCTCAAAGTATATTGCATGCATATGAACAAATTATAGACATCTCTCATTTAATTGTGCTTCAGAGATACTGCTTGCTTTTTTTTTATAAATTGAAGGTTTGTGGCAACCCTGCTCTGAGCCACTCCATTGATGTCATTTTTCCAAAAGCATTTGCTCACTTCATATCTCTGTGTCACATTTTGGTGATTCTTTTAATATTTCAAGGTTTTTCTTTTAAGGGAGAGGCTAATTAATTTTATTGACCTTTTCAAAGAATCATCTTTCTGTTCATTGATTTTCTCTCTTCTTTTCCTGTTATCAGTTTCACTGATTTCTCCTATCTTTATTATTTCTTTCTTTTTGCTTACTTTTTGTGTATTTTGCTCTCCTTTTTCTATTTTGTTAAGATAGAAGCTTAAACTTTTTATGTGAATTTTTCTTCTTTTCTAATAAAAGCACTGAGTACTAAAAGATTTCCTCTAACCAGGAAATTTCCTCTAACATAACTTTAGCTCTGTCCTCCAAATTTGGATATATTGTGTTTTCAACTTCATTTAGTTAAAAATATTTTCTAATTCCCTTTGAGACTTCTTATCTATGGACTATTTAGAAATGTTAATTTACAAGTGTTTGCTGATTTTCCGGTTACCTTTTTGTTATTGATTTCTGGTTTAACCCCATTATTATCAGAGAACATACTGCAAGTTATTTAAATTCTTTTAAATGTGTTAAGATTGTCTAATGACACAGGATATGGTCTATTTTGGTGAATATTCCATGTGCACTTGAAAAAAAAAGGAATTTGTGTTTTGATATTGTTGGATGGAATATTCTATAGATGTTATTTAGATCCCTTTGGTAGATGGTAGTGTTCAGCGCTAAGTTCTTAGCCATTTCTGTCTACCTGCTTTATTGTTTACTGAGAGAGCAGTGTTGAAGTCTCAAATTATAATTGTGTGTCCATTTCTTCTTGCAGTTTTATCAATTATTGCTTCATTTATTTGAAACTCTCTTGTTACATGCATACACAGGACTTATATGTTCTTGATGAACTGACCTTTTATCATTGCTGTGATACCTACTTTTTCTAATATTTATATATTCACTCCAATGTTTAAGTTAGTGTTTGCATGGATTATCATTTTGTATCCTTTTACTTTTATCATATCTATATCATTATATTAAAGTGGGTTTCTTTTGAACAGCATATAGTTGGTTCTATTTTTTTTATTATTCTATTCTGATTATCTTTCAATTTGTGCTTTTAGACTGTATATATTTATTGGAATTTTACATTTGTTGGAATTTTTGATAAGTTAGGATTTATGTCTACCATTTCATTACATTATTTGTTTTCTGTTTGTTCCCTTTGTTTTTGTTCTGGTGTTTTTCCTTATTTTCTTTCATTTGGATTATTTAAGTATATTTTAGTATTCTATTTTAATTTAGTTCTTGAGTTTTCTTTATCTCTTTAGATTTTAAAAAATGGTTTCATTTATGTATTACAATATACATTCTTAATTTTTCAAAATCTACACAGAATTAATATTTTACCACTTCAGGTGGAACTCTAAAATCTTATCATCATTTAGGTGTCTCTTTACCCTCCTCTCTTTATGCTATAATTGTCATATGTATAACATCTACATACATTGAAAATCCCATCAGACAGTTTTACACGTTGTATGTTCAGTGGTCATTCATATTTTATAGAAGTTAAGGAGATAAGAATAGTCTGTTATATTTACTCAAATATTTGCCACTTTGGTTGTTTTTCCTTTATTCCTAATCTTCCAAGTTTTCCTCCTGGTATCATTTTCCCTCTCATTTAAAAAAATTCCTTTAGAATTTTTTTTTAAAACATGTCTACTGGCAACAAATTTTCTTAGTTTTCCTTTATCTTCCAATGCCTTTATTTTATCTTATAACTGAAGGATATTTATACTAGATATAAAATTCTGAGTGGACAGTTTTTTTTTCTTTCAGTACTATAAGAATGTTATGTCACATCCTTCTGTCCTCTATGGTTTCTGATGAGAAATCCACTGTCATTTAAATTCTTGCATCCATATTTAAAGTGTCATTTTTCTCTGAGACTGCTTTCAGGACTTTTTCATTATCTATATTTAGTGGTTTGATTATGATGTTTTGGTCATGGGTTTGAGTTTATCTGCTTGGGGTCAACAAACTTCTTGAATTTGTGTATCTATATCTTATAACAAAGTTGGGAATATTCAGGCAATATTTCCTGCAGTACTATTTCAGCACCAAAGTCTTTCTCTTCTCATTTTGGGACTCCAGTGGTACACATGTTATATCTTTTGGTATTATCCCACAGAATTCTAATGCTCTGCTCGTTAATTTTCCTCTCTATTGTTCAGATAAGATTTTATTGCTCTGTCTTCACATTTATGGGCTCCTTCCTCTGTTCTACAGTATGATAGTGAACCCATCCAGTGAATTTTTAATTTCACTTACTGTAGCTTTCAGTAAGAAAATTGTCATTTGGTTCTTATTTATATTTTCTATTTTTTTGAGGAAATTGTCCCTTTTCTTTCATCTCAAGGAAGTTTCCCCTTACTTATTTAAGCATGGTTATAATAACTGCTTTAAGGCTTTAATAATTCCAACATCTGTGTCATTTCAAGATTGGTGTCTTTTTATTGTTTTTCCTTGCCATTTGAGATCTTTCTAGTTCTTCAGATACAAGGCATTTTGCATCATATCCTGGAAATTTTGATTATTATATTATGAAGCTCTATGTCCTGCTTAAATCCTAAAGAGAATGTTGATATTTCTGTTTTAGAAGACCATTGACCTAGGTAGTTTCAGGCTGCAAGTTCTAACCCACCTTCTGTGGGCTTTGGTTCAAAAGTCAATTCAGTGTTCAAAGGCATTGCAATGCTATTTGGATCTGCTCTGCCTATGCATCCTCTACAAGTCTGCTGAGGATCTGTGTGGTGGTCTACCTTTTAGCTCAATTCTCAAAATCTGTGGTGTGTTGTTTAGGGGCAGATCCATACATTTGAAGCTCAGAGGTAAACCCAGGAATTCATACATAATTCTCTGGGATTACTCTCTTAAGCTCCCTCCTCTACATTATTTCCAGGCTCCCTTCTTCGTCTAGTGACCAGAAATCCAGGGTTTAGTTTCCCACTCAGCTGTGTACTTCCCATGGCAGTGACAGCATCCAGGCTCAATCTACAGGAGGCCACACTGGGAGAAAAAGCAAAGAGAGTGTGTCCCACACTCCTGGAGCCACAGTATGGTCATAGAGAAGGCTTCCTCTTTATCAGAGCTTTGGCACCCTCCCAACAGCCACAGTCATTGTTGTCACCACTACCACCACTGATGCTGTAGGAGTGCTTGGGGCTGGGGAAAGAGGGAACAGAAAAACGATCAGGGTGTTCTGCTAACTTTCTGAACTCCAGGAGTCTCCTTCCCTGATCCTCAGACCATTATGAGAGGGCTTACTCTTGGAGTTATTTGTGTACACCCATATTGTCCTTCCAGGTTTTGGGGTGCCTGTTAGTCCAGGCTGGGCAATAACAGAGTGAGAAACCTAGCACCGATTTGATGGCACTTCACATTCTGACCTCACTGCCCCATCTGCATACCACTTACTTTTCAGAGTCCCCAGATAAGCTGTCCATGCATTCTCTCCAGGAATCAAAGCTTCATTTAGTGGAGAGACAGGATGGAATGTGTTTATTCCATCTTCCCAGGTCAGGAACCATCACCCAGTAATTTTTCATTTCAGATATTATATTTTTCCAGCACTAGAGTTTTTCTTTGTTTCTGTCTTTCTGTGGTTTTAATGTCTCCCATAATTATGTTTTCAATTTTCTTTAAATAGTTGAATATATTTAGAAGAGTTGTTCAAAGTCACTGACTGCTAATTCTATCATCTCTGTTATTTCTTGGTCTGCTACTATTGGCTCATTTTTCTTTTGGTTATAGGTCATATTTCCCCAACTTTATGCATATCTAATAATTGTTATTGAGTGATGGACTTAAGGATATTGTATTGTTGGATGTATGTATTTCACTGTCTTCCTTTACAGTGTCACATTTTGTTCTGACAATCACCTTATTCATTCGTTCATCAACCTGAACCTTTCAATATTTGTTTTTTTCTTTTTTGATATATTTTTTATTGAAGTATAGTTGACAAACAATACTGTATTGGTCTCAAGTATACAACATAGTGATTCAACAGTTACATACATTATTAAATACTCACCCCAACTAGTGTAGTTACTATCTGTTAACATAGAAAGATAGTGATGCCGGGGTTCTCGTTCATGGAGTCGAAGAATGAACCTCGCAAACAAGGTAGGAAAGCAAGTGAGGCTTTTATTTAGAGTTAAAGCTAGAGGACAGAGCTTCTGGCTCACACCAGGAGGGGACAAGAGAGCCCCGGGGTGGTTCATTGTCTAGGGGTTTTATAGGAGTTGAGAGACAAAGGACTAGGGATGTACACCTGCTAAGTGGTCCCAAAATGTTTATATTTGAAGAGACATTAAGTTTCTTGTTAGTCTTCCTGGTTATTTACAAGAAATTTACTGCTCTGATTTCATCCCACGATAGCAGCTTCCCGGTCTGGGAGCATATCACTTAAGACTGCCTGCTTTGCTCCCAAGGTGGGCTGAGTGATTGTCTGTTTGTTAAAGA
The DNA here is from genome assembly GCA_032199065.1 of Smutsia gigantea. Classification (NCBI taxonomy): domain Eukaryota; kingdom Metazoa; phylum Chordata; class Mammalia; order Pholidota; family Manidae; genus Smutsia; species Smutsia gigantea. The sequence goes on from JAVSCE010014748.1 coordinate 17,725, forward strand.
GTATGTTAAGAAACTTACTTTTTAACTAATTGGGTTTTAAGATGCAATCTTATTTTTAAGATGGAATCCTTCCTGTCTTTACTACGTTGTTTTGGGCTTGCTTGTTAAATTTCCAGGTTGCAAATCACTTGATTAGGGCTGGAGGAAGAAGAGCAGCACCTGGGGGGGTAAAATCAGAAAAACAAGCTGGGCCCCCCAGCAGGCCAAAGAAAATCTCACAATGGATTATCTTGCTTTGTTTTTTTCCGGAGGCCCTCACCTTACTCTGTCTAAGCCCATGGTCCCTGTCTCAATAGGACTATTGACTATATTCTCTATATTGTACTTTCATCCCCACAACAAATTTATATTATGATTGAGGTTTGGTGTCTCTTTATCCCCTCTGCCTATTTCACCCATCCACCCTAACCCCTCCCTCACATTAACCACCCATTGCTTCTCAGTGTCTATGACTCTTTTGCCATTTTGTTCTTTGTGTTTTGTTTTGTTTCTATATTCCAAATATAAGTGAAATCATATAGTATTTATCTTTCTCCACCTGGCTTATTTCACTGAGCATAATACCCTGTAAGTCTATCCATGTTGTTGGAAATGGCAAGATTTCTCTTGTCTAATATTCTGTTGCATATATGCGCCACCTCTTCTTTATCCATTCATCTATTGATGGACACTTGGGTTGCTTCCATATCTCGGCTATTGTAAACAATGCTGCAATAAATATAGGGGTGCATTTATCTTTTTGAATCAGAGAGATTTTGTTTTCTTTGAATAAATTCATAGAAGTGGAATTACTCTGTTCATATGGTATTTCTATTTTTAGTTTTTTGAGGAACTTCCATACTGCTTTCCACAGTGGTTGCACCAATTTATATTCCCACCAACAGTGTAGGAGGGTTTCTTCTTCTCCACATCCTCTCAAACACTTGTTATTTCTTGTCTTTTGGGTAATGGCCATTCTAACTAGTGTGAGATACCACCTCATTGTGGTTTTGATTTGCATTTCCCTGATGATTAGCACTGTGGAGCATCTTATCATGTGCCAGTTGGCCATCTGTATTTCTTCTTTGAAGAAATATCTGTTCAGGTCCTCTGCCCATTTTTTACTTGGGTTATTTGATTTCTTGGTTTTGAGTCATATGAGTTCCTATATATTTTGGGTGTTAAACCCTTATCTATTATATAATTTATGAGTATATTCTCCCATATTGTGGGTTGCCTTTTTGTTTTTCTGATCATTTCCTTTGCAGTACAGAAGCTTTTTAAGTTTGATTAGTCTCACTTATTTATTTTTGCTTTTGTTTTCCTTGCCTGGGGATACATGTCCAGAAAAATATTCCTAATGCTTATTATGTTCAAGAGATTTTTGCCTGTTTTCTTCTAAGAGTTTTAAGGTTTTGTGCCTTTTATTTAGGTCTTCAATCTATTTTGAGTTCACTTTCGTTTCTGGTGTTAGGGAGTAATTCAGTTTCATTCTTTTGCATGTAGCTGGCCAGTTTTCCCAACACCTTTTATTGAAGAGACTGTTTTTTCCCCATTGTGTATTCATTGTTCCTTTGTCATATACTAGTTGACCATATATGTGTGGGTTTATGTCTGGGCACTCTATTCCATTCCATTGAGCTATGGATCCGTTCTTCTACCACTATCATACTGTTTTAAATACCGAAGCCTTGTAATATAGCTTGAAGTCAGGGAGTGTGATACCCCCAATTCTGGTCTTTCTCAAGATGCTTTGGCTATTCAGGGTCTTTGTGGTTCTGTATAAATGTTAGGATTATTTGCTCTAGGTCATTATAAAATGCCATTGGCATTTTGATAGGGATTGCATTGAATCTGTAAATTGCTTTGTGCTAGATGGCCATTCTGACAATATAAATTCTTCCTGTTCATGAGCATGGGATAGATTTCCATTGACTTGTATCTTCTTCAGTTTCTTTCATCAGTGTCTTATAGTTTTCAGAGTACAAGTCTTTCACCCCTTGGTTATTCCTAGGTATTTTATTCTTTTGATACAATTGAAAATTGAATTGTTTTCTTGATTTCTCTTTCTGCTATCTCATTGTTAGTATATAGGAATGAAACATGTTTCTGTACATTGATTTTGTATCCTGAGACTTTGCTGAATCCAGTTATTCTAATAGTATTTTGGTGAAGTCATTATGGGATTCTATATATAGTATCATGTGTTCTGCATATAGTGACAGCTGACAGCTTTACTTCTTCCTTACCAATTTGGAGACTTTTATCTCTTTTTCTCATTTCCTTGCTGTGGCTGGGACTTCCAGTACCATGTGAATAAAAGTGTAAAAGTGGACATCTTTGTCTTGATCCTTATCTTAGAAGAAAGGCTTTCAGCTTTTCACCATTGAATATGATGTTAGCTGTGTGTTTGCCATACCACACTGAGGTATATTCCCTCTAAACCCACTTTGTTGAGAGTTTTTATCATGAATGGATGTTGTCAAATGCCTTTTTATCATCAATTGTGGTGATCACATGGTTTTAACCTTCCTTTTGTTAATGTAGTGTATCACATTGATTGATTTACAAATATTGTACCATCCTTGCATCCCTAGAATAAATTCCACTTGGTCATGACGGATGATCCCTTTGATGTATTTTTGAATTTGGTTTCCCAATATTTTATTGAGAGTTTCTGCTTCCGGGATATTGATCTGTAACTTTCTTTTTTTTTTTTGTATTTTCTTTGGCTGGTTTTGGTATTAGAATGATGCTGGCTTCCTAAAATGAGTTTGGAAGTATTCCCTTCTCCTCTATTTTTTGGAATACTTTAAGAAGGATGGGTACTAACTCTTCTTTAAATGTTTGGTAGAATTCACCTGTGAAGCAATCTGGTAATGGACTTTTGTTTGTTAGGAGTTTTTTTAATTACTAATTCAATTTTGCTACTGGTAATTGGTCTGTTCAAATTTTCTGTTTCTTCCTGGCTCAGTCTTGGAAGATTGTATGTTTCCAGAATTCATCCATTTCTTCTAAGTTGTTCAATTTATTGGCATATAATTTTGCATAGAATTCTCTTACAATTCTTTGAACTTCTGTGATGTCAGTTGTAATTTCTTATTTGTCATTTCTGATTTTATTTGTGTCCTCTCTTTTTCTTGACAGGTCTGGTTAGGGGGTTGTCTATTTTGTTTACCTTCTCAAAGAACCAGCTCTTGATTTCATTGATTTTTTTTCTATTGTTTATTGTCTTATTTACCTTTTTGTCTCAATCTCTATTTTATTTCTGCTCTGCTCTTTATTATGTCCCTTCTTCTACTAACTTTGGGCTTTGTTCTTCTTTTTCTAGTTCCTTTAGTTGTGATTTTATATTGTTTATTTGGGATTGTTCTTGTTTCTTGAGGTAGTACTGTACTGCTATGCACTTTCCTCTTAGAAACGCTTTTGCTGCACCCCACATATTTTGAACCATTGAGTGTATTGTTTGATTTCCTCTTTGATTTGTTCATTGATTCAATGACTATTTAGAAGCAGTTGTTTAGCCTCCATGTGTTTGTGGCTTTTTGGGTTTCTTCATGTAATTGATTTCTAGTTTCATACCATTGTGGTCTGAAATGGTGTTGATACAGTTTCAACCTTTTTAAATTTATTGAGGCTCTTTTTGTGTCCTAATATGTGATCTATTCTGGAGAATTCTTCATGTGCACTTGAGAAAAATGTGTATCCTCGTGCTTTTGGGTGGAATGGTCTGTATATATCTGTTAAACTCACTTTGTCTAATGTGTTTTTCAACACCTCTATTTCCTTATTTACTTTATGTCTGGATGATCTATCCATTGATGTAAGTGGGGTGTTAAAATCCCTTAATATGATTGTGTTGCCATATCTTTCTCCCTTTAGATCCATTAGTATTTGTTTTATATATTTAGGTGTTCCTATGTTGGGTGCATAGATATTTACAATGGTTATATCCTCCTGTTGCACTGATCCCTTTATTACTATGTAATGTCTTTCTTTGTCTCATTACTTTCTTTGAAGTCTGTTTTTTCTGATATATGTACAGCTACTCATGCTTTCTTCTCCATTTTATTGCATAGAATATCTGTTTCCATCCCTGCCCTTTCAGTCTATGTATATCTTTAGGTCTGAAGTGAGTCTCTTGTCAGTAGCATATAGATGGGTCTTGTTTCTTTACCCATTGTGCCACCCTATGTCTTTTGATTCGTGCATTTAGTCCATTCACATTTAAGGTCATTATTGATAGGTATTACTTATTGCCATTTTATTAATTGTTTTCTAGTTGTTTTTGTAGTTCTTCTCTGTCCCTTTCTTCTCTTACACTCTTGTTAATTGATGGTTTTCTTTAGTGTTGTGATTGGATTTCTCTTTTTTAATGTTTTGAGTATCTATTATAGGATTTAGGTTTGTGGTTACTATAAGGTTCATAGTTAGGTTCCCAAATATATAACAGACAATATTAAGTTGATGGTCACTCTATTTCAAACACATTGTAAAAGTACTACTTTTTGATTCTGACTGGTCAGAACTGGAGGGCCTCCCAACCTTGTGTGACCTCTGCTAACTGCAATACCCATAGCAAACGGTATTTATACTATTTATACTTTGTCCTGCCCAGTCTCACCTTATGTAGGTACACATTAGTTTTCATCCAAACTCAAAGAGACCCTGTGCAGATTTCTGAACCCCCTTTCTGCCTGGGTCCATCCCATTCAGTTCTCTACCCCACAAAGTCCGGCTTCTTCAGCCTCCCCAAACACCAAACTTTGTATCCTCAGCTCAGTGAGACTGCTATTTTCTGTTGGGGTCCCCTCTTTGCACTAGGGTCCAGTAAATACCTGCAGGCAAGAAGCCAGGTAGATTATAGGGCTTGTACTATTTATTTAGCTTCTCTGAGGGATCACATTCACAGCTGTACTGCCTGTTGTCCAATGTCTGCAAACAGTCATTTCATGGTTTTCTTTTTCCAGTTTTTGACATGTTTACAGCAGACGGGTTAGTCTGCTGCCAGTTGCTGTCTTATCTAGAAGTGAAAGTCTGCTTATTTCCAGTGGAATTATTGAATTATCTGACCATTTTGACATCATGTAAACAAACCTCTAACCAGCTTTTTAAAATGTTACCTGGTAAAGGAGAAAGTTCCAGAACTTTAACTGGAGTAATTTTTGCACAGTTGGATTGCATTTTAAGACAAATTTCTGACATATTTGCATGAAACTGTCTTTGAAGATCGAGTGAAGCTTTTCATTAGGAAAAAAAGCTGCCACACCCTAAGAAACCGCACTGTAATAGTGTTTGCTGAGGGAATCAAAAACAAACTTGGACTTCTTATTGTTAGTACAAAAGCAATACTCATTCATCATTGAAAATTTAGAATATAATGGCAAGTCAAAAAAAGAAAAAAGCATCACCCATAATCCCCATCATTTAGCAATTGTCACCTTTATTACTACGGAGAATAAGCAAGTATACTCTATTGTCTATATAGCCACACAAATTGTTTTATATAAAAATTGACTCCTGAAGTATGTCTTGTGCAAGTATTATTTTTGAGGTTCTAGCAGGATGGAGCTGATGGAAGAATCAGGGAGAAGCTTGTTAACAATACAAATCTTTAAGCAAGCTGCTCTCTGCTGCACTGAGCTGAGTGTACCGTCCCTGCCTATGGGTGGTGGCTGGATGTATGTCAAGTAGTTGAATTGACTGAGAAGCCACCAAAGATGAAGGTCACTGGAGACAGCAGAAGAGTGTGTCTTCTTTCCTCGGACATGTGGTGAGAATCACACAGGAAGAATCAGTCCATAAGAATGAGAACCCCATCCCCATTCTCACCCTCCCCCACCACCGCCCCCCAGGAGGCAGGATGTTACACAGGGACACTTTGGGACCATCTGTTCCAACAGTTGATAGAATCCTCTGGATTCACTGATTTGCAATAAACTTATACTCATTTCACTTAAAAAATAATGTGAAACAAGTTAAAAGACACAAATGCAGAAAGCTATGTGGCATAGATACAATTTTCAAGGCAAGTTATAAAAGACAGGATAATTGTACTAAGAAATGTTAGACAAAGGCTAGTTGCTGTGGATAAGTTCAATTATTTAAATTTGACCGTCTTGGCAGCCAGGGAAAAAAAGAAAAAAAGGAAAATAAAGTGTGTTACAAAGCTCTTGCTACCAGACATAGTCCAAAGGCTCCTTTTCAGAAGCCCTTGAGAGACAGTGTTTTTCAAATTCAGAATGTTTGGATTTTAGACCAGTAATAATCTGTATATGCCATATATTAAGTAACACCCTCACAGGCTCCAGGGCAGCACAGAAACCCTTTACTAAGCACACTCATGTTTCTGCAGTGAGATATGTAAATATCCACTCTAAGACTTTATCCTTATACCTGACCAGGTCAGGTTTGGCCACCAAATGAATTTGCCACTAACTTATGGAAAAAGTCTTGTTTTCAGAAATATTTAGATTTTGGAACTGTGCATAAGAGCCTGTGGGCCTGTAATAGAAGCTGTTAATTAATCTCTAGGGAAAAAGAAATGTTTTCCTAGTTCGGAAATCTAATATCATGTATCTAAGACCTTAAGGCTAATGCACAGAACAATAGACAGGTTCATGCATGGATGTTTTACAAGAAATGCATTGCTTCAGCAAAGTCCATTGAACACCACGAGATGCATCTGGCCTGCAGCCAGCACATGCATTCAGAGGTGGGGGAGGGCAGAGCATGGTGATGGCTAAGAGATGACCCCCCACCCCTCAGGGACACACTGTGGGGGACTGATCCTAGGGGGGAGACTTGGCAGGGGGCAGGGCTAGGCACAAGGGAATTTAGGCTGCAAGTGAGAAAGACCCAGGCTCAAGCTGGACACATCAGCCAGAGCGGACCAGCTTGTGGCAGGAAGTGCAGAGACAAGCAGGGACAGCAGCAGACACTGTGTGCCAGGCTTGGCTCTCCCAGGATGTGGCTTCACCCTCAGCTGGTCAAAGATATGACATCCTGACATGGCAAAGTCCAGCAGAACATGCTAGACCATTTCTTCCTGTAAGTCTATATTATCAAAGAGGAAACCTTACCCAGGGACTCCCAGAAGACTTTTGCTCACTTCTCATTGGCAGGACAGGTCACCAGCCCCCCTGCAGGGGTCATGAGGGCAGAATGGCTGGCCATGACCTGGCAGGACTGAGCTCGAGTCTTCAGGGAGGGGAGGAGGATCCAAATCAAAAGGGGCAAGGAAAACAGCAAGGAAAGGGGGATGCTGATGGGTGAGCGACCCACTGGGCTTTCCATGGGTGGGGAGAAGGGGGTGGCGGCAATAAAGAGGGCAGGGTGGGCAGCAGGGGCATGGGGCATGCCGGGAGAAGTTAATGCTCCTCAGGCACGTGGAGAAGGGATGGGGGAAGGGAGCCCACCCTGAAGTTCGACTGGAGCTGTTCCTTCAGCGGGCAGAGCCTCTGGGAAGGAGCAGGGTGTGACCTCTGTGTTAGCAGAAGTGGAAGGCGGGTATGAGGTGCATGGCCCCCAGCTCGGGCAGCAGTGCTGAGGCAGGATGGAGGGGACAGACCCAAAAGCTGCCAGACCAAAGTGTCCTTCAGGCCTGCAGGTTCGGAGCACCAGGGAAAGCCCATCTGCTCTACGTCCAAATGTGGGAAAGTGACAGGCAAGCCAGACACACGGCTGCTGAAATACCTTCTATTCCTTCAACTTGACACAGGTACATCTTCACATCCACCCAGATGCCAGGCTCCAATGTAGCATCTCGTACTCCCTGTCAGCTCGGGAAGAAGCCCCGGCACCACCTGTTCCCTTTGCTCCCACTCCCCTCCCTTCCCTGGGAACCCTGGGCCCGCAGGTGTGCATACCTGTGGAAAGGGGTCCCTGGGGAGGCCCACAGGCCCAGGAAGTGGGTGGGGGCATTCGGCACGGAACTTTCAAGTCCCTAGCGCCTGCTGCATGGCCTAGAAGGGGACGCAGGCTCTGGGTGGGCCTGTCCCCTGGACCTACAGACCTCTCACCCATGGAGAGGGGCACAGCTGTAAGACGGCTATCAGAACAGGCCTCTGAGGATGGCTCTGGTCTCCATACTCCTGTGACAGAGGGACACAGGGAAGAAGGGGAGGGAGGACTGCAGGGGGACACCCTGGGGTCTGGTCTCGGCCTTTACCAAGATGGGGCCCTCCAGGGAAATAGCTGGGGACACATGCTTTTCATACTCTTTGGGCGTCTTCCTATCTTTAAATTGGCATAACATTCCACTGCGTAGAAGATGCCTCAGTGCACCAGCCCTTCCCCCACATCATTCCAGAGTTCGGGAAGGAGAGGGATACAACTGTGTGTGCGCACAGCAGGCCCCCTTAAGACCTGCTGCTTTTTTGGTTTGGTATTTTTTTGTTGTTGTTGGTTTGTTTTTTAGTTTGTGAGAACCATGAGCAGACCTGTGGGCTCACAGAGGTTGTCAGGACACAGGCAAAATATTCTTGCTCTTTTCTGTTATGCGTGAAAACCGCAGTCCTGGGGGTCATCTCAGGGTGGCAGAAACCCTGAGACCAGGGCTCCCTTCCTTTTCCTCCTTGTAGCACAGTGTGGCCCAGGCTGGAGGTCCTCTGTCAGAGCCACCTGGGGCCTAGGGAGGGGAAGGGAGTGTGCGAGAGCCCTGGGCTGGGGAAATGCCCAGTCTTGGCTCTGCTCCGCAGCTTGCCAGGAGGACCGTGCAGCTCCACTCTGTGCTTGAGGCCCAAGGCTCAGAGGATGCTGGACTGAGAGGCCCTCTCATGGAGAAGTGGCCAGTGACAGAGACAAAAGGACAAGGCTCAGGTGAAGTCGGGGCTTCAGTGCTGGGGCAGCCCCTAGAGGAAGTCCAGTTCCCGTGCCCGAGACAAGAGGCCTCTTCTTGTTTTACTGTTTTCTCTTCAAAGTCCCCCAAGACCCTGCCTGGCTGGGCTCCTGCTGTGTGAGGGCAGATGCAAGGATGAAGAGTCCTGACTGGAAGGCAGGCAGCAGGGTCCCCCAGCTGGCCCACCACCCATCCTCTGCGGTCACCTGCCTGCCCGCCAGGAGGAGGCCACCATGCAGCTGTGTGCAGCGGCTGGCTCTGAGAACATGCCGCATGTCTGCGGCAGCCCTGGCGGGCCCGGTGGTGCCAGCACTGGGGGCCAGAGGTGCGAGGCTGGGGTCAGAAGGTGTGCCCTGCCCAGCCCTTCGGGGCTGCGGGGCAGGCACTCTCCAGGAAACACCTGGGCCGGCCTGGCTGCTCCTGACAGCAACTGGGACCCCTAGAGGCTGTGTCTGGGGAGCCGGCAACCTTCGGCAGGGGTCTGGTCATCCATCCACCAACTAGCAGGGCCGGCCGGACACCATGGCATTACCAGGCCACACAGCTGGGCCACCTCAGCCTGCCTCCGGGGCTCCCAACAAAGACCCTGGTCTGGGCCAAAGTGAAAAATGAAAGCAGCCTGATCAATTTTTGAAAAGCAGAATGTACCTTTTTAAAATATAAAGGTTTTTTTTTTTCAGGTGTAAAACATTCCTTTTTAATGAAATGATTACAGTAGATAGAGGTTGTGTTTGTGGCAATGCCCTTAGTTGACAAAATAAAAAGTTGCAACTGTATTTCCATCCCTTTAAAAAATTTTTTTTTGTTTGTGAAATTCCCCAAATGCCACAGAGCTGTCTGGGGCTGGCTGGGACCTTGTGAACAACCAGCTGATGAGCAGCTGGGCAGGAGAGGCCGGCTGGAGGCCCCTGAGTGTGAGAAGCTCTGGAGTCTCCAGAAGCTGGCACTGGGGTGGCGCCCAGCTCACTGGGCTTCCTTGCTGATGACTGACGGCTGAGCGAGGCTGGGTATACACGAAGTGAGTGCCCAGCAGGGAGAGGACTCATCCCACCTCCTGTCCCCGCCCTTGTCAGCTTCCAGAACCCGTGCCCTCTGCAGAGCCTGCTCCACTCCAGCCTGTGTGGGAGCTGGGCCAGAGTCAGGAGCCTGGGCGTCCCGCCCCGCTCTGGGGTATGCCCTCTGTGCCTCTGGGCAGGAAGACCTCTCCTCAGTTCTTTCCTTGGGGGATGAGGGTGGGGCTGGTGGACTCTTGGCAGTTGCCTGAGAGTCCCTTTAAGTAGAGCATCGGGTGGGAGGGAGATGCTTCTTGCCTGAGGAACTCAGCCTGGATCTGAGAGAAACAGCGGTCCCCTGCCTGATGGGAGTTGCCATTCTGCATGGAGTGTATGGAACAGCCCATCTGGCCCTGCTGCCCAGCTGAAGAATCCTTCTGGGATCTTGCAGCCAGAGACCCTGCAGCCACATGGGTCCATAGGATCTTAATTGGTCCACTGGGAGATTTTATCAGGCCAGAAGCTGGTCTGAACCAGTTTAGGCCATCTGCAGGGAGGGTCCAGAGCACAGGGCTCTCGCTACAAAGGCCCAGCAGGAAAATCACTCTTGGTTTACTGAAAGGCAAAAAATGCAAGGAGATGTCTAATTTGGGTCTTCTTTTCAAGTGACATAATAATGTGTCAAACATAATTTAGAAAGAAATGCTCTCAGGCAGGTTTGTTTACTTTGCACACTGGATTTGTATTAAGCTTTTTTTTTTTAAAAAAGATCCTTTCTACCTAGGCCTTATTGTCCCAAGGATTTTTTAACCCATTCAGTTCTCTGGATAATTAGATGGGATTGGTTGCTGAGATGGACTTTCGCACACCAGTGGAGAAAGGCCCTCAGCTCTGAGGGGCCCCTGATGCTCAGCTGGGCACTGAATGGGTAGGGGGGGCAACAGGACCAGCCTTGGGGTGGCTGTGCTCTGTACTAGTGTGGCTGCAGCCTCCTCAGCTCTTGATGTTTTGGGGGGTTCCCTGCTTGGTCCTTGGCTCATAGGTAGGAAGGAGCATGCATGTTTCTGGACCTTGCTGCTGTGGGGGTCCCAGGGCTTTCTCTGCCAGACCCGAGCAGGGAAGCTCGTGGCATCTATAAGACCCATCACTGAGGCAAAGTCAGAAGGCACTGAGCATCGAGTCCCTTACAGCCTAGGTAGGAGATGGGAGCTGGGGAAGGGGAAGGAGAAGAAACTGAGGAAATTCTCAGAAACTGGCAGGATATGCTGAGCTGTGAGCTTGGAGCTGAGCAGGGTGTGAGCCCGCCTCCTGGACTCAGACAGGGCCACTGAGGCCCAGGGAGGTTGAATACCTGTGCCAAAAGCCAGTAAGTGCCTGCACGAGTACACTGCAAGGTAGTGTTTAGGATGAAAGAGACATAATCCTCAAACAGGTTCAACCTAAAATAGAGTTTTCTGAATGACAGATGCTTAATTTCTTACAGTATTTCTGTCATTAGTCTGGGGCAGATATTCTTGGTTTGTTCAAGACTATGGGGGATTCTTTTCAGAGTTGTTGCAGAGCATAAAAAACTATACCCAAAATGCACCTGTGGGCACCCTGACCCTAAGCCAAGCCTGCAGGAATCAAGGTGCCCAGCAGTGGGTTATGCCAACAGCCCAGAGCCCCACACCACTCCCTGGCCCACCTGGCTGGAAGAGTCAGGGTCTGACTTCACCTGGGGGAGAGGAGTGACCTCAGGCCCATCCAAAACCTTGTGGCTCAAAACCATACCTCCCACCCCGAAATCCCTGTGCAGGTTATAAACTATTCCTGTAGTACTGGCAATCCTGCACTAATTAGCATGGGTGTCTGTGACAGACACAGGAACATCAGTTCACACTGTGGGGTGGGGAGGTCTTAGGTTTTTCTCCAAACCCACCCTCCCTACCAACAACTAAGAGCAAATAGGACCCAAGAGGCATTCTGCAAAGCGCTCCGCACAAGACATTGTTTTACCTAGAACATCACTGAGATTTTCTATGCTACTCATAATACTCCTGTGTTTGTTTTAACTATTTTTTAAAAGGTGCTTTAAAGTGATCATTTGCATACTGTGTGGGTCTCTCCCTGCCTGCCCCCAAAACATAGTGAGTACTAAGCTATTGACAAGCCCCAAGCCTAGCCCCTCCTACTTCCAGCCCCTAGTGCTTGTGTGAGTGGAGCAAGGTGGGGAGGGGGGGTCCTGAAGGGATGTGGAGACAAGTACAGAGGCCTCCAACAGGGCTGAAGGGGTTCATGCAGAGGACCCCATGGGCAGTGTGGTGGGGCAGCCCTTCTGCCCAAAGGAAATGCATTCTGCCTCCTTCCTCCTTCCTCTCTTCTAGTCGTTATTTACTTATTTGGAAGACACTTTGGTGACAGAAATCCAGTGCTGCACACAGCCGTGTCTAATGAGGGTGATAGGGAAGAGAAAAGGGACAGAGCTGTCCCTCTGGGCCTGCCCTAGGAAGCTCACAGCCTTTGCACATGTAGAGCTCTGAGCCTGCCATAAGGCCCAGCCTTATCACTCAGCCTCTCCTCCCAGACGCTGAGGTCAGATCCTCATTTTACAGATGAGAAGACTGAGGCTCGGGGGTCACACTGCTGTGGCCGCATGCACACCCAGAGTTATGGAGGTGCCACCCCTAGGCGGCCCTGTGAAGCCTCTTCCTGCGCTTTGGGTGCTGCTTGCCCTCTGAAAATCACAACTGCCTGTTGTTGCCATGGTGACTAGTCGTGTTATTCTATCACTGCCGAGCTGCGTGCGTCACCTCGGCCCAAGATGCTTCCTTTCTGCAGGAGAGACTTTACCTCTAGGCGGGTATGTAACAGCTATTACCATGGCCCTGCACACCACCCTTCCTGGCGCACCCTCCTCTTCCCAGGGCCAGTGGACCCTAGGCCCCTGCGACATTCGGCCCTTCTTTTTTACAGGGCACTGACTTCACCATGCACAGGGCTCTGGTTCCCCCTTCCCAGGTCTCGGGTAGTCAGTTCCCCTGTATCCGTACAGGACAGCACCTTCATTCTTGCTTTGTCTTAAGAGTTCTGTTATGTGAGTGGCAGACCATAATCCATTTAACCGACTGCTGTAGATGGACAGCTGAACCATTTCCAATCTCCTACTGCTACAGACAAATCTGCAAAGAATAACCTTGAACATATGTTATTTTATACATGTGAGAATATTTGTAGAATAAATTCCTAGAAGTAGCATTATTAGGAAATGAGCATATGCATTTCAAAATTTGGTAAGTATTGTCAAATTGTTGTCTATTTTTATCCTCCACTGCATGCCTGTTATGTGCCATGCACTGAAATCAACACTGTATCTAGATTATCTCATTTCATCTCACCAAAGCCCTGTGATAGAGGTTATTCCAATTCTCGTTTTACAGACCAGGAAACTGAGGCTCAGAGAAATTTGGAAATTTGCTAAATCACTGTCCAGGCTAGCATGCAGCTTTGGAGCATGCAGGTGCAGCCCTGGGACCCCATTCAAGCTCTCTGTGCCCAGGAGCCAGTGGATGGGCCATTCTTACATTGGCCAGTCTGCCCCTGGAACCGGGTATGCCTCCCTAGGGCCTTGGCACATACCAGTTCCTCTGCCTAGGAGGCTGTCCACCCCAGACACTGGCCTGGCCTGGCTGGCTCAGCCCAGTGACGAATGTTTCCTGCTCAGATGGGCCTCTCTCAGCTGCCTGCTGTACCTCTTGGCTGGTAGCTCAATCTGAGGTGATGTCCTTCTGTCTCGGCTTCCTTTTTATAGTCCTGTCACCTCCTGGCTGCCTCCAAGAGTGGGTCAGGCCAACATGGTGCTGGGCGGTGCCCCCTAAACCTGGCCAGGCTGGACAGTGGGGACGGGTAGGGCAAGCTCCGGCCTAGGAAGGCCGCCTGGAGCAAGACCTTACTTCATCTGCATCACAAAGGTAGCCTGCGGAGAGGGGGCGCGCCGGGAACCGCCTCCCTCATTTGCATTACAAAGCGATCGCCCAAAGCCTCCCTCGCCACCGCTCCCGAACGCTTTGTTGAGAGCTTGTGGCAGCGCTCCCGCAAGCCTCGGAGTCGTTCCCTAGCACAAGCCGTTCCGGCTCCACAGCCTCCCTGGCTGACAAAAGCCACATTGTGGGGCTGGCGGCAGCTGCCGGCATCTGCTCCATGCGCCGCCGCCCAGGGACCTCGAGGCTCTGCGGGGCAAACGCTGCCCTTGCCAGGGACACAGCCACGTCAGACCCTGAGGCCCGGCCTGCCTCACCCGGAACACAGGGACGGGAGGGCCTGACGTCGCCTGATGAAATGAGGTCTCCAGGTCACGTGGGGCCTAACGGTGGCCTTAGAGGAGAGAAGAAAACTGTCCTGGTACATCCCCAGTCCAATGGTTAACACTGCACCCACGCTGGCGCATTACGTTTTATGCTCCACGCACAACAGGTGTTTCCTGCACTTTTCCGATGGGGAAGCAGACTCAGAGAAGTTCACTAGCTGGTCCAGCGTCACACAGCAGAGCTGAGGTTTGAGATGAAGCCCTTCAGGGTTTGCGCTTCTTGGCTATCCCCAAGGCTCTCCCGCCCCTCACCCCTTGTTTCCCTTTCTCTTTCTGAGCATCTCAACCTTTTTTTCTCCTTCACTCCTGTAAGCCTCCCTTCCTGCCATGGCATCCGGTTGCCTGGGCTGTCACGCACCCCTGGGAGCCCTCACGTGGGCTGCTGCCTGTCAGGGACTCCCTCAGCACGGAACCCTCTGCCCTTGCTGAGCTTTTCAGTGCCCCTGCTATGAGCACGTGTTACCTGCCTCCCTGGAGCACCACCCACCCACTGATGGAACTTCCTGCCCCTGAGCTTGCCCCACTGGTCCTGGCTGCCTCTGCCATCACACTGAACTCCCTTTTGTCCCTGAGAGACCCACAAACTCCAAGTAGCCAACCCCCCACGTTCCTGTGTGCACCACACCTTCCCTGGAAGCCCTCCTGCCTTCTGTCAGGGCTGTGAGCTCTTTCTGCATTTTGGCACCTTCAGTACTTAGCCCAGAAGCCACACCTCAATGTCTACAATCAACCAGCACTTGTGGAACTAAATTACCTTTACCACTGAATTCCAAATGAGAACGCTACAGCTATTCTGGCTTTGGGGGAAATGTTTAACTCTGTATGTATCTCCATATTACCTCAAGGGGTGAGGGTCATGCCAGCCAGGATGCTAATGCACCCACAGGCCCATGAGGAGTGGCTGGTGAACCTTTGGAACTACAGGGACAGGGATCCCATGGGGGTAGTAAAAGCAGGTAAGGGGCCAGTTACCACAGAGCCCCCTGGGATGGGAAGGCAGGGCCTCAAACCGGGGAACAGCTGTTTGGAAAGGGGTTCCCTCCAAGCCATGGCCAGCTTTAGGGTGATCCCGCATAGCCCCATTCATCTTAGCGGTAGAAGACTGAACCATACTGCATAACTGCAGAAGAAGGGCCAGCCGTGCACACCCTTTAGGCCCAAGGATTTCCCATCCCACCTGTAAGGAGTCTTTCATAGCTCAAGCAATCTCACAGTGAGCTTGAAAATACCATGCCCATGCCAACCGTCCAAGAAACAGGCCAGCAGTTCTCATCAGGAAACCCTGGAATATCTCAGAGGCAGGCTGGAGGTATGGAATTGGGAACATTTCATCTTCTGCTCCTCCTCATTAGGAAAATAAACACCCACACATCAGAGCATGCTCATTTTCTAGGTATCTAGTTAAATCGTACAGGGCACTGTGAATTTGAATGAGTTCCCTGGACTATCCCAAGATGGCTAACTCAGAAAGCAGGGTCCGGAGTGAGATGCTGGGGGTGGCACTGGGCATGCCCAGCCTCTGTCCCATTCTGCCTCCAACCGCAAGGGCTGTGGAGTCAGAGACAAGCTACCTATGTCCCCATCTCTGGTGTGGCTAGGTAAGGAGAAGCAGAAGTCTTTGGGAAAGACTTCTTCTTGCTCAGAGGGTACAAGTCATGTGTTTCCAACACCAGGCTTCCAACCCTAACTGCAGATCTGAAGCTGCGGCCAGTGTCTCTAGAGCAGAACACCAACAATTTAAGGATGGTGGAGAGGCAGGGAGAAGGAGCTGGGGTCCTGTCGGCCCCTTGAGCCACTTCCCCCATCCCTGGGAAGACCCACCACCTAACATCTTATTCTTGGAGACCTGGTTGCTTATGGGACTGTTGACTGGTTTTTGTTTAACCCAGCCCAAAGCATTCTAGTTGATAAACTGGGCTTGGACTCCAAACAGGTCTCCAGCATAGGCCCTGGGCATGGCTTTGTGTGGCCCGCTATGCCTCTCGGAGCCGGTTCCTGCCTGTGCAATAGGACCATGACTCCCACATCATGGGGTGTCTCAGTCAGCTCCGGCCACCATTACAAGATACCATTTGCTGGGTGGCTTAAGCAACAGACATTTCTCACAGTTGTGAAGGCTGGAATTCTCAGATCAAGGTGCTCTGGTGAGAATCTCCTTCTTGGCTTGCACACGGCCCCGTTCTTGCTATGTCCTCACACAGTGGGGAGAGAGGGAGAGTTCACTCACATCTCTCCCTCTTCTTATAAGGGCAATAATCCCATCATGAGGACCCCATTCTCAGGACCTCACCTAAACCTAATCACCTCTCAAAGGCCCCACCTTCCAACACCATCACATTAGGGGTTAGGGCTCCAACGTATGGATTTGGTAGGACAGATCCATAGTGTGGGGCCACTGTGGGAACCTGACAAAAGCCAGAGAGCTCTGAGTGTTTGGTGTCATTAATTGTGGGACAAATATAGGCTCTTTGCTACTGATCCCTGATTTCTTCCAGACATAATGCCCTGCCTTCGGGAGGGCAGTTGGAGGAGGGGAAGGTTGTTCTTTTTTGTTTTCTAAGAAAGGATAAGCTGGTCACAGGGTGGAGACAAGGCTACAGATGATTGTAGGCCTGAGGACAACTCTGTAGCACTAGGAGGCTGAGGGTGAGGCCCCAGGGCCACAGTCTTGGAACCAAACCTCTTAAAGGCAGGAAAATCCATGGTGCCTTTGTCTGGGCTCAGCTCCATCCTTTAGAGCCAGACAATGGTTGCAGGCTGTCAATGAGGTATACTGGTCTCTAGAGACTCCTCCACCCGGCACTGTCCACCCCCACACACCCCAGGGCTAAGGTGGATAGGCTACAGAGAAAGGTGGGGCATGTTTGGGGTCAGAGTATGGCATTCTGGGGGCAGAAATCTCAGTTTGACTGATAAAACAGAGCTGTTTGGCTAGAAAAGAAATGGAAGCCATTGTGGGAGCCACTGAAAAAGTTTAAATATGGTCTGCCTATAATATTCATAAATTAATGATAAAATTCTTAAGTGCAATAATAGTTTTGTGATTTATCAAGGAGCAAGTCCTTATTTTTGGAAGTAGGCAGAGATGAGGTGTTAAGGTGTCAGCAACTTCCAAATGGTTCAGAAAACAATAACAATAGATATATGGAGAGAGAAATAAAGTCAAATAAAAAATAAAGTAAAAGTGATAAGAACACATTTGGTGAATCTGTATACAGGATGTTTATTGTACTCCTCTTTTAACTTTTCTGTGTGGTTGAAAACCTTCAAAATGAAATGTTGGAGAGAAAAGCAGGAGCATTCTGTGTCCACATGCATGCTTACACCCTGCCCTCTCTCCTTCTATCATTGCTGGGCAGCTCTTGCAGGCCAAGCACCCTGTGGAGTTCTTCGTAACACTAATGTGTTTAATCTGGTGCCAGCCCTGCAAGAGAAGAAGAAGGATGCTTCCAATTCCAGGATGAGGATGCCTGGTGGTAGAGGTTGTCCAGCTGCACCCTCAGCCCACTGCATCTGCCTTCCTCCACACTACTCTAGCTGCTTGCTTCTCTCCATCTCCCTGGTAGCAGAGTGGATCAGGGATGTCCGCCAGGGCAGCCACTCCACTGACCAGGGCCTGCAAGGAGGCCTTCTGTGAGAGCCACCCACCAGCAGGGCTGACCATATGTCCCCCAGATTTCTCCCTGGGAGTCTGTCCTGGAGACTCAGAGGGTCAGCAGAGGGTGCTGAAGCTGAGCTGCCTGGAGACTACTGTGAGAAGCAGAGCAGGGATGGGAAGAACCCAGGTACAAAACAAGTGTCTGCAGAAGAAAGGAGAGACACCTGCCTGAAGGCTGTCCCCTGCCAGGGCTCCCAGAGGATGGCCAGGTGGTTCTCTGCCTGGCATCTGATTGTCATCCTTCCCCAAGACTTGTCCCTCCAGGAGCTCCCACAGGGAGCCCCCAAGGCCCTCAGGGTTTTGCTTACTACCCCCTTACTACTGAAGGCATCACACCATGAGAGTCTGTGTGCTCCAGAAAACCTGGCACAGCCTGCCTCAGGAAGATGGAGCTTCTTTTTCTCTCTCTTAAAAGCAACCCAGAGGTGGGCAGCAGGGTAGGGGTGTGTGGGCTCCTCAGCCCTCCCGGCGGGTCCTAAAGCTCCAGTGAGGCTCTGGGTCCTGGAAGGTGGGTTCTGGGAGAGTGGAAGGCAATAAGGGCTCACCTCTCCCTGTATGGGGTTACTTGGACATCACATCTCCATGGTCTCCTTAGATCCCATTGGCCCAAATGTACTCACGAGGCATGCCCACTTGAAAGGGAGGCTGGGCGAGTCAGTAACTTTAGTTTTTTTCCCCTACAGGGGTCCTTGGGTGACATATCTAGGGTGCAGCAAGGCTCTGGATGGGGGTCACTCTCAGCATCACCCTGGGAAGTGGCTTTGGGTGTGATGTCAGGAGCCGACTCTAGAACTGCAGAAATCTCTCCTGTGCCAGGTCCAGATTCCACACTGAACATGCTTCTGTCCAGGAGGCATATCTTGCCTTAGCACTTATGAAATTATAGCTGATCTTTAAAAAGAAAAGATATTCCCTTTTGTTAAAAAGAATTTTGGTTTCCTGGAAGGAAGGAAGGGAGATTGAGCTGTGACATTTCGGGCCTCTCCAGTGTCCCTGCGAACTGTGTTAAAATCAGACACCAGCCAGTTCAGCATGGAAAGGCCTTGGGCATGCTCACTCTTGCCAGCATACAACGCTAGGTTGTATTTCCTAAAGAATGCCAGAGTAATATCTCCCATCCCACATGCTCTTCTAAAACTTTGCTACTTCCCCATTGTGGGGAAAATGGAAGTTCCCATGGCCAGAATCCTCACCTGACCCTAAACTACCTGATGATGTAATTGGCCGACTGCTAGGCTAATGTTCCCACACATACTGGCAATGAGCTATTATTGACTGAGTCACTATGTAAAGAACTCTGCCCAGTGCTCTGGGCAGAGGCAGAGATGGAGAAGGATTACAGACCTGCAGACTGCTGGGTGCAGACGTGATTCTAGTGCTTGACCTACTGCTGGGAGAATAAAGCTGAGTATAAACCCTTTTACCCCAAGAACCAAAAACAAGTTCCTTTGTTATTTCTTGCCCAGGGCTGAAACCCTCAGGCAAGGCACCCATCAAGAGGTAAAGACCACATCTCCTCCCCTTGAACCTGAGTGGGCCTTTGTGACTACCCCAATCCGTAGAAAGTATGGTGGAAGTGTGGCTCTGTGACTTCTGAATGCCAGGTCATAGAAATGCTGTGAACTACCACCTCCATTTCTTGGGACACTCACTTTTGGAAGCCAGGGCCCCATGCTGTGAGGACGTCTGAGCAGCCCACTGAGAGGCCTGCTTGGAGAGGAGCTGAGACCCAAATCCCACAGCCCAGGCTGAGTCCCCAGTGGATTTGCCATGTTGAGGGAGCCATTTTGGAAGTAGGTTTTGCTCCAGTTGACCCTGAGTGGAGAAGAAATGAACCATACCCCCTAAGCCTGATTTTATAGTTAAACTAATTGGTTTTCAAAGTGCAGCTCGAGTCCATTCTTTCCACTCTGGCCTCTTTGAACTGGAGCTCTCTAGTTTGGTATTTAGTATGTAAAGCAGAGAGCCACACGACCAGAGCTATTGATATTCCAGGAAAACAGAAATGTTTTCCCCCAAGGAAAAGGAAAGGAGAAGTTGAAAATGAATTAGTTTTTGCCACATTACAAGTAACATGAGAGCAGCCAAGAGGCTGCCATTGCTGATCAGAAGCCATTTCCTGCAAGTCCAGAAATAGTTCCCACTGGCAACCATTGACTAAGGCCCTTTGAGTGGTCAGTGTCAGGTCTGGTGGGTGACCATGAGGCAGGCCCTTCAAAACCTCCTCTCCAAGAGGGGAGAGATGCCCCTGGCTCTGGGCCAGCCCTGGGGCAGTCAGTGGACAGGGCTCCACACTACCTCCGCTCTGTGCCCAGCCCAGTGCCTCTGGGTATGTAGACCCCCAGGAAGCAGGTGTCCAGCGAACAGCATGGGTTGTGGGGGGGCGTTCTTCAGCCACATCCTGTTGTTTCCTTGAAGTCTCTCCTTGAAGACCTTTATCCACCTACATGCCATTATGATGCAGGAATCCCACACTGAGACAGCTTGACTCCCGGATGGCAGCCCAGTAATAGTATCAAGTGAGCAGCCTAGTGCGGGCTCATCACAGAGGTGTGTGTGCGGTTCTGCCTACTGCAGCCCACTGTGTGCCAATGACACAGAAGGTATAGATGGCACAGGGGCACTCTTGTTCTTGGGGAGGCCTACAGGGCAAGCAAGGGGGTACCTGGAATCCCAGGAACCTCAGATCAGCTCAGGCAGCTGGCCAGCCAAACAGGAGCTCATGCTTCAAGACAGAAATTGTTGCAATATTGCAAGACAGTTTTAAATAACGTTACAATATTGTTGCAGTTTTTTTAATGGCTACACATTTTTTGATACACATTATGCAAGGTATCCCTCCCAGTGAATCTGGCTTCTGTTGACTGCTTCAACCCATAGAGTACAGTGGAAAGGAAACTTTAACTTCCAAAATGAGGTAGTAAGAAGTGGCCAGCTTCCCCCTGGCCCTGCCCTGATCCAGTGGGTGATCCCCACCACAGTGCCAGGTATGTGAGTGAGAAACATCTTGGCAACGGTCTCAGATTCCTCTTTAACCTGATTATTTCCATGACTCAAACAACATGTACATTACTTTCTATTGCTGCATAACAAATTGCCACAAGCTTGGTGGCTTAAAACATCCATTTATGACCTGGTGGTTCTATAGGTCAAAAGTCTGGACATGGTGCAGCTGGGTTTTCTGCTCAGGTTTTCATGAGGCTAAAATCAAGGTATTGCCCAGGCCATGTTCTCCTCTGGGGCTCTGGCCCTCTTCTGAGCTCATGTGGTTGTGGCAGGATTCTGTTCTTTGTGGTTGTAGGGCTGACGTCCCAGTTCTGGCTGGCTGTCAGCTGGAGGACATTCTCAGCCACCTATTTTCCTTGCCGTGTGGCCCCCTCCATCTCCAAAGGCAGCAACAGAAAGTCTCCATCACCTCAAATCTCTGTCATGCTTCCAGTCTCTCTGACCTCCCATCACTGACTCCCAGGCCCAGATGAGACGCTCATGTGATTGGGTCAGACCCACCAGGTAACCTCTCCATCTTAAGATCAACTGATGCAGGACCTTAATCATATCTGCAAATCCGTTCTCAGAAACGCCTAGATAGTGTTTGACTAAATGAGAGGAGATGTATGTAGGCCATGGATGGAATGTTGGGGCCATCTTAGAATTCTACCTACCACAACATAGTCAAATTGCTGCCTCTTGGGCTTTCAATTTGGGGTGCTGTCATTTATCTCACCATATGTAGGTGTGGACTTAGCTCCCTTTGCTCCCACCCACTCTCTCACACACCCTCCTCAGAGAGCCCCAATCCCCCATCAAAGCAATGTAGAACAGTTCATTAGATTAATTCATGTTTGCAATCAGCTTTATGAAAAACACCTTCTGCAACTGAGCCCAGTGGCCAACTACAATGGATTCTCCTTGTGTTTTCTTTGGAGCTCTTGTCTTCTATTCACTTACTTTGCTCTCTCTTTACCATTAATTCAACTCCAAACTCTTTGCCAGTTTTTTCAATATCCTTGAAAATCACACGGAGTTTCATGGAAACCATTAGTGTTTCACTGAATAGCTCGGCTCCTTGCTTTCTGAGGACATCATGGGTCTGTCCATGGCTCCCTGTGGTCTTGGTCATTTCTGTGCTAAGCATTTAACTACTAGTGCAAGACCACCCAGCAAGTACTTCTTCCCTCGGCCATGGAGAATGTTCCAGAGTGTGGCTGCCCCATCTATCTGGGTGCTGGGGTGAGGGTGATCATGTTACAAAGCAAGAATCCCCAACCAACTCTTGACGTATGGAGAATTAAACTTTGGCACTGGAAGCCACTGAACTTTCAGAACTATTTGTTACTGTAGCATAACTGCTCCTGACTGATACAGAGAGTGGTAACCAGGAGTGGCTGTTATTGCTGCAACAGAAAACAAGAAATGTGGCATTGGCTTAAAAGCTGATGAACAGGCAGTGAGAAAATTTGAGGAGGCTGGAATAATAGCCATCATACATCCAATGACAGAATACTTGGTAAATTGTCACATGTGATAACTTAGAAGGTTCAGAAAAAAGAGATGTAAGGGTGTTTCTCTACAAAGACCAAGAGGCTCAAACAAACTGCAGTTGAAAGAGAAGTATGTCTTGAAAAATGCTGTGAGTGGTTTTTGACAATGAAACTAACAGGAATCAAACAGATCAGGTAAGGAATTATGCAAATTTTTGAGAAATGAGTTAGTGCCAAAGAAGCCATTCAGAAGGGTTCATAAAGTTTGTAGCTGGAATTTAAGATAACCCTTAATCTCTAAACTTCTATAGGCCAGAAGTGGGCTGGGGGATGCTCAAACCCCAGGGAGGATATAGTCTCAATGCCATCCCCTCCCCATGGCAGCCAAGTAGGAGGATGGCAAAAGAAGACCCCTCCAACCCCCCCACCCTAAGTGGACTAGTCAGCCCTTTTCAGGGAGCACGACTGGGACGGTACAAGGAACACTCTCACTCCAGGACAGGGGGCAGTATTTGCCCCACAAGATTTCAGGATTGCTAGGGACACTGTCTGCTGGATAGCTCCCACTCCTCGCCTTTCTGTATTGGGCTGTTGTGTTATTCTGTCCTTTTCTACCACTGTGTATTGGGCCTGAGAGTGGGCTGGGAATCGGGGGTGGGGGGGGGTGCAGAGAACTTACCTTTAGGTCATAGATCTCCAGACCAAGAAGAACCACATGAGCCAGCCACATGAGCCACACACATAAAGAAACCACTCAGCCTCCTACAGAGGTCCTGGAGCTGGACACTGCAGAATCTCTCTCGCCTCAAATCCCTGCCATCTTCCAATCTCTGATTTCCCTATCTCTGGCCTCTAGATCCAGATTTAAAAGGTTTATGTGAGTGGGTGAGGGCCTCTTGGGGAGGGCAAAAGTGTATTTTGTGTGCAGGAAAGAATGAGTGACATCCCTGGGTTTGATGCACTTGCTGTCCCTCTGCCATGGTGGCGGTCCTGTTCTAGAGGGAAGCTGCTCCATCAACCCAGGCACCTCACTAAGGACTCATGGCATGGTCAGAAATAAACCTTTGAGATTTGCAGGCTGGTCGTGCTGTAGCATGGCCCAGCCTCTACTGACTGATAGTGATTTTACCCATTTCATCTCCTGAAGATGTGTCCTTCTGACATGCTCTAGCCGGGCCTGCTGGCCCTTTGTGCCTCTCCTTCCTGTGTTGAATGTCTATTTCCTGGATCACATGTCTCCCTCTTTCATGGCTGACTTCATTTTGGCAGCATTATCTCTGGTAGCTTCCTACCATGAGAAAGGATGCATGGAAGGTGAGACCTCGTGTATCTAAAAATACTTGGTTTATATTTTGGCTGGGTGCTAACTGGAAAATAATTTTCCTTTAGATTTCTCAAGGCCTTGCCCCCTGCCTTCTAACTTCTACTTTTTCTGTGGAGAAGCCCACAGCATGGGTTGATGAAGCAGCTTCTACATGTGACCTGCTTGTAATGTCAGGAATCTGTCCCTATTTTGCTAGACTTCAACAGTGATGTACCTAGGAGTAAGTCTATCTTTTCTCATTGTGCTGGGCCCTTTCAACACATTCTTCTGTAGTGGAGGCTTTTCTTGGATTAATTCATTGACGATCCCCAACTCGCATGTTTTCTCTGATCACTCTTTGAGGGTTCCTGTTATTTATAATCAATGGGCTTTCTGGATGGTCCTCTCATTTTCACTTTTTCTCTCCTATTTCCCATTTTGGGGGTTCTTTTTTTGTTCTTTCATAAAAGTTTCCTCAACTTTATCTTCCACTCCCTCTCTTGAGGGTTTTTTTTTTCATTTCTGCCACTGTATTTTAAATTTCCAAGAACTCTTCTTGTATTCTGGATGTTTCTTTATATGTATCCTCCCCTCATAGATTGCAACAAATTCTTTAATTTCTCTGATGATATTATTGATAGTTAGGTTGACGTGTTCTTTTCTCTACATAGTCTGTTTCCTCCAAATTTCTTTACAAAAAAAAATCTCTCAGGGCTTTACATTTCATGATACAGGCTTTCCTGAGATGCCAGGTCAGCTTTGGCTGCCTGTGAAAGACTGATTAGAAGCTCTGTACACCTGCACTGGGCTCATTAACTGTGGCCTTCCCTCTAGGGTGAATCAGCTTAGGTGGACAACCACAGATGTCAGAAAGTTTAGGGGTTCCCCTTTGCCTGGTCTGATGCCCCAGGAAAGACCCTTCCATTCTCCTGGCTGCCTGCATTCTAAAATCCCAGAAAGGGAGTTGGGGGTGGTCTCAGCATCCAATGTCTGTATGTTCATTTAACTCCCTACACCTATTATGGTATCTCTGCCCTTAACTGTGTTTGGTATCTCACAACTCCAGATGTTCCCTTTCATCTTCTTCAGATCATAAACATCCTGTCTTTTGTTTTGTTTGCATAGAACTGGGGAGGGACTCTGGGCATCTGAGCCTTTCTTAACCAGACTTTCAACCAATTATTTTAGCTCCCCATTCACACCCATGTCCAGAGGTGCCTGGTGCCATCCATTTGTGATCCTTGTAGAGATTTCATGGAGATTCTTCTTGGTCTTGTTTCCTGGCTACCTTTTCAGGATTTCATTTTTTCATTTCTGCTAAGCCTTTGAGCTTCCAAAATTGCATTGCTGTTATTTCCTCCCTTGCCCTCTCCATCCTTGCTAATTTGTGCTTTACAATATACAAACTTACTGTTTTAGGAGGCTCCAGAAATTAGTCAACACATACTGTCAGTCCTCCACCTATACCAAAAAATCAGCCACCTTTTCAGACTTTGCCTCTTTACTTTCCACTCACATCTCCATCCACTTGCTCTCACCTGATCATCCTTGCCTTGCTCTCGTTTATTCTGTTCCACCTGACATGTGATCCGCACCCGACCCTTATGCATACATAAAGAACCTCTGTTAAAATCCCATTTAGCAAGGAAAACACGGACCTGCAGCTAACGTTTGATTTTCTTTGGGGAAGAATGCATCTGGAAGATACTTCCAGGTGGGGTTGGGATAAAGGATGCAGGGCACTGAGGCTTCGTGAACAATTACCAAAACCTTGAGAACCAGCCAAGGGGCTGAATTTTGCATCCAGAATGCCACACGGGCATAGCTGAAACCCTCATGGAGGCTGCACTTCAGAGGAAGCCTGTGGACCGATCTGGGCTTTGGATTGGGGTGAGGTATGTGTCAGTGCAGAGAATCCTTGACCCAGGGTGTACTCCTCTCACCCAGGGCAGGTGCCTAGTCCATGGCCGTGGCCCTATGCCTAAAACAGTGCACACTGCTAGAGGGTCTGCCAGTGTGTGCGCAGGCTGGGGTGTCCCAGCAGGGGTCATAGAGAAAGCAGGCAGATGTAGGACCTTGAACACTAGCCAGAATCCCACTGGCCTGAGAAGGTCGGGGAGGGGGTGTGGCTAGTAAGTCACTGTAGGGTCAGCTCCATCCTTGATGAGAACTGATTGTGACACGTGGTGGGACTGGAAGAACATTCTGAATCATTTGGTCAGAACACAAATCTCTTAAATGTCATCAACACAATCTGCCTGGAAGGATTACTTCCTGCCTAGAACAGACCCTCTTAGAGGGACGTGACCCAGCTGGCCCATACAGAACCCACTCCAAATAATCACACTGTGTAGACTTTTGAAGAGACACCAACTTGATCAGTGAGAAGACACTTTAACGTTTTAGTTACAGATACCCAGGGTGCACAAAAGTTCATGCCAGTTTACAGCTCACCATAACGTGCAACCCAGAATGCCTATCTCAGTTCCTCCTTGGTTACCTGGAAAAAGAAATTTTTTCTGCCCAGGCCCCAGATAAATTTGGTGAGAAATGGCTGCTTTTAATTTTGTGCATAGAATAACTTGGCCTTATCCACCCCTCTTTTAGATCCACATGGGTCCAGTGTTCCGGCTGCCTTCACTCTCCAGGTTCACAGCATGGGTGGCTGACCCGTTCGAAGGTCCATTAAGGCAAATGAACCAAGGGCTGCAGACCCAGCTTACTGCGCTGCTTTCAGAGGCACTTAGTTATGCACCGGCCTCTCCGGTGATGGCCTAGGCCTGGAGAAGAACGGCAGGGCCGAGGGGGTGAGGGTCAGGGCGCCGGTGAGAGTCAAGGGCAAGTTAGCAGGGCCAAGACAAGGAGAAAGCCGACCGGGAGCAGCCGAGCGTTTCCTCTGGGAGGCCCAGCCAGGGTAGGTGGGGCGCCGTGGGCGGGGTCCTCGCAGTTGGTGGCGTTTGAAGCCTCTCCGACCGGGTGGGAGAAGGGCAGCCTAGATAAGTTGGCAGAAGGCCTGGGGTGGGGAGGAGGAAGAGGCCCCTCGTTCCCTGAACAGCGGCGCCAGCCGCCCAGGCACGTAGTTCACTCCTCCAAGCATAGGACGCGGTGGGCAAGCCACCCACGCTGCCAGGTTACCCACCAGCCGAGGGCCTGTCCGGCTCCAGCTGACCTGGGCTCAAGGGCAGCGCGGATGACTCGGGATCCCCGGCCGTCCGGGACCGATCCCGGGAGCTCCTGGTCCCTCGTGCGGGGCGGGGGAGACCTCGCCCCACCCGTGACCTCGCTCCTGGCCGGGCTGCACGGAGGGCTGGGGCTCAGCAGCGGAAGAGCGTGGAGCGGGCGAGCGGCCTGAGTCTCGGGGCGCGGCCACCCGGGAGCTCGGCAGCGGTGGGATGCGGAGGGTGTTGTGTGGCACCCTCGGCGAAGCCAGCAGCCCAAAGCCGGGCCGGAGCGGACACGCCTCCTCGCCATGCAATCGTCGCTCTGGAGGAAAACTAGAGTAGGGGAGGCGAGCCCCGTTGAGGCTCACCTACCCTGGCACCCTCACAGGCGTGCCTGGAGGGACAAAGAGGAGTCCTCCCGAGCGCTCGCCTCCACGCCAGGGCTCCAGGCAGCCACCATACAAAAGCTCAGTGAGGAAAATGCCCCACGGGGCTCCGGCTGCGGTGGAGGGGGGGAGGCCCGGGGAGCGGCCCGCCGCCCTCGGACGTCATGCGTCCGCGTGCCCGACTCCAGCTCAAATATCCACCCCTCCTCGAGCCGGCCAAGGGGGGGGCACCCCTATTGGCGCGCGCAGGTCCCAAGGCCGGGTAGGCACCGCCTGCTTTCGGGACTGGCCCAGCCTTGTATCCATCCGCCAATGGCGCCCACCCATGCCCTCGGCCACGCCCCCTCACTAGGCGCGGACGCGCGGCCGGCGCGCGTTCTGGGTCCCCGCCCCCTCCGTGAGCGCAGCTCTCCGCGGCCGCCACCGCCAGTAACCTGCGCCGCCAGGATGTGGCTTGGGGCTGACGTCGGGTCCAGATGTGGCCCCGGCCCCGCCCACCCCCGGGGCCGGGCCGCCCACACCGAGCCGCGGCGCGCACGGCTGCTGTCCCGCCTGCCACAATGCGCGGCGAGGCTGCGGCCGCAACTTGGCGCGGTTGTCCCTAACGTCGCCGCTCGGCATCCATAGGACAGGCCGCCCCTGACGCCAGGCGGGGACCCCACTGTCCGCGCCCCCCATGCACTCACTCTTCGGTGCCCGGCTGGGCGGGCGTCTCGCGGACGCGGAGTCGCGCGGGTGACGGCAGAGGCGGCTGCGCGCCCAGCCCAGCCCGCGGTGAGGGCGCGCCGCGCACCCGCCCCCCACAGCTCTCCCGAGGCCGTGGGTGCGGATGCGCCGCTGACGACTCGCAGCTCAGAGCAGAACCGCCTGCCGGGTGGCCGGAGCCCGCAGCATGGCAGCCGCCGCCTATGTGGACCACTTCGCCGCTGAGTGCCTCGTGTCCATGTCAAGCCGCGCGGTCGTGCACGGGCCGCGGGAGGGGCCGGAGCCCGGACCCGAGGGCGCGGCCGCCGCTGTTGCTGCCACGCTGCCCCGTGTCGAGGAGCGTCGCGACGGCAAGGACAGCGCCTCGCTCTTCGTGGTGGCTCGGATCCTGGCGGACCTCAACCAACAAGCCCCGGCGCCGGCCCTGGTGGAGCGCAGAGAGGGAGCGGCGGCCCGGAAGGCGAGGACCCCCTGCCGCCTGCCGCCTGCGCCTCCACCCGCCCCCGAGCCCGCTTCCCCCGGCGGCGAAGGCGTAGCGGCCGCGCCCCTCAGTCCCGCGTGGAGCGAGCCCGATCCCGAGCCGGAGGCAGGGCTAGAGCCCGACCGAGAGCCGGGGCCCTCGGGGAGCGGCGAGCCCGGCTTCAGACAAAGGGGCCGGCGGGGCCGAAGTCGCGCCGACCTCGAGTCCCCGCAGAGAAAGCACAAGTGCCACTACGCGGGCTGTGAGAAAGTTTACGGGAAATCCTCGCACCTCAAGGCGCACCTGAGAACTCACACAGGTCAGTAGGGCGGCCCGGGAGCCCAGCGCGGAAGGGGGTCAGCGCGAGCCGCCCGGCCACGCCCCCGGAGCCGCGGACCCGAGGTGCGGTCGGGCTGGAAAGGTCGGGGCCTCACCCCTTCCCCAGCCACTCGGTCCTGCGTTCGGCCCCGTTCGGAGAGCGAGGCGGATCCCGGCGCTGGGAGCCGGCGCCCGCCCGGCGACCGCGCCCCCGCGGGGCACGCCCCCTTCTCGGGCGCGCTCGGGCGGGGCCGCGGGGGCGGATGTCGTCATCCGGGCCGGGGGCCGGAGGCTGGGACCCCGCCTGGGCTGGGGGCGGCGCGGGCAGGTGCTGGCGAACTGGGTGGGGACCACAGGGTGCGTTTGGGGTGCTGGGCGGCTCGGGCGCCCGTCAGGCGCGGGGGTGGGCTGTCTTCGCCCCGGCCCCACCCCCGCCTGGGCGCGCGCTCGAGGGAGGAGGGGCCGGCCCGGCCCGGGCGAGCGGCGGGCGAAGTTCACGCGGGGACAGAGCTCCTTCCAGCTACTCGGCACATTCTTCGCTCTCTCCTTCCCTGTAATTTTTCCAGCGCCCCAAGGTTTAATCGAAACCGGAGCCGGCGACGGCCGACGGAGGGGGCTGTCCGTGTTCCCTTCCCTGGGCTCTTTGTGGGAGCCCCGCCCATCCGCCCGGCGGGGGCGCGCCCGACCCGAGGGGCTCCTCACCCCTCGGAGCTGCTCCTGAAAGGAGCGCCTGCCCCTCACTGCCAGTCGGTCTGCGCCGCCTCTTCCCGGCCCTGCTTTCACCTGCAAGGGGCCGGATGCGGGCGGCGGCACCTGCGCGGGGGCGGGCGGTCTCAGTGGACCGCCGCCAGCCCCCCGACCCCAGGGCAGCAGTTCCTGTCGGGCGGGCCCCGGACCTTGTAGTTGAGTCATCTGTGGGGTTTTTTTTTTTCCAAACACAAAGGTGGAAACATTTTAATGGATGGCAACCTTTCTTTCCCCATTTGGTTTAAAAAATTGTGTATTTCCCATGAGCTCACGCGAACTTTTTTGTGACATTTTATTCTTGCACATGTGGAGCAGGTTAAAAACCCATATACTTAACACTCCTTTCAAGTTACTAAAGGTTAGACTTCTCGTTTGTAATATAGTTCAGAAGCTGATTAAAAGACTGGTTTAAAAACCGCAGGCGTCAAGACCTTAGAGCAGAAAGGCCCCTTTCTCCTGGTAAATTTGGAACTGAGTGGGTCGAGGTTTGCAGGTGTCGAGGCCGTTGGATCTCAGACAACCTTCCCCTTGGAGGTCCGCTGTCACATTTCTGGTCCCATGCTGTGGCAGCTCCAAACCGCGTGGCAGGTGGTGATCAAGGGTGAAGGCGGGGTTCTTTGTAGGCATTCTGAGTCGCAATTAAGGGTGTGTGGTCCCAGTTGCGGGGTGGAGTTAGTAGTGTAGGGGTGTTGGTTCTTGGTAACTTAACTGCAATGGTGGGTGTGGCTGTGGGGGCGGGACCAAGCTGGGTTCGGTACCGGTTTGGACCCTGAGTACTGGGGCGGGGGCAGCATACGGGGTGTGGCTCGGATTGAGATCCTCATTGGGGAACAAGGCCCGTACCGGGCAGGGGATTTAAGGATTGGAAATTTTTCTGCAGCCAGTTTCATTGTCGCCTCCCACCTGGCAGCACAATGTTTGCAAATTGCGGAGGGGCTGGCGGACAAGCTGGGCTCACCAGTATGGGTGGGGCCGGCCCCAGAGGGGACTTCAGCTGGCCGATGGCTTTTGTGTTGGCTCCCTCCCTGATCCAGGCTCTAGTGACCCTGAGCCGGCCTCTTGGCTAGAGGATTGGGTCAGGGGTGCTGGGGACCCTGGCCTCTAGCAGTGGGGTGGAAACCAGTTCCACTGGGGTGCCAGGAAACCCAAGGTGGGCAAAGATTATGGAACCAACACTGCCTGCTGTGTGCCCTATTTATTCTCGGGGTGCTGGTTTCTCTCTCCAGGGGTGCAGAAACCCTAGTTCCCATCTCCAGGGTTGATATTGACCTCCAACTCAGGAGTGTACAGGGTTCCTTCCTTTCTTTGGGACCATGGAAGATGTAGATGTCCAGGTTCCAGATGCTACGTTTGGCTGAGCACTACAGGTTAAGTGGTGCCCCAGGTGGCCAAGAACTGTCTCTAGAGGGAGTCTGGTTCAACCTCTGGCAGAGGACACCTCCAGGAAGTCCATTTGCAGCCCAAGACCAGGTGTGCAGAACATAAGTAACTGGAGTTTCTAGAGGCTGGGCCACACTGCGAAGACCTGAGTGGCAGGCCCTGGCTCTGAGATGGCTTGTGGTTTGGTTTGTGAGATCCCAGCAGCATTCTGGGGGTCTCTGCAGGTCGTGGCCCAGGTTATGGTAGGCCTTCTACTTCTGTAGGAAACCCCCTCACCCCCAATAGTGATTTCTTGGAAGGGGGGTGAATATTAAAATCACTTTAGCTAAAAAGGCAATGGGCAGCTTGCTCTGTCTAGCTCTATGACCAGGAAAGGGGCCCCAGACCTCCCTACAGTTTGGTGATGTCACCCCTGACCACTTGGAAGGTCTGTGGGAAACAAGGCAATGTGTATGAAAACCCTTGGGGAGGCACAGGGGTCAGCCTTTGCTCTGGGGCAACCTTCCTTTCCCTGGCTCTGCTCTGATACCCCCACCAGCTGAATGCAGAGAGCTCCCTGCCCTGGTTAGTTGAGAGGCAGTGTGGTTCCCCACTCCCATCCTCTAATAGCCATCCTGGGGACTGATATACCCTGTCACATTTAGGTAATTGTTGATGTTAACAGCAAATGCATGATAAAACAAAGACACAAGCATTTTTACAGCTCAAGCCACCAGGTCTGGGCAATTGGTTAAGACCCACTTTGGGGAGTAGCAAGACCAGGAGCAGATTTTCTTGGAGGCTGAAGGGCTTTGATGTGAAAATTCAAAGACTGCAGAAGAAAAGGCCTAGGGCCCTCAGAAGCCCCCTGAGCTGACCAGGTCCTTCATCTGGAGATTCCTGCTTGTGTCCCCTGAATGGTAGAGCTTGGCGGGTCACTGGTGGGATGGCCTCTCAGCCTTTCTTGGCAGAGATACCCTGAATACATTCCTACCTATTTGTTCCCACAAAGAATTATTTCAGACACCTCTGTGCACTGTTTCCCCTCCAGCATTGGGAACCAAAATGTCTCCTTACACGCTGCCTGGGCTAGGCCCTTCTCAGTACCTCTGGGGGCCTAGCCAGAAAGGTGTGCACAGGGCTGTGCACAGCCCGTCCCTCCTGCAGACCCCAAGAGACATTCGCAGTCAGCCTAGCCTGTTTGGTGTGGGGGTGGGGAGTAAAATTGCATTCTCGGCCATTTCCTGTGATAACATGGGTGGGGCTAGTTCAGAATTTATCTTTACCCACTGAACAAGGGATTTGGTTATGAGTGAGATTCTTAGGGCAAAGTAGTTAGGCCTCCTCCCCCATCATGACCTCTGGCTTTAGAGCATGGTTTTCAGGCACATTGCTTGCTTGGACCCCTTGCAGGTGTTCCCTTGTGCGGCTGCCTTGAGAGTGGAGGGTGATAGGCTGGGATTTCCTGTCAGAGTGGAGGGTGAGTGGCCGGGATCTCTAGTCACAGTGGAGAGTGAGTGGCTGAGATCTCCAGTCAGAGTGGAGGGTGAGTGGCTGGGATCTCCAATCAGAGTGGAGGGTGAGTGGCCGGGATCTCCAATCAGAGTGGAGGGTGAAAGGCTGGGATTTCCTGTCAGAGTGGAGGGTGAAAGGCTGGGATTTCCTGTCAGAGTGGAGGGTGAGTGGCTGAGATCTCCAGTCAGAGTGGAGGGTGAGTGGCCGGGATCTCTAGTCAGTGGAGGGTGAGAGGCTGGGATCTCTAGTCAGAGTGGAGGGTGAGTGGCTGAGATCTCCAATCAGAGTGGAGGGTGAGTGGCTGGGATCTCCAATCAGAGCGGAGGGTGAGTGGCCGGGATCTCTAGTGAGAGTGGAGGGTGAGTGGCTGGGATCTCCAGTCACAGTGGAGGGTGAGTGGCTGGGATCTCCAGTCACAGTGGAGGATGAGTGGCTGGGATCTCCTATCAGAGTGGAGGGTGAGTGGATTTTCTCAACCCAGGGCCAAGGCAGGTTGGCAAAGGGCCAGCATTTTGTCTGGGTCACATCCAGGCTGGTGGCTCCCATCCCTGCTTCTACACAGTCCCAAACTGCCAGTGGGTCTGATTGCGAAACTACAAACAGAAGTATGTGGACAGAATACTCAAGTCTTCCCCTCCTCAGCTAACCAGTGTTACCCTGTGTTACACACCCAATGGTATGTTTCTTTCCAGACCCCTTTAATGGATTTGTATGTATGCATGCATGTGTATTTGCATAGACATTTAAAAAACACATATGTAGAATCCTACCAAACACATTCTACCATGGGCTTTTGTCCTGTGTGTTTGTTTAATGAGGCACCTTCATTCTTTTCCTTGGCTGCGTGGTACTCCCGAGGTGTGGCTATACCATCACTTATTTAGCTTCCCCGCTGTTTAAAAGACAGCCATCGTGCCTTTGCTGTGTTTTGCTGTTGCAAACTCTGGACTCTGGTATATGTCTTGGTGCAGAGGAGCTAGTGTTTCTATAGGATTGAGACCTGGTGGTGTTATTGACAGCAGTGTAGGCAGCACTTAAATGTATTGTGGAGTAACTATGTTGACTTAAAAGATACATTATGTTTTTAAAGGAAACAGCACATTATGTTCTCAAAGGAAACTTTCACGGTCTCCCTGCTACTGAGGTTCTGCTGTGTTGTTACCCTGCTTTTTCTTTTTTAAACTTCTCCCAGTTCTCCTTTTGCATGCATGAGATCATATTGAGAACTTTTAAAACAGCACCAGCAAAACCACGGTTAGTCTCTTACACCTCATGACCATCTCTCCTGCTGCTTCCCTCGGCTTACCCTGTGGCCAGGTCTGGGTGAGGCTCTGCCCCTGCTATAGTTAGGTGTGTGTGCTGTGCCTTCTGGTGTGGTGGGTGCTGGGCAGGGGCTGCTGGGATGTCATCTGCATCCCTCCCTCCCCTGACTGGAAGAGGGCTGAAGGCCCTCCTGTGTGAGCAAGATGACAGGACCAGGCTTTACCTAACCAGAGGCGCCCTGTATGCGGTGCTTCAAATCTTTGGAACATAAGGGAGATGGGCA
Organism: Smutsia gigantea; assembly: GCA_032199065.1. Classification (NCBI taxonomy): domain Eukaryota; kingdom Metazoa; phylum Chordata; class Mammalia; order Pholidota; family Manidae; genus Smutsia; species Smutsia gigantea. Next base: position 51,519 of record JAVSCE010014748.1, read on the forward strand.
CCCTACCCCATCAGAGTAGGTACTATGAAGAGCATGTGGAAGTGCACATTCTTAGAGCCTAATTGCTCTGATTTTACTCTGAATCCAGTTGGCCATTGGTTTCTAGACAAAGCAAATGAAAAGGTGAAGGGTGAGATACACTGATAGCAGCTACAAGCAATGGAGGGAACAAACGGACAGGTTATTAAATATGTATGTATGTACATGTATATATATTTGAATATATAACTCAAGAAACTCCACAAAACCAAACAGCACTAGAATATATGCGGGGCCATTTGTGGAGGGTGTGCTGCATATTTCATAACTGACCTTCATTATAGTGATCTTGCAGTGTTAGGGCACTGTTAATGTGGGTCCTGTTTGTGCTTTAAGAAAGCAGTTAAAATAGTTTTTAAAATGAACACTTGTAGAATGATACGCTGAGCTCTCAGTCGTATCTAATACTTCCACTACTTCCACACAGCTTGTTAGGGGCCAGGCATTGTTCTGTTTGCATTCTTTTCTAGTAAGCTGTTTAATCTCTACAAGGACTCTGTGAAATAGGCATTATTATCACTGATTTTCAAAGAAGGTCACCAGGGCTCAGATGGGTTAAGAAAAATGCCCCTCCCTGGGGTTTGTGCCCGGGCAGCCCCACTTCTGAGGTCGGGTCTACCCACTGTGCTTGACTGCCACGCTCGTCTGGACCATGTTGCAGGTGAGCAGGGCCTCCTGGTATTAGGAGCCTGTGTGTCCCCAGCATGCTGATTCTTCTACAAATTCTTACTACTTCTGAAATGTTAAATGGTACAGTGAACGCTCATGTACTCATCTCCTGGATTCATCAGTTAATATCTTGTCACAGTTACTTACCCTCCAGCTTATCTCCTTACATACTATATTTTCTCCCTTCCCTGCCTCTCCTCTCTGTTTAAATGTTACATATTATCTAACATACAGTCCATATTCAGTTCCCCTAGTGATTTCCCAGGTGTCCCATGTAGGCCCTGGGACCCACTTAGTCCCACACTGCCGTTCTTAACTCCTTAGTTTCCTTTGGGATAATCCCCCATTTCTTGGTCTTTTGTTGGATTGGCATTTTAGGGATCCAGGCCAGTTGTCTTGTAGAACACCCCACAATCTGAATTGTTTCCTCATGGTTAGATCCAGGTCAAAAGTAGGACACAGGTAATATTGGGCACCTGCACACACCACAGCAGGGACAGGGGATGTTGGGTTGGCCTGTTGCTGGATCACATGGTTAAGGGGGTATCTGCCATGATTCTTCACAATAAACGACATTCTCCTTTTGATAACTAATAAGTAACCCATGGCTTTTTGGAGGGCCAGGGTGCTGCCAGCATAGCCAGGTGTCATGCTGGGGCAGGTATGGCATCTGTTCACCTTTTTTCAACCCCCTTCCATGCAGTTACCTGGTAGGTTCCTGCTTCATCTTCCAACTTCATTGGCTGGGCAAGTGCTGGGTTTCTGGGTTCTGCTGTTGGAAGTCTTTTTAAGGTCCAAGGACAACTCAGCCAAGTCTTAGGTCCTCCCTTCCCCAAACAGACAAGACACTTTAATTTTAAGCTTGAATGAAAGTGTTTCCAGATGGTATTTAGAGTCAGCTCAAGAAGGGGGTTAGGGGCGTGCTCTTGGCCAGCCCACCAGAACCCTGCTCTGTGGCTGCGGGTGACCTGTCTCCCAAGCCTGGGTGGGGCCTGCAGCCAGTGACACCCTTAAGGTCCTGTGGGTCTCTATATGCTTTCCAGAAATAAATATTGATCTAAGTTGACACACCTGAGCCTGTTTTTTATTCTTTTTTTCCCAGCCCCATATGGTATTATTTTCTGAAGAAGCCAGGTCCCCATCAAGATGGAAATGTATTTTGGAGTGTTCAGAAGCTGCTCCTATTGGTGGAACTGGCATGGGGAGGTGGGGCAGCCACCACGGCCCCCAGGTGGGAGCGCTGAGCTTGAAAGGTCTTAGCCTCTGCTCACAGTCAACATAATGGATACTTGAACCTCACCTTGTACTTTGTTGGCAGTGATTTGACACTAGATACTTGATTTAAGACAGAGAAATATTCACGCGACCAGAAGCTGTGCACTTCGGCTGCACATACAGCATGCTCACACACAAATGCTATCCTGTTTGTTGCGGCTGAACTGAACACCCAGCCCTGGAGCATGATTCTGCAGAATCTGTGGTTCTGGTTCATTTGTTCAGTTTTGGATCTTAGAGTCCACCCTCGGCCCCTGCCCCCAGCCACTGTGAATCAGCTACAGGCAAGTCAGGCTTTGTCGGGGAGATACAAGCTCCTGGAGCAGGAATGAAGTTGTGGTAAACGGGCTGATCACCTGCCCAGCTGGCCCCTGCTCCTTAATCGCCTTGGCCCTGGTGTGCCTCCCACCCCCTCCTGGTCTCCAGGAGGACGCTGGATCCCATCACAATTCGCTGCTGGGCACTGTATGCATGCGTGGCGGTGGTTGGGGGAGGGGGCACCGCAGCCTTGGTCAGTCTGTAGTTTTGTACTGACATCATTCTCACAGAGCAGGGGGTAGACCTTCACAGGTTTTTATTTTGGTATGTGTTTTGGGGGGGAGGTCTATTTATTGTTCTCTTTTTGACATTCATCACATAAAAACACTTGCTAACCAGGAACTTGGCCATATTCTGTGGCCACTGGCCAGTCTGTCCCAAAGTGACCTTTTGGGAAAAGCGCTGGGGCCTGTTGCCTCAGATTCAATGTCCCTGTGCTGCCACGGGGGCATGGCGTGCCCTGCATTGGTGACTGACCCCTGGCCTCTGAGCATATGGTATAAACTTGTCTCCTTGGCATCAGAGCCCCAGAGTACATCATGAAGGAGCTTTGCAAGAAATGGGGGCCCCAATTAAAAGTGACTCTCCAGAAAGCGTGTAGCTCAGTGCCTGTGTGCTGGTCTCCTGTCTCACGAACTTCTAAAGGTAGAGTTCTGGCATGTGTGTGTCTTCAGCAAACACAGACCAGTGGAAAGAAGCTGGAGAATGTGGAGAGGGTGAAGTCGGCTCAGAGGAGCTCAGCAGACTTCTGTTCCCCACCCCAGCCACCACACAGACGAAGGGGTCAGCAGGGTGATAGCTGGGCAACTTGGTGGGTAGAGAGAGGCCCAGGATGGGGCCTCCTCACACCTGTGCATTAAGTAAATCTTAGGTCATTCTTGTTGAGTATGTGCAGGACTTACAGTAGGGCCTGGAATATCCTCCCCCAGTAAATTCCTTCTGTGAGATTTTTCACTTGTCTTTAACCCTTTTATGATCTAAATGCTCACTAAAAAGAAAAAAGGATAAAGGGAACTTGGTTTGGGGCTAGAGGTAGAAGCTAAAGTGAGTGGCAGATCAAGAATAGAGGTTCTTAGAAGGAAGTATTAGGAAAGAGAGGAAACAGAAGAGGTGTGGTGAGCCTCAAAATGCCCCTTTAGGAGGCAGGAGCAGAGTTCCAGGGGCTCGGGCATGGCATTGGTATGGAGTGATGGTTTGCCTGGGCTGTTGGGCTGGATGAGTTGCTCAAACCCTTGTGTGGGATTGGGGATGGGCTGGGAGCTGGGGGTTGCACTAGGGGTAGGCCCCAGGCCCCTTACCAGTAACAAACCCGAAGCCATTTTCATGGAAGGAAGGAGGGTTGGTACCGTGAGAGTTATGTAGTTGTCACTGATATTAATCTCAGCTGTGTAACAAGTGACAGTAGTTGGCTTGGTTGTTTTAGTTTGCCCTCTGGCAGGTCTGCTTCCCTGATTTACTGCCCACTGCCCTCATTCCTCTGGCAGGCCCATCGGCTTTGCCCACTGGCATTGGTGGCTTCCATGTCTCCACCCGTGGTCCTCTCCCGCCAGGCGTGCTGAGCGACCTGTGGCGGGTTGGCTGAAGACTTAGGCCGTGTAGATTGGGTCCACAAGTCCCCTCCCTCCCGTCTCTGAGGTCGTGGCCTCACACTCTGGATTTCCCTGCCATTTTTGAGTCTGAGCAAGTTGGTATGGCGGGAGGAGGTAGCCCACCAGGGACTCCAGTGCCTTGTACCCCTGTGTCCTCGGCAGTTTCCAGAGCGCCTCTTTTGGCTGCTTGCCTGTCAAGTCATGTTTTCTAAAATTACTTTGCCGCTTGGCCTTAGGCACCAGGGAATTCTCGGAGGGTCTCAGAAGCTTTACAGGGCACCATCTTTTATCACGATGAAATGTAGTGTCAGCATTTTAATCCGTGCCCTCCCTGGAGGTCTGGCTGACAGGTGTCCACCCTCGTAGTAGGCATCTCTCTGCTGTGTTGCAGGCACTAAGGTAGTTGTCCTGAGTTGCTGTCAGGCCTTCAGGTCTTGTAGGACGTTTAGCCTTGGCTTCTTAGAGGTTGTAGGACGTTTAGCCTTGGCTTCTTAGAGGTTCTGTTTTGAAGCTGTCCTTCCCTAACAGTGTGGGTCAGGTATTATTACGTGTTAGCATCTTGCTTTGGACAAGTTGTATCATTCTTATCACTAACTTTAGCCTTTGAAAAACATTTTATTTCTCTTTCCCTGATCTTCATCTCCCTGAACTATGAGTCGAGTATTTAAACTCCTTCCCATATTCAGCCTGTCCCACTGCACATTCGGCAGTGTGTATGGCCTCGGAAAACATATTTATGTGTGTGCATGCATGAGTATGTGGTGTGTGTGTGCGTGCGTGCACGCATGTGGTCAGCCGCCTGCTGAAGTGCAGGAGGCTGTTCCTTTGGTAGCAGGCCGGTCATGAGGCGCCCGACCAGGTGGTCCAGGCTGCAGCAGTCATATTTGCTTCTCCACAACCCCCACTGGGGCTTGTATCAGCGTCACCGAGGCCAGTGGACGCCCTGCAAAAAGCACAGTAGGAAGTAGCAGCGTGTGCTGGGCTGTGGCTGCACAGGCAGGGCTGGCCCTTCATGGTGGAGCCTGGACCCTGGACCCTGGAACCAAGCCGGAGGGCTCGCATTCCTGGGCCATTCTGCCCTCTGCCTTTCCACTGGGGCTGGCAGCCTGGTGCGGGAGCTTAGCCTTGGTCAGGTGAATGGAAGCTCTTTAGCTGCCCGGCTGAGGGTGAGGCGTGGTGTGCCATCATTTCTGGGTCCTCCTCCGCCCACCCCCTGCCTGCCCCCTGTCCTCCCCTTCCTTTTTCTCCCCCCTCCTTCCTTCCTTCCTTCTTTCCCTTCTCCCTCCTTGCCTTAGGATCTAAGCACAGTTTTAACATGCCTTCAGGGGTTTCCAGCCCTCAGGGCAGGTGGGCGTGCTCTGGAGGGCCCCCAGGGCCAGAGGAGGATGGTGAGGACACCTCCCCTTTGCAGCTCTGCCACTGAGCTGTAACCCCAGGTCACCTCCTCTTTGTGCTGTAGCCCTGTCTCAGCCCTGGAGACCCGCTGGGGAGGCTGTGGCTTCCTCCTCCTGCCTTCTGGGGACGCCCTGGCAGCCCTTCCCACGGGGTGTTGGAGGAGCCAGCCTGGTAGGCTGTTCCTGGTCAGTCAGCGTTCTCCTACACCGCCAAAGGAGAGGTAAACACTGGGTTGCCTTGGCAACTGGCTGTGCTGGGGCTCACAGTGCTTGTGGCAAGAGGTGTGTGCTCATCGTCTCAAGTTTCTAGGATGGGTTCTAGTCTGATTTTTTTTTTTTAATTACCTGGAGTGACTAAAATATACCAAAAATGCCTGACCTGGTTCCTTTCCTTTCTTAATAAACATTTATATTCCCTTTATAGGAGGAATGTTTCTTCCAGTGATTCATTGATTTTTTCTTTTAAACTCTGGCAAGGCCCTGGTGAGGCAAGGCGGGGGTGGCACAAAGGAGCCCCTGTGCCGGCAGCCGGCACAGCTGCGAGCTGGGGAGCTCTGGCTAGCATGTGGGCATCAGGAACACTACGTAAGCACCGTGACCAAGGACTGTATTACTTTGAGGTTAAGTTCCGCGGAAATTTGGGAGAGATGCCTCTCTCATCTCGGGGTGTTCATATCCTTGTAATTGGAGCTTCTAGACGTCATCTGACAGACTAGTGAGTCTTTTGAGCCCAAGCAATCCTCCTTCCGCCTAATGCCAGATTCTTGGGAGGCCACGGTGTGAACCAGTTTTATGCTTGGATACAAGGTGGTGCTTTGGTGTTCACTGTTAAACCGTAACTGCTCACGTAGGCAGCTTGGGCTAGGTTGTCTCCGTGGGAGAGGAGTCTGGACCAGGTGGGTCCTGAGGGGCACCTTGCTGTGGGTGAGACTCAGCAGCAGGTCCTCTGTAGGCCTTTCCCTTTACCTGGGGCTTCTCTGCTCCATCCACATGTGAATGACCTTGTGCAGAGTCACCTGTTCCCAGCACGGGGAACCCAGGCGAGTATACAAGAAAGCTAGCTTCCTCCATTTTATCACTTGCAGAGCTGAGTCAGGTGGCCCTGGCAGGTGGTGTGTCCTGTAAGCTGCTTGCAGAGTTACACCCAGGCCTGTATCCAGGGTCCTCTCTTCATTGTGGGCACTTGGGGCCACCTGGGTCCCTTCTCGTGGCACAGACAGGCTGAAGGCTTGCTGGTTTGAGCAGGACTGCCTCACTGATTTGGCTTAAGTTCCATGGAAACTTGCTGGGTTCTGTCCTCCTCTGGCCTCACTGCCAACCCGATGCTTATACCCCTGTGGCAGGCCTCTCCCTGCAGTAGGGGCTGCTGTGATCGCCATGGGGACAGGGCCCACCAGCACAACTCCAAATGAAATGTCCACATTTTTGGCCCTTATTTGGGGGTGATTCCTTGGTGTTACTTGTTCACATACTATTTCTCCCAGCTTTTCCGGATTTTCCTGTCAAGTGCTGGGCAGACTTCTAGTCATCCATTTTCCCTTTGCAAGGGACCCTTTCAGGATGTATGTAGAGTTTGGTTTTTTGGTGTGTGTGAGAAGAATTTACTTTTTCAGCATGTTTAGAAAAAACTCATTTGATGTATTGAAATGGTGTTAAGAAGTATTGAAAGTCCAAAGCACTAATCCATGATGGAAGTTTTGTCAAATAGCCAGTGCCTCTGTGCCCTTTGTAAGCACTGACAATTTGGGCTTTGGACTTTGAGCCCCACCTCATTACAGCTCCCTGGTCCTGGCCAAGCAGAAGCTTGACTCCATATAAGTAGTGTTTTAGTAATCTCCTTTAGGAGCCTCTCACCATTTTATTTTTATCAGAGAAAGGCCTTTTTGTCTGATTGTGCTTTGTCATTTAAGCAGAGACAAAATGGAATGTTGGTGAGGACCCCGGCTTTGGAGTGAGAACAGACTGAGCCTGGTTCTGGGTTCTGTAAAGCAGGTCAGGCCATTCTGACCTCTGGGGAAAGGAGGACATGTGTACCAGGCACCCAGTAGGAGGTGTAGAGAGAGAGAAAAATGTGTGTATGTGTGTGTGTGTGATGTGTATTTGTAGTATGTATGTGTATGCAGGGTGTGGTATGTATATATGTAGTGTGGTGTGTCTCTGTGTGTGTGTGGTATATGTGTGTGTCTGTATTTAACCTGTGGGAGCAGAATTTTACCCACTGCGGATTGGCTCATAGGCACCTGATGTGCAGACATTTTTGCTGCCTTCTCTTTTATAAAGAAACAGATAATTTGGAACTACCTTTTGGAAGCAGGTGCTGCCTAGAGTGGTCCTGTGGCAGTGCATGTGGGTGAGCCTGGCTGTCAGTGTGGCCCAGGCTGTGGTCCAGCCCCCACTCCCTAGCCTGTGAAATGCCCATCTTGTGTAGTGGGAGGATGAAGCAGGAACTGCTGAGAAAGGCAGTGCATTTGGGGTTCCTTGAGCATCTTGTTGCTGTGGAGACCTGTGCTGGGGCAGGCTGTGCTCAGATGAGGGAGTGGCGGCCCCATCTCAGGTGAGCCTCATTTGTTACCAGGTAACAGGCCCTCCCAGGTACCAACTGGTTGTACCTGGCCAGACTCTCTAAAAAGCAGAAGCAGCTGAACTGGAGCCTTGAGGGGAAAGACCCAGTCACCAGAGCAGTTCTGGATGTGCCATCCTGCTGGGTGACTACACCCAAGTGGAGGGACTTTCTGAGTCCAGGTGTACTCCAGGCGAGATTTCCAGAGGCGCATGCAGCCCTTGCTTGGAAGGCCCAACTTCCATGACAGTTTTCATAACTGGCCTCTTTAGTTGAAGAACAACAGAAATCCTGTTTGCAGTGAAACTTATTTCACCCAACGACTCACAGTGGCCCCTTCCAGGGGAGAGAGCTCGTCTCCACTGTCAGAGTGTCTTAGATGAACCCAACTAGGGAATCCCACTCGAGGCTTACATTTGCTATTTTTATAACTTTCCTGGCCTTCCCTGGTTTCAGATAAATTACTTCTTGTTTGCAGGGGTAATTGCCTTCATGAGTTTTGGGCCATCTATAGATATTTTTTCCCCTTTTTTGGGGCAGCCAGTCTGTGTTTGCAGATATGAGAATTGTTTCCTGAAGGGAAGTGTGAAAATGTTCTTGAGGCTGTCTTTTCAGCTGTGGAGCCAGTTTCATGTCGCTTTCTTGTAAAGGCCGTGCTGTCTGTGGGGACAGGCTGGATGGGCGTAGCCGCTGAAGGGTATCCTGCACACCCAGCATCTGCAGGTGTACTGCCCCAGGCCATGCCTTGAGCAACGGAGGGAGATGCCTTCTGGGTGCTCCTGTGCTTGGAGGAGGCAAGGAGGCCTGAGGGGTGTCCATCCCATTGTGGGGACCAGAGCACGAAGGCACTCCAGCCAGTGATGTCCTGGGTGCTCAGGGGCCTGAGCAGGGCCATGTGCCCACCCTGGTAGCACTCTGGGCCATGGGAAGGAGTTGGGTTTCATCTGTCATGGGGCAGTTTCACCCCAGGAAGTGATCTGGGAAAGTCTCCGCATACACTGCCCATCATAAGTGCGCTTGCCCTGGATCTTGGGCACACTCTGGGTTTCGGATGTTCCAACTAGGGACCACTGTGACTCCGTGGGAGGTGGAGTCTTGCAAAGGCCTGCAGCAGACAGCCCAAGGGTGCCTTGGGCTCCCAGACACAGAAGTGGGTCTCTTGGTCCAGGTTCCTGAATCAGCGTGGGAAGGCTGGAGATGTCATCTTCTCAGTCTCTCTGGAGGGCCAAGTCATTCCTCTGGGGCCGTTGCCCAGCTCCTGGGTCCTCCACGTGGTCCATCTGCTCTGATGCTTCTTCCTTGGGGAAGTGTCTTGCCCTCACTTTTAACTCTGGATGCGTTTTGTCTACTAGTGTGTTTGGTGTCTTTCTCCCACTGAGACAATGCACAGGGGAGAGTGTGAGGCCCAAATACTTGCTGTGGCACAAATGGCTGGCTCTCTGGGATGACTTTGGACCTAGGGTATGCTCCCTGCTGTGGTCTCAATTTTTGTGTCTCCCAAAGTTCATATGTTGAAATCCCAACCCCCCAGTGTAATGGTATTTGGAAGCAGGGCCTTTGGGAGGCGATTAGGTCATGAGGATGGAGCCCTCGTGCATGGGATTAGTGCCTTTATAAAAGAGGCTTCAGAAAGCTCCATTGCCCCTCTCTCCGTGAGAGGACACAGTGAGAAGGTGCTGGCCGTGAACCAGGAAGAGGGCTCTCCTCAGACCTGGACCATCCTGGTACCTTGATCTCGGACTTCCAAACTGTGAGAAATAAATTTCTGCTGTTTGCAAGATTCCCAGTTGGTGGTATTTTGTTACAGCCTGAATAGACTAAGATGCTCCCCACCCACTTTGGGCAAACACCCACTAACATTTCCTAGCTACCTTGGGTTAGCATCACCTGGGGCCTGGGGTCATCCACAGCCTATCACTGCAGCCTGAGGAGGGACTTGCTGCTTCCACCCTGTCTTGCAGACCTGCCCTGCATTTTCAGGCCTGGTTGACTGAAAATGGGCGGTGGCTCAGACTTTTCCACGCATCTAGCTGGCAGAGGTTCTGGGAGGGTGCTGGGGCACTAGGACCAAGGGTGGGAACTGACAGCAGCCCGAGTACTTGCCAAACTTGGCTCCTCGTGCTCTGGCTGGTGGCCTTTACCTTTTGGGGTGGCTTTTGCCCCACTGTCGTGGACCTGGTCCTCAGTGGGGCAGGGGTCACCCCTTCTCAGAAACCCAGACTGAGGGGCCTGTTTCCCCTGGTGAGAAGGAAGAGCTCTGGAAGGAATGGCTGTTGTTCCACACCCCCTCCCCAGATGAGACAATGTTATTACAGAATTTGTCCCAAGAATTTTGAGAATGAGTCCTGCTCCTTGGCTTTGCAGATTTTTTTTCCCCTAAAAGCAGTGGAGCCTTTCTTTCAACAAAATTTCATGGATTCCAGCACAGCAAAGAGCCGGGGAAGATTGCTGTAGAGGTAGAAGCAAAGGGAGAGGGATTTGACCTTGGCCCCTTTCATTGATTGCTGTGCACTCCTGGGAGCTTCCCACGTGCCCCGAGGTCGGTACCCAGTGAGTCCTGCCTCTGCACCTTGGCGATGTGGAGAGGGAAGGAAGCCAGAGAGGGGCTCAGCTCCCAGGGCTGCGCTGGGGTCTCAACCCACCCCTGGCTGAAAGCACTGGGCTCTCAAGAAAGGAGAGAGAAGGTGGCCAGTGGTGGGGTGGGCAGGGGTGTGGGTGGGGCTGGCCTGGCCTGTGTCACACACTGGACCAGTGGTGTAAAGCTTCGTTTGGGGGTGTCAGCAGACAATGCCAGGGCTATGGGGACATGGGTTTTCTGTACTCATTCCTTGAGTGTCATGAGGGCCCAGGCTCCGGCTGGCTCTTCTGTCCCTTGAGGACTTGGTATCTGTGAGACCAGCACTGTGTCCCATCCCCATATTCTGCTCTGGGCCTGGGGAGCCTGTGGCCCTCATCCCCAGTCCTCCTGCCTTCCCCTTGCTCCAGGCAGGGCAGGGTGCTCCCACCGCACCCACAGCCAGGCCTCGTGGGGCTCTCCCACCTCCTGGGGGGGCCTTCTCAGAAAGCACTCCGGGGGCAGATCCTGGCTTGAGTGACTGCTATGTACCCAGCGGCATGTGGCGAGGGGACCCCTGGCAAGTGAAAGGAACGCTTCAGTCAGTTTAAGGAGTAGGTGGCCTCTTGAATACCAGAGGGGCGCTGCTCCTGTGGCTGCCTGGTGGTGCCCTCGTGCCCCTAGATGGGCAGTGCTCCACCTGGCTGGCAGGCTGGGCCCTGGGGTGCCGCCACCATGATGCTGCTCTGGGTTCCTGCAGCGAGCAGTGCCAGGGTACCGTCCCCGTGGCCATGGGGGGGCACCTCCCTGTCGCAGGACTGACCACACAGTAGGGGGCCTGTGCTCAGGTCTGACCTGAGGCATCTGCTCAGCCGACCTGGTGGGAGGTCTTCCAGTGTTTTTAGCCACCTGAAATTGTATCACATCAACTGCTTACAGTGGGCAGGCCTAGCTCCCCTTGTTGCCTTGTCTGCCCTGTGAGTAAGGTTCGTGGCCATTGCCAGGGAATAAACACATTTTGCTCCTGAGTCGAGGAAGAGTGTCAAAGGCAGATTCTTCCCATGATCCCCAGAGCTCAGATGGAGGAACGTGTGTGCAGAGGGAGCTCAGTCTTGAGTGCCGTGTGTGCCTGGCATGAGCCCAGTTCTGGCAGATGCCCCACTGCCCAGGCCCCTCATGAGCCTCCGGCCTGTCCCAGTGGGAATCCGCCCTGTTCTGCACTGAGTACCAGGTCAATGATTTTGACTGTTATTTCTAGGAAGATCACCTATCTGTGGTTCCAGAAGGCACCCTCTTCCTTTTCCTGAACTTGTACCCTTCTCCCCCTGCCCTCAGTCCAGGAGGGAGCTTTCCTCAGCAGGCACCTCACCTGACCACAGCCCTGAGCTCTCCATCACCCTGGGAGCTGCAGGCCTGCCCCTGCTGCAGCGCGGCTCGGCCCTGCAGGCCCCAGTGCCCCCACCCCTGGTCCTGCCCTTGCTGCCCTGCTTCTGCCTCTTCTTTCTCTTCTTTATCCTTACTTCCTGCCTAGGCCCCCCACCTCTCAGGGTCTTGAGGGCTTCCAGACCCAGGGGCCCAAAGCCTCCCTCTGGTCCCCACAACCCCAGCTTCTGCACTCGCAAGGCCTCCATGAGGTGACAGCCCACTTTGTCACAGTGGTTCACTTTCATACTAATTTTCTCTTTTCAGAGGCATCACCTTCAACTGGAAGAAGAAATGAAAACACCACCTGTGCCTCCAAACCTTTCAGTTTCTAGATAGAGGCATCCTAGGTGGTGGGCAGTTGGGTGGGTCCAGACTGTAGACAGCCCCGTGTGGGTCAGTATATGGGACCCATCCATCACCCCTTGCCCCTCTGCTTTCACTCCATATCCCCATTGCCATCAGGGCCAAGGGGTCAGCAGCCAGGCTGCTGAGGTCATGGAGGTGCAGACAAGAATGGTGGGCCAGCAGGGGAGAGGGGCATCCTCACAGGAGGGGCTCTGCTCTGGGTGGGAGTGTCAGGCCCCCTGCCTGCAGGCCTTCAGCTGGGGCTGTGGTGGAGTCAGGCCTGTGACAGGGCACGCAGCTCAGTCTGCGTCTTGAGTCTTGGGGGCTTGAGAAATGAGTTATTGACATCAGCAGGCCCCGCCCCCCCGCCCAGAGCTCTGTGGGCAGCACGGAGACTTCCGAGGAGAGGCCTCTGTGGCTCCTGCAGTCTCACCTCCCAGAGAACACAGTTGCTTGGCTCTGCCCGCGCCCGCGGTGACCCAGCACACAGACTCAGGAGGGCCCTGCTGCTGCCCGTGGCTGACGGGGACTGCAGGTGCCCAGCCTACCTGTACAGGGTGCTGATCACATCCTTTCTATGAGCCTGGGGCTTGGCCCCAGGCCAGGCTTCCGTGCCTCGGGCGCATGTGCAGCCACAGCTGCTGACACTGGGTTTCGCCTTTTCCAGGGCCATTTGTGGAGGCCTAGAGATCTTCTGGGACCACAGAGTGCAGAGGTGGGGTGGGTGGGGTGCTCTATTCTCTGCAGGCCCACTTCCTCCAACTTGCAGGGGCTTTTTTGTTGCCTGACTTTGGAGGGTCGTGGTCTGTGGGAGCCCTACGATCCGTGGAAGTGCTGCTGCCCAGTGCTTTCGTGTGACCCACTGTGTTGGTCCTTCCCTGGGCACCAGGTTCCCAGATGGACGACGGCAGCTGTCCAGCCCAGCGGCCAGCCCACGTGGGAAGCGGGTGCTCGCTGGGTTGTACTGGGGGCAGCATCCCTTTTGTTGAATGGTGGCTAGTGATGGAGAGCGGGCTTACCTTGTGCTGTGTCTGATCCTGGACCCATGTGGGGACCCCCTGGTGTCGGAACTGCCAGCCTCTAGTCCGTGGCCTCACCTCTGATACTTCCTCGGACCGCTTGCTACATGAGGGTGGTGCCCTCTTTGTGAGGCCTATCAGGCAGTGAGGAAGGAAATGGGCGCTCACCGGGCCCCTCGGGGGTGGGTGCGGGCCAGGCCTGTATCACTGTCTCTGCCTCCTGTGCCCATCAGGAAGAGTCAGGAGCAGGGGCGCTTCAGGACCCTCTCTCCTGGGCCTGGAGGGATCCCTGGGGGTCACAGCTTCCGGCACCCCTCCAGCCAGTGTGAAGCTGGGCATGAATTAACAAAAAGCTGATGAGTTCAAAGGTCCTTGGAATTCCACATAAAGTTAAATGGTAAAACAACTAATAAACCACGTGTTCTTGGCTGACCCTTAAGTCCTCAGAGAGTAGCTGAACAGGCCAAGTCCTGGGAGAAGCCCTTGCAGTGTTTGCGGCCATTTCTTTGGTTGATGTGGCTGTCCACCACATGGAGCCCTGCAGAGAATTCCTCTGACCTTTCAGCACTTGGGGAGTGGTTTGACCCATGGTCTCTGTTTTTAAGCCAGTATGCAAATCACAGGCTAGGAAGGGGAGAGGTCTGCCCAAGGCACAGTGAGGGAGTGGGCATGCCAGATCCAGGGATCCTGGCTGGGGGACGGAGGGAGAGGAGAAGAACCAGGTACTTGGACACCCACTTGCTCATTTCTCCGGTCACACAGGCCCCTTGTTTAGAACCCATCCTGGGCTCCCCACGTGGGTCATGTGTAAACAACTGAGGCCTTGGCCAGGCAGGTGGGCATCTGTGAACTTCAGCTCATTACAGACCTCAGGGGGAAGTGTGTGAGATTTCAGGCAAGAGTGCTCCCTTTAGGTTCTGTCTTCATCGATGCTTCAACTTTGGCTGCAGGGAACTGTGTCCCCCAGGGTGCGGGGTAAAGGCAGTGCGACCCAGGGCCTGGTGCTTTGCACTGGTTCCGCCTACCCAGTGTTGTGAGAAAACAGTTTGGCATTTAAGGTGGCCTCTCATCTGACTTCAGAGGATCTGCAGGTTGTCTTTCCTGGGGGCACAGCCCTCTAGGCGGGCTTTAGAGGAGGCCCAGGTTGGTGGAGGAGGCAAGGTCCCCTGAGCTGAGCTGCCCCATGGCCAGGCCAGAACCTGGGCCAGCCCTCATTGCCCAGGGTGCTTTGGGGTTACAGAAGTTGTGAATACATGAGAAGCCTAGCTTTTAATGACCTTCCTGTAAGAGCATCCTGTAGGGACCGTGAGAACAGGAATGCCAAGAGGGAGCATTGGTGGACCTCCAAGTAGAGAACTGCCTCTAGGAATGACTTGCCTCTTCAGACGACCCAAATCCGCCATTGGTGGACCTGGTGGGAGCTTCTGAGCTGGGTCCAGGTCAACACCGGGAAAACGTGTGCTCCGCCATGTTATGGACTGGCTCGTGGTGCCCGGGATGGGCTTAGCCATAACTGTGTTTGTGTTTCTCACAGGAAGTTGGCCTGCCGAAAGACTGATTTGAGTGCATTGCAGGTATTTTTTTATTTCTGATTGGAAAAGTTGAGTGTGTTCATGAAAAGAGTTTGAGAAACAGAAAAGTATTAGAGAAAAGTTGGGAGGAAAATCAGTAACTTTAAGCCCCACCACCCGCAAATCACCACTGCTAACTAAGCTCATGAATGTTTTAGTAAATTTTTTTTTAACACAAAACTTAGGATCGTCCACACGTGTCATTTTACGTTCTGCACATTGCCACTTTACCATTCGGTCATGATCACATCTCCAAGATGCTGACTGGCGCTCCGGCCTGGCCTTTGGGGGCTGCCCAGTGCGCCCTCATCTCTTTGTCTCCCACGTCCTGATCAGAGGCTGGGCGGCGGTGATACCTGCAGTGCTGTCCTCAAACAGCCTGCCACGGGCGCCGGACACGGTGGGCTCCTCCCTGTTGTTTCCACAGCATGAACTCCTGGGAGCCAGCAAGGGAAGGTGCATTTGGAGCAGATTGGCTTCTACAAAGGGAGAAGGAGTCTGGCACCCGCCAGCAGTGCATGAGCTCACCCAGTCCCACACTCTGGCAGGGAGGGTGTAATTAGATGTCCAGAAGGGCTTTGCAGTGAGCTATGGTAGCTAGTCAGATACAGTTTACACAACAAAGGCCCCAGGCTCATTGGCTCTTTACCTGAAGACCCTCAGACACATCCTGCAGTATACCCCAACTCTGGACCCAGCCTCAGATACCAGGGGTCCCAAGATTTGCTAGTGCAGGGAGAGCTTTTTCTCACAGCCATGCCCAGCCTGGGAAGCTGCCGTGGGAGCGTTTTCTCATCTTTGGAGCTCAGGCCACATCCAGGGTTCTCCATCCCTCTTCTCATCTCCTGTATCCACATGGGGCCCTCTGCACCTCCTGAGGGATGACAAGAAAAGGCAGGCCTGGGCTCTGTGAGTCTACCCCTGAAGCTCCCCTGGTTCCCAGCATCCTCAGCCCTATTTATTCTGGGTGAACAGCTGGGTGGCCAGGGTGGTGGCCAGCTGGGTCCCAAGCAGAGTGGCCCTGGGGAAGGGCCTCTGGGCACCTGCTCTGTCCTAAGCACAGGAGCCCCATCCTCAGGTCTGGGGCGTCTTTGTAGCCTGTTTCCAGGCTTCTGTGTACATTAGTGAAAAGCTGTGTTACGTCCTGTGCACCCAAGCTGAGTACCCATGGGAGTACAGGGAGGGCATTGTTTCAAGGTCCCAGGCAGTGGACATCAAGACAGAATCCCCAGACCACAGGGCCGCGGGACCTGGCGTTTGCAGGGGAGGGCAGCTCCCTGACCATGGAGCAGTAGCAAGGCTGGGCTGTCTTCCCCTTGTTTGTCTGCAGCCAGCCCATCTCGGGGTGATGAGGAGTCAAAACTCCTGCCTCAGACCTGGGGCCTGGGCCCCTGCCTCCCAGCCACGCCTTGCTGTGTCCAGGGCCTCGGGCTCCTCCTCTTCTAAGTGTGTTGGTAGGCTTTCCGGGGGAGGAGGGGCTGCAGCAGGTGGGGGCAGGGAGCTGGGCTCAGGGTGGCTCCACTGTTTGCTGGCTGTGTAACTTAGTGTGTCCCAGACCCTGGCTGTGCCTGATTTCCTGGTCATTAGGCAGCTTTACTGGGTCATGTTAAAAGGCGAGTCCCTGTGGATCCAGAGCAGAGGCATGTAGCTCTGGTTACATGGCGACAGTTTCTGGGGGTTTTACAGCTGCTGGTAACAGCCCTCCCAAGAATGGAATTCAAAACCAGGCACGTGCCTGGGGAACCCGTCAGAGCCTTCTATAACCCACCGCTGTAGGTGCTTTTCCGGCTGCTGAGGGCTGGCTCAGAGGGAAACAGCAGCCAGTCCCTGTGGGAGGAGGGGAGCCCAGGAAGGGTCCTGGCCTGTGCAGAGTCCCTGCCATCTGGCCTGGCCCACCCCCAGTGGCTCGCCCGGTGTCTGACCTGGTCCCGGCAGAGGTTGGGCTACTTCCAGATTTGTTTTCATTTTCAATTCCCTTTATTGCTCAAACCACCTCAGGGCCACAGAAAATGAACCGTTATCCTCAGCTGACCCTAGATTCCTGGCCTCAATTGTTTGCCGTTTGCTAATTTTAGCTTCTGATCATTTCCACCCTTATCCTCCCCCGCAAAAGGAGACACAGACCAAGAATAGCTGCCAGGAAGGGGGGCTGCGTGTTTGTGGTCAGGGTTCCCACAGTGATCTGGCAGCACGTGTGGGCACAGCTCACTGGAGCCAGCCTTCTCCACCTCAGGTGGGTGGGCCGGGGGGTCCTCAGCAGATGGGGATGCCCCCAGGTCCCCTCTTTGCAAAGGACCCTGTACCCATAGGGCACTAACATGCAGAAGAGAAGAGGGACTCTTTGAGTCTGTTTCTCCTTTTAAACAGAAACCAGGCCAGTTCTGGGAAGAACCACCCCCATTGCCATGCCTAGCTTATAGACCCTTGGGAATCAGGACCTCCCCAGAGCTCCCAGACTCCAGGACCAAGTGGACACTCATAGACTGGGGTCAGATGTGGTGCTTGGCTGTGGCAAGGCCCAAGAGACGGTGTCAGGCTGCAGGGCCTGTGTGGACAGTCTACAATGGCAAGTCCAGGACACTGGCCCAGGCCTGCAGGTGTTTCCCTGCCCACAGGAAGGCAGGCAGAGGAGCAGCTGACCGGACCCCAACTTGGAATGTGGGGAGCAGGCCTTGGAATAACCAGAGGCAAGAAGAAATCCAGTGGGTAGAGTGGCCCCCAGGCTGGGCCTGCAGGATGGGGTTATAGGCCACATGCGTACAGTTAAACTTCTGTGAGTGTGGACATCAGACAGGTACCTCAGCCAAGAGGAGCACGAGAGGAACAGCACACCTTCAGCATCCCCTCCACCCCAGCCTCAGTTGTTTTCGAGGAAACCCCAGACACCGTATCAGGTTGCTCATTAATGTTTCAGCGCTGCACACTTTTAAATGAAAGTCCAACATGTTTAATGCTAGAATAACATGAATAAAATGTGACCTAAAGAAAGCCAAAGTCTGAAGTCACCCTGGATGATTGGTTAGAGTCAGGAAGGGGCATGGGTCTTCACCCAAGTCCCCTCTGACTCTCTAATCTCACATCAGAACTTTGTTGCCAGGTAGAAGGCACCCAGGAAGCAACCATCTGTCAGTGTTGAACTATTCTGGACAGGTTTTTACAAAATCAAAAGCAGTGACATAAGCCATCAAAGGTGCTACTAGGATAGCCCAGGTAGGCAGGGAGGAGGCCGGGCTGCCCAGTGAGCTTTTCTCTCTTGCAGGAGGGCCGGAAGAGCAGGACTGGTGTGCCGTCCACACCCTGTGGGTCCCGGCAGCACCCACAGCCTCACACCATTCCCGGAGCAGGGTGGCCAGGATAGCAGGGTGGTTCTCTAAGGAAAGTCTTGGCTGCTGTGAATGTTACCCCACCCCATTTTATATACTGTTTTAATAATTTTATTAGAGTATTGCACACAGTAATAAATGTAGGCTAAAAACCAAATTGTCCTGCACATTTTATTATGTGCCCCAGCCTTCCTGTTCCCCCTCCCAGAGGCAGCCACTGTTGGCTTCTTCGACCGCCTCCTTTGGTATGTCCTTCCTAGCTTTCCATCAGAAGGGGTTCTTCTCCATGTTTCGGCTGTAGCCATCATCTATTGACTTCCCGCGATGGCAGGTGAGAAATAAGCTCCCTGTCACCCCCACCCCGCACTGTGGCAGTAGGGTATTGGGTTAGGTCAGCATCAGTGTTCAGAGACAGTCAGCACTGAGTAAATGCCAGTTGCAGGGGACCCGGCTGCCATACGTGCTGCTTTTCCTTAGACTTGAGAGGTACCCTTTTTGCTTGGTTTTCTCAGCACTGTTGTCATTGACTCATCCCCACCTCCCCTGGCCACGGAGCACCTCCAAGCCTCTGACAGCTCCAGACTGGGGTCACTGTGTCCTGAGGCCCGTCCCCACCACTTGGGCCACATTTTCTCAAACCCACCCCTCTGGTTTTTAGTGGAGCCCCAAGGGATGGTGTGGGAGGCTATTTTTTTGAATATTCACATGTCTGAAGTGTCTTGTTCCTGGTCTAGCACTTGGTTCACACTGGCCTGGGTGTCAGGTCACAGGTCCCGTGTTTGCTCCGGAGTTTGGAGGGACTTGCTGCACTGTCTTGGGTCTCCAATGTTGCTGCGGAGAAGGCTGAAGCCATTCTGATTCCTGATTTCCTTCCCTGGAACTTTGGGCTGCAGTCTTTACCCCAGGCTTCCGGGCTGGGCGGAGGCACGTGGGCCAGGCTTGGTTTCCTGCAGTGGGCCCCTCGGTGCAGACTCTAGAGCCCTCAGAGTCTGGGGCCCACCCTTGCTCTTGCTCTGGGTGACAGCCACCTCTGTGTCCCTGAGGGCTTTGGGTTCTTCTATCTGGACTGGAATTGTTGGGCTGACCGCTCCATTTTTATGCCTTTTGCCTCCTCTCGTCCGTCTTTCCATCTTCCGTATGTTTTTGGTGGGACTTTCCCAGTGTTCTCTTCCAACCCTGAAAGTGAGATTCAGTCTCTGCCATATTCTCCTGCTTTGTCTTCACTTTCAGACTTGGGTCTGGGTCTCCTTTTTTTGAGGACCATCCAGTTGTGGCTTTACAGACTCATATCTTACCTCTGAAGATGAGTGACAGCTCTGGAAGTTTGTTTCACCCCACGTGGTGCAGCCCCTGCATCCTCTGGGTGGTCGCCTTCTGCTTGCTGATCTCCCTTGTCCACTGGCATCAGAGGCTTTTCTTGGTGTCTGATGATACTTAGTTTAGTGTCTGGGGATGCTGCCTAGAGGCTGGGAGCTGGTTGGGGGTCCAGGTGCACAGGGATCTCAGTGACTCTCTGTCCCTCCCTGGGGGTGTAGCCCTGCTCAGGGAGCCAGGCAGGGAGAGCGCTGGACATGGCAACATGGTCTAGCAGACTGTTCCTCAATCCCCCATCCAGAAGGCTGCCCTGCCCTGAACACTGTCTGGGGTCCCTAGTCCTGGGCCCCCACCTCTGCTGACCTGCTCAGACAGAAACTGGTCTTGCAAGTGCAGGAAAGGCAGCAGCCATACGTGAGGCAGGGAGGTCACCATGCTGTGTCCACCACTTCTCTAATTAATGTTCAGGTGCCCCCTCTTAGCCCACTGCACCCCCCAACCAGGCAGTCCTGGGCCTTTGCAGGGGTGGGGGTCATGTTTTACAGAGTGGTAAGAGTTGCTTCTTTGCTTTCTCTCTAACATCTTGCTAATTTCCAGCTTCCCAATGATTATCTCCTTTCACTTTGTCCTTTAAATCCTTTTCTTTCATTGTAGAGGGATCTGGGGATGGGAAGGTGGTGAGCTGCCATCTTTTTCCAAAGTGCCCATTTGGCATTTGGTCTAGGGTAGGGAGGTCTGGGTTGAGGTGGGAGTAAGATGAGGCCCTCCCTTTGTCAGCAAGAGAAGCCCTTCCCAGCACAGGCTCTCCCAGAGTGAGATACTGGCTCCCACAGCATCCATGTGAAACAGTTTCAGAATTGTTAACCCACATTCTCATGAGAAATGAGAGCATATTTAAGTATAGTTCCTTTTGTCTGTAATCTTTCAGTTTCCAGTCAAACCACCCTTTTCCCAAATTTCTTAGGTCAGCTTCTTTTACCCACCCCCTTCTAAGAGGCCAGGTCATACATCTGTCATCCAGTCAGAGACCCCAACGTCCTTTACATGTTAAACATTTGTATATGTTAAGGTGCATTCTGTGGTGTACAGTCCTGTAGGTTTTGACCCAAGTAGAGTCTGGTATTCACCACCCCAGGGACATGCAGAACAGTTTTATTACCCTAAAGATCCCCCTTGTGGTCAACTGTTCCCTGACCCCCAACCCCTGCCAACCCCTGATGTGTTTTCTGTCCTTACAGTTTTGCTCTTGACAGAATGTCATATGACAAGAGTCATACAATATATAGACTTTTGGGTCTAGCTTCTCTGACTTAGCACAATGCATTTAAGAGCCATCCATTTTTGTATGTGAATCAATAGCTCCTTCCTTTTCATCCCTGGATAGTATTCCATTATGTGGATACACCACCCATTCACCTATAGAAAGTGCTTGCTTCCAGTTTTTGCTGATTGTGAATAAAGGTGCTATATTAAACATTTGTGGATGGGTTTTCAGTTCACTTGGTAAATGCCTAGGAGTGGGATTGCCCGGTTGTACAGTGACATTTCTAACTTCATAAGAAACTGCCAAACTCAGTGAGTGTGGTGCCATCTCCTCATTTACTCTGCCTGTCTCTGATTACAAATGATACAGAGCTTCTTTTCACATAGTTGTTGGCCATCTATATCTTCTTCAGCTGAGTTCACACTTTCTGTTCATTTTTAAAATCGGGTGTTTGCTTATTGCTGAGATTTAAGAGTTCTTTATTCTGGATATGAGTTGCTTTTACTTTTGATTAGCCTCAAATGAGGAACATTTTTTATCAAGTGAATACATCTGGATCGTTAATTGTGGATTCCAAACTCATGTCCTTGCTTTTCCTTATTTTTGGAGAAAATCTCTGAAAAGATCGATGGAAGCATCTGTCACTCCTGAGCGGTCAGCGCTGGGTGGACAGTAGGTCTAAGATTCCCAGAACAGCGTTGTTGACGGCGCTCTGGTTCCTGAAGCAGGGGAGTGTGTCCTTCGAGATTGCAAAGAAAAGGGGGGTAAGGGAGCTTGATGTGAGTCACTGCATTCAGCTCAGAGAAGATGCTCCTGGCTTCCCTTTAGAGGCAGTTAGTGATGTGACCATCAGAACAGAGAGGGAAAAAATGGAAATGCCTGTTTTTTGGGCTCAGCTCACATGAGTCCACTCATAGCATTTGATTACCTTGAGAAAGGACCTTTGTGTGTAGCAGTCCAAGATCTGGAAGCTTTTGGGGGTGGGAGCCAATATACCTCCCCCTGCATGTAGGAGAAGCGCACACGTGCGTGTGCGTGCATGCGTGTGTGTGTGTGTGTGTGTGTGTGTGTGTGTGTGAAGGGGAGATAGAGAAAGTCTTGAGAGCCCTTGTCTGGGGTGGCTTCTGGCTGCCTGCTGGCAGAAACCTTCGCTATTTTATTAT
Source organism: Smutsia gigantea (assembly GCA_032199065.1). Taxonomy (NCBI): domain Eukaryota; kingdom Metazoa; phylum Chordata; class Mammalia; order Pholidota; family Manidae; genus Smutsia; species Smutsia gigantea. The sequence goes on from JAVSCE010014748.1 coordinate 73,341, forward strand.
TGCTGTTTTAAAGGGACCTTGGGAACGGAAATTTTCAAATGTGTTTTGTAACCCTTAGCAAAAGAAGGGGAAACGCCTTTATGAAATTCCTGGCATGTGGTCCTTTTGACCTTTCCAGGCACATGCACCCGTGCGTGTAAATGAGTGCCGCTCCCTCATCAGAGGCCAGAAGTGCTGAGTTCTGAGGAAGCAGGCCCAGTTAGTGAGCTGGAGTTGAGGTGACACTATTATTATTTTGTAACAGACATTTGTAATATCTGTACATATGTATCTACACATGTATGGCTGTATGTGCGTACAACTTTGTGAGTTAACATACGGCATTCTTTCCAACTGCATAAAGCAGTTCAATGGAAAGTATAGGAATGCAGAAAGGACAGTCTGAGTAAATCCTGCCTTCCCAAGATGACGGCTGTATTTCCTTCTGCAGTTACAGCTCTGCAGCATGTGCTCTGGGACAGTGGGCCTCAGCTGCTCGGTGGTCCATTTTCTTGGTTGGTCCATATGAATGGGAGTGCATATTAAGTGGGCCCATTTGGTGATTTATGAGGACATTAGAGACAGCTGGGCAGCTGCCCTGTTCACCCTCCCTTTGTCCACTCACCCCACCCGACACGTAAAGCTTGATTCCAGTGACCTTGGAGGTGACACAAGGAACACTGAATCCTGCATGCCCTTACCTTGGGGTCCTGGGGGAAGGAGGCAGGGTACATGATAGGACCGCCCTGGGCAGCTTGTCTCAGCCTTCTCCAGCCTTCCCTTGGTATCAGGCAGCCTTGTGTCATGGAGTCCCCTGCAACACTGTTGAGGAAGGGGACATTCACCCCTGGGGCTTCTGGGAGGCTTTGTGGTGGGGAAGGTGGAGGTTCTGAGTGGCATCTAGCTTTTCTTCCCGACTGGGGTCCCCAGGGTCCCTAAAAGACCTGTTCCAGACTGACTGGAGACCAGGTAGGGTGTGAGAAGGAAGGGATGGGCTCAAAGCCTGTGCCAGGGAAGGGGCTAGCCTGTGTCCCTTGAGCCTGAAAGGCCACTGGGAGCTCTTCTCCACAGCAGTGTGGACTTCTTCAGGTGGGGAGGGGGCTGGGCGGTGAGGGTGGCATGTGTGTAGACCAGGATGCACCTGGACGGAACTCAGGTTTACTGAGGGGTGAGACCTCCGGCTTGCTGCTCCAGTGACCTGTTCTCTGCGGTGGTTTTTCGAACAAAACAGTTTTCCCAAAACACACCAGGTGTAAATTGCTCCAAGGGGCTGAAGCAACTGTGTGTCTGGTAACCTCGACTACTGAAGGAGAGGCCTTGGGAGCTTTCTCGGGCTCTCCGGGGGTCTGGAGCTGTTTCTCAGCAGTTTTGAACTGCTCTGGAAAAGGTGGGTCAGCTTCACCCCCATATCTGAGATGGATTCCATCTTGACACCCTCCTGTCTCTCAGGATTTGTGGTGTCACATGAGCTTGCTCGTGTCAGAAGCAAAAGCTGCATGCCTGCCAAACTGTGTGTTTGCAGATGTCTGTGCCTCGATTGCATCATGACTGGAGTGACTGTGGCTGCACAGAGTCCCCACTGGCAAGGCCCCCCCAGGCGTGAGGAAATAAAGACTGGGGAGGGGGAGATGCCGGAAGAGGAAGTGGGGCAGATGATTGCCCAGGCTCTGTAGGGGGGCCCCTCCCTTGGCTGCCCAGAGAGCCTGGGGTGCAGGGCAGGGCGGCTGGCAGTGCACACTGGCGGGTGGCAGCAGGAAGGGAATCTGACCCGCTGCATGCCCTCTCCCTGGGGCACTGGCTGAGCTTGAAGAGTTTTATTTTAGGGGGAAGGGGGTGGTGTGGGTGACCTCAGGTTTGCAGAGGGCCTGTCCCTGTCAAGGAGCAGTTTGGCTTCCCTGTGAGTGTCTGAGGACCTGCCCACGTAGGCCCCAGTGACTGGAGCACCCCTAGACATCACAGCGCAGCCCAGCGTGTCAGAGTCTCTTCTGTAAGCACCCACCTCTAGCATACCACACGCTCTGCTGCTTGCTTTCTTCTCCTCTTTCCTTTTCCTTTTTTTGATACAAGAGAAAGCCTTTCCCGGAAGTTTGCTCAGGTTCCCTAGTTCTGGCCTCCTTACCAGTCTCTGGCAGAGGAGACCCATTATCCTGCCTTGGACTTGTAGTCTGAGTCCTGATGGCTGGACGAACTCCCCTAGGTTGTGAGGGTAGGAAGGGCTGATGCCTGCCCCATCCACCCAGGCTGGTTCTCAACAGATAGTCACGTGAGGGTGGACAAAGCATTTTTATGCAGGAGCATGGTATTCAGGAGCCTGGGGGGGCCTGGAACACATAATTACAACCTGCGTTCAGATTCCTCCCCCTTGTCTTTTAAGTCAGGCCAGGTCTGTCAGATGGTTTATCAGGGAGTGCCCTCCAACAACAATTTGCAGTGTGACCCAGGGACTCTTGAGCCCTGGAGTCCTGCCTTGGGACACCTTCTAGAAAGGTAGATAAGATTTTATTGCTATTCCTGAGTTTCTCATACTCCACAGGGCTCCTCCACCCCCCTCGACCCTGACACATTCTGAGGAAACCTGTTTAAAGAGGAGCTTTTGGGGTAGTAGTTGGATGTGCTGAGGAATATGCGAGGCCATGTGGCCTGAATGGGTCTGCCCAGGAATGCACAGTGTTGTTCCTTTAATGCCTGTTTTTTAGCATTATTTATGGTTAGCATTTCCTAGTTTGCTATGGATTAAAAAATTTTTTTTGAATAGTAATTACATTTTTGTGTTCAAAATCCTAGAGGATTAAATAGTTTTTTAAGGAAAATTCTCCCAACCCCACCTGGAGGACGGTTCTGTGTAAACACATGAATGCACATATGTATATTCCCCATTTATTCTCCTGTGTCATGCATCCTGCTCTGAAGCTTGCTTTCATCACCCAGCAGTATCACTTAGAGATCTCGCATAGCAGTTCAGGCAGAGCTTGTTCTGCTTCCTTTCCACAGTACTCGGGGTTTCATAATTAAACGCACCTCTGTGTAAGGATGCCTGTTGTTCTGAGGCTTTTGCTGCATTGAATAATCAGGCATATATCCCATTTTGTAGGCGTGCACATGCTTTTGTGGCATAGGTTCCCTAAAGTTGGTTTGTGGGGTCAGAGGGTGTGCACATTTGTAATTTTTATAGGTATCGCCAAGTCACCCACCACCACAGAGGTTGTGACAAGTTGTCCTTCTGTCAGTGAAGTGTTCCCCCAGCCTCACCTCCCTGGTAGGTAAGAAGCCAGATTTAGTGGGGTCTGGTTAGCGTTTGTCTCTCAATGGGCAAGGCTAAGCATCTTTTCAGCTGTTTGTCATTGCGTTTCCTTTTTATCACCTGTCTAGTATAGCCTTTGCTGTCTTCTATTGGGCGTTGATTTTTCCTTTTAATTCTGTGAGCTCTTCCTATGTTGGAGGCTAGTCCTTTGTGATAGATGAGCTGCACATATTTTTTTCTCAGTTTGTCATTTATCTTTTGCCTTTGCTTATAGTGACTTTGTCCATGAAGAAGTACTTTGTGCTTTTGCAATCAGGTTTATCAATCTTTTCATTTATGGCTTCTGGGCTTTGATTCATAGGAAGACCTTCTATCCTTACATCATGTTTTCTCCTTGAACGTCTGTGGTTTCATTTTTCACATTTAAATCTTTAACCCATTTGGAATTTATGCTGGTGTGAAGCATGGACCTTACTTGTTCCCAGATGCTACTTAGTTGTCCAAACGCATTTTTTGGACCCGCTCCCCCAACTCCATCTGAGATGTTACTTTATGCTAAACGTGGGGTCCCACTGTCTTTGAGTCTAGTTCCTGCATCTCTGCTCTGCCCCACTGGCCAGTTACCAGCTTATGGGGTTCCCCTCCCACCATTGTTTTTTTTTTTTAGTTCTTTCTATTTGTTTATCTATATGAATTTTAAGATCAAGTTATCCTATTCCAAAACAAAGCAAAGCAACAATAAAAACGCCTATTTTAAAAATACACTTGGATCCATTGTAGAAGTGAGGGGACACACATGTCTGTGAAAGGCATATTTTCTTGTTTCAACGGCACCCCTGAGGCTGTATGTAGCAGTGTCCAGCCAGGTGCCACCTCCCTTCATGTCCTGCCAGCTCTGGCATGTACAAGAGTGAAAAGGAGCGTGTGATCAGTAACACACGTGCACCCACAACAGCATCAGTCCAGAGCACCCTGGGCCGGGGCCAGGACCAGGGCCTGGGCGAGCCCTGCCTGGTGTGGGGCTTCCACGTGTAACCGGTGGTTCCTGCCATGGCTGTTTGCTGCTGGCTTGCTCACACACTCACTGCTCAAGAGCCCTACTGGCGATAACTGTGTGTCTCCTATTAGCGTTTGTCTTCTCACAGTGACTGAGGAACAGGCCAGAGGACACTCCTGGGCCTGTCAATGAACGAATAGGAGCGCAGGAGTGGGGCCAGGGCAGTGCCGATCAGTGCAGGGCTGCTTCCATGCAGAAAGCTCCTGCTGCTACAGCTGAGTCTTAGGACAAGAGGGGTTCTTGCTGAGTGGCAGCTCTCTCCTCCTGGGCTTCACCTCCCTCACCTGTACCATGGTGGGTAAGAACTTCCATCCTGGACTTCCTGGGAGATGGGGCATCTGTGTTTCAGCTCCACGTGAGTCTTTAAACCAGCATTTTCAGTGACCAGTAGAGCAGCAAAATGGCCGTCTAAATAAAGTAATAAAGCCTTTTCCCCACCACAGACAGGACTTTTTGCTGCCCCCAAGGCTGCTGCGGGCCTGTGGGCCTGGGTTTCCTTAGAGGCTGGCCATTGATCAGCCCCAGTGGTTGACCATCTGCCAAGCTGCCCCAAAGCGGGAGAGTGAGCCGGATTCCCTGGAGTGGAGAACACTGCAGTCTTGAGGCTGGAGCTGGACGTGATTTCATGCCAGTGGCCACAAATCAGAGCTACCTGTTGATGAATGACAGCCCGCTCACTGGTGGGGAAGAGCCAGAGCCTGGGCACTGGGGCCTGGGAGCAGGGAAAAGCTGTTTCTCTGTAGAGGTCCTCCCTGTGCCTCCCTCTGACTGTCTGATCAGCCCTGCCCCTCACCATCCTCCTCGAGACACACACACCCATGTGGATTCCTTGTGCTTAGTGAGGTCTGGTCATGTCGTCCTGGGCACCCTAGCGAACTGATAGATGCATCCGTCCTTCTCTCCAGGGCCCCCCTGGTCAGAGATGCATCCCCTCCCACCTCCCTCCTATGACAGGGAGCTCAGCCAGCCTTCCCAGAGCCTGGTACAGCTAGCCAACACTGCGAGGGGCCCACAGGAGGCCATGGGCACCAGCTGGGGCGGGGGGGGGGCACTCACTGCCCACAGGCAGGAAAAACCCTAGTCTGCAGACATGGTTCTAGCCCCCACTCAGTGCAAGGCACTAGAGAGACTGCAAAAAAAGCCCCCCACCCCCAATGCCCACAAGACGCCTACAGAAAAAAATAGCCATGGTGGTTCGTGCAGGAGGTGTTAGAGCAGGAGGGACCCACTCACCTTTTGGGGCCTGGCAGTGTGGCCAATGATGATAGCGCAATTGCGATAATTGGGAGCACGCCCTTTGGAAAGGAGGGCAAAACGGAGGGCGTTTCACTGCAGCCCAAGTCTGAGCTGGGGTCTGAGCTGGAACACGCACAGTTCTGAGCCGGTGCAGGTGTGGCTGGGGGCAGGGACAGGGGCGGGGTCGCGGGGAAAGAGGAGAGCCCCTGCTCCCCGCCGGGCCTCTTGCGGCTTTGGGGAAGGGAACCCCACCCCTGCCTGCGGTTTGGTCAAGAGGAGCGTGTGGGACGCAGAGTACCCTGATAAGATGAGGCAATCGCTCTCGGCCGCCTCGCAGCGGCTCCAGGGAACATTTATGTAACCCGTGCACCCTCCCTCCAGGTGCCCCCACCGCCTACCACGTCCCTCTCCTGCGCCCGCCAGTTACTCCCTGCCGTGCATCCCATGCTCCCTGCAGGTCGGCCGCCCTGAGCATGGCCTAGCCCCTCCCCCAGACCCTGCGTTCCCAAGCCCCCCGTAGTGATCCAGATCCTCCCCCAGCTTCTCTCCCCACTCCCAGTGCACTCAGCACCCCGGGAGACTTCACCTCAGCTCCCTTCCTCTCCCCGCCTCCCCAGAAGGCCCCTCACTGTCTAGCCGCGCACCCCTCCCTCATGCCTCCAGTCGTGGGCCCCTGTAGCCCTCCCTTATTTTGAAAGTGAGGCTAGCTCATGGAGTGGGCCCATCCCAGACTTAGGACACAATGCAAGAGGACTGAGTTCCAGGGTTCTGGGAGCTGGGGTCGGGTTTCCCTTCCTGAGAGGGCCCGTGTCACATCTCAGCCACACAGAGCACTCCCTTAGTGGCAGGCCTGCGGTACTGTGGCCGTCTCCCTCCTTGCCTCATGCCCAGAAGGAGGCAGATGCAGAATTTAATTTATTCGAGTAGGAAGAAAACTCAGGTTTGTTTAGTCCAGTGGGCTGACTCCCTATAGGGCCTGGGCCTGCTGGGCCCCCTGCCCTGCTCTGGGTGCACTCCCCATCTCCCCATGCACTCGCATGCAGCCCAGCCGCCCCACCCTGGTGTCAGTCCCTAGAAGAGCCGTTTTCAAAGTGAGGCCCAGGGCCCCCCTGTACATAACCAAGAGGTCAGAGCTACTCTCATAACAGTGACATTTTTTTGTCTTTCATTTTCTCAAAAGAATACAATGGAATATTCCAGAGGCTACATGATATGTGATGACATCATGCCTCTCACAGCTACTGAAATATGTGCTTGACCTTAAATTTTTTTCAGGTTTAATTTCTGATATAAATATCAATGGGCATAACCCACAGAATCGTTACTACAAGTGGGACAGGGCTGTCCTAGAGGACTCTCTCCCCCTGCCCAGGCTGCTCTTCCTGGCCAGTTCTCCATTCTTCCGTCTGCTCCTCGTCAGTCCCCTGGGCGCCACTCAGATACCAGCAGCCGGCCCAGCCAGCTCCAGTGTTGCCCCTTGCCAGCATGAATCATGACTTCAAAATGTTTTATCTGTCTATGGACCCGCTTATTGGCCGTCTCCCCTCCTGGAACTGGCTGACAGAGGTGTAGAGAATAAAGCAGGGAGGGCCCTGTCTGTCTGTGTCATGACTGTATCCCCAGGGCCGGGCATCAGGTCTGTGCTCAGTAAGGGTTGAGCTGCTGATGCCTAGACAGGCCAAGAGCTGTGTGCTGGCAACTGGTGACCCCGGGCTTTCCCCAGTGTCTGCTCCTCCAGGCTGCCTGGCACCGGCATTCCATCCTGCTGGGCGCTGCAGTCCTCTGCGGTCTGTAATACCTCAGGTGCCTCCCAGAGTCACAAGCAGAAGGACCCTGAAAAGGACAAGTCCCCAGCAAGGGCCCAGGGCCTATTAGGAAGCAAGGATGAATCTGAATTTGGATTGCTCCCCTCTCCCCCCATTGGCATGTGCCAGGCACAGTGCCAACTGCTGGCTGTGCGCAGGCTGTGGAATCCCTGTGCGGACCCCTCTCTGAGGATGGGTACGTTTGTTTCCTGTGGCTGCTGTAACAAAAGAGCACAAGCTGGCTGGCTTAAAAACTCACTGTTTTTGAGGGCAGAAGTCTGAAATCAGGATGTTGGCAGTGTTAGTTCCCTCTGGGGCTCTGAAGGAGAATCTATTTCATGTTTCTCCTCCCAGCTTCTGGCAGCTGCCTACAGGCCGTAGAGTTCCTTGACTTACAGACACATCTCTCTAACCTCTTCCTCTGTCATCTCATGTCTTCTTCTCTGTCTCCTTTTCCCTTTTTTTCTCTTCTAAGGATACCTCATCTCAAGATCTTTAATTATATTTTCAAAGACCCTTTTTCCAATAAGGCAGGCCAAGTTCACAGGTTCCAGGGATCAGGATTTGGACATGTCTTTTGGGGGCCATTACTTACCTCCCTACAGGCCCTGAGGTACTTGTCCGAGCCCACACCATCAAAACACTGTGGAGACAGGGTCTGAGCTTCATCTTTCAGACTTGATGTACAAAGCTCTTAAACTAGCACCTGCCCACAAAAAATGAAACCAATTCTATTTAATGCTGGACCTTCCTGAGCATTTAATGACATGTGCAGCATGAATCTCCTGGAGTGGAATAAGCATGCAGCATTTCTCAAACTTATTTGTTCACAAGATTTTTTTTCCCCTGGAACCAGTTAACAATTTATTCAGTTCTAACATTTCTTTGAACATGGTTTGGGAAATGCTGGGCTGGATATTTAAAGAATTATATTTAAACACTCCTTTTTATTGTTATCGATGAAATAAATGCATATGATTTTTTTTTAAAGGAAAATAACACAGAAGAACTTAGACCAAAAAATAATCCTCTTCCCAATCTAGCCCCGCTCAGAGACCAGCATGGCTCTGACTTTAGTTGTCTTGGTAGCTACTGCCATAAATAAACTATATGATTTTATGACTGTTTCTTGATTTTTCAAATTTAAATGCTGTTATTTTCCTACCATGAAAGTTAAGAATTTCCCTCATTCCTGTCCCTTCTCCCCACCTCTCCTAAATTGATGGACACATCATTATTTTAATTCTTTTGTTGATTATTCTTATAACTTTAACCTAAGTTAGAGATTTCCTTTTCTCTACATGTCTGTGTTACTGCCTTTCCCTTAAATCCACATTCTCTACCAGGGGCCATTAGTCAGTTGTATGGGCTTTGTCTATAAAATTGATTATACACACTGACAATTATTGCTAGGGTTCATATGACCGTGACTGTAGATTGCTTTTGTATGCCAGAGCCTATCCTGGTATTATGTTCCCTTCTGGTGCCTCTTGAGGTTTTTATGAAAGATAAATAATGTAACATATGAAAATCCCCTAAAACAGAACAGTCCTTGGCTTAGAGCTCTTTCTTGATTGCTCATAATGGTGTAGCATTTTAGTTTGCTTCTAATTTAGACTGCAGTTTTCTTTCATGCCTTCTATTTTTCCTGGAGTTTCTAATTGCCTCCTTTTTAATTTTAAACAAAGACTAGTATATGCTTTCACAGTGTTCGTAAGTTTATTCATACTGTCTGGCGCATGGAACTCACTTTCCTCTTAGAATCATGCCCCTATGAGTCCTGACCCTCTGTTCCAGTAGCCACTCTCCCCAACCCCCAGTGCCCCAACCAGATCTCTGTCTCATTCTTGTCCTGAGATACTCCTTCATCATTCACTCACTTCCTTGGCTTCTCAGTTTGTTTGTTTTTTCTCATTTTTGCATGAGTGTGAGAGGTAAACTTGGAAGGCCATACTACTCTGTGGTCTAGCATCCAGTGCTACTTATAAGAAGTCTGGTGTCTGGCCCAGCCTCATTTCCTCACGAATAACCTGGTGTCTGTTTCTTCCCTCTCTCTGTTAAATTTTGTGATGTCTTCTTTTTACCCAGTGTTCTGACTTTGCAGAAGTTCTTGCAGCAAGAGCCTTTACTCATACCCTGCCCACCTCTGTGCCAATCCTTTCTACATTTGTCTCCAGTCTCCTCCTCCTCTCTTTGAAAGATACTGTTTTACTGCTTCTTTGGTAATTTCCTCTCCTCCATTTTTTCTGTCCTTTTTTTTTTTGCCTTGGGTAAATTCTGTTAGTGATATGTTGCTCCCCCAGGATTCCCTGTGACTCTGAAGGTTCCTACTGTTTATAACTACCAAATAGGCTTGGAAAATGATGGTTTGTTCTCCTGCTTGATTTCAAATCCCACCACACACCCTGCCCCCCAAAACATAAAATCATTAAGGAGAACAAATGCAGCCACATGCAGCCCACAGTTTCTGCATTACTAGAAGACAGAAAACATTGTGCCATTCACATATTTTATAGAGCTGTTTTTTTGTTCTATTTTTTTCTGGAATATTTCCTTGAGTATATTTACAGTTTTCTATGGAATTTTTGTTTGGGCAGTGATACTTTCTAAATGCTATTTCTTGTTCTCTGAACTTCCTTTTTATGGTGTTCTCTTTGCTTTATGTGTATGTAATTCTGTCTGAAATCTCTCAGAGAATACTTATTAGGATTTTTAAGTTAACATTATCTTCTGTTTCCTGGCTTCACTCGTTTTCCTTTAGAGTCAGTGGTGTTGTTGCTCTTGGCCTTTTTCCTTACATGCTGCTAGTTTTCCTATGTGTGTCTTTTTACATTTGTCTGTTTATATTTACGGTTGATGGGTTCATTTGGGATGGGTGGTATGGATTTCCTCTGCTGGGCACAGGTGGGCCACCTTCAAGGACTCGCTGTCTGCTTTAGGGCTGGAGTGGGGGAGGAAAGTAGAGAGGCAGGGCAGGAAGGGTGGGTGTGTGAAACCCCCAGTTTCAGAAGGGCTGCATTCTACGGTTCTAGAACCCCCTACTGGTTCTCCCTGAACAGTTAATATCATTTGTTTTTTTGGTGGTTCAGTTTGCCTGGGTAAATGCTCACCTGTCCCTTGCTCTGACAAAGAGATGGGAGGGAGGCATCAGGGTCCTGACTGTAGCCAACCTTTGTTACCTCCCTCTCATGGGTGTTCTGGGCAGCCCCCCTTGTCTGTTATTGTGCTGGGGTCTGCAGGAGCCTATCGCAGTCTCTTGCTCTGCTACCTGTCGCCAGTTGGCCAGGTTGGAACTTCTGTGAAAGTGGGAGCAACAGAGTCTAGTGGGAGGCTTTGTGGTGAACCAGTCATCTCGGCTATGGAAATTGCCCAGTCTGACCACCTCGTGTCCACTGAGGTGGGTTGGAATGGTGACAGGGTGCTTGGGTTTGGAAATCTTCCCCTGGTCCTGCAAGGGTGTGGGGCTCTGGAGTTCAGCTACTATGGGGTCAGTGTGGGTGGCTGGACCCTCATAGGCCTATAAACCCTCCCTGGGCCCTTGACTCTTTCTTCCTAGCTCCCAATATTAGGGCCTGAGGACAGGCCTGCTCTCCCCGCACGTCAGGGACAGCTGGCCTACAGAGGCAGTTGGGTGGCACGCTCTGCTGTGTTCTTTGGGGGGGCCACTGCCGGGGTCCTTGGGCCCTGCTGCCACAGTACCTGAGTTGCTACCATTTTATCCTGGGAGATGTCTGCTGCCATCCCCTGCTGCAGGCTGGAGGGCACTGACAGGGCGCACCTCTGTCCTGATGGATTTGTGGCAGGGGCTGGTGGAGATGGGGCCCAAAGGAGGGACCACCGCTAAGGGTGGGGGTGGCAAGGCTGAGGAAGAGCAGCTGTGGGGCCTTGGGACCCCGCCTCGGGGTGGCATGGATGGCAGGCCCGGCCCTCCGGAAGCCCGTGGGCAGCACAGAGACTGACCCTCTCTCTGCCTTGTCGCCCCCAGGTGAGAGGCCCTTTGCCTGCAGTTGGCAGGACTGCAACAAGAAGTTCGCGCGCTCGGACGAGCTGGCACGGCACTACCGCACGCACACGGGCGAGAAGAAGTTCAGCTGCCCCATCTGTGAGAAGCGCTTCATGCGCAGCGACCACCTGACCAAGCATGCACGCCGCCACGCCAACTTCCACCCAGGCATGCTGCAGCGGCGCAGTGGGGGCTCGCGAACCGGCTCCCTCAGCGACTACAGCCGCTCCGACGCCAGCAGCCCCACCATCAGCCCGGCCAGCTCGCCCTGAGCCCGCCCGGCCGCTGTGGGGCGGCCCCGTAGCACAGCCCCACCAGCCTGTCCGCGGGCCTGGCCGCCGCCGCTGCCCAGGGCCCCAGGCCGAGGACCCCTCCCACATCACAGCCATGAGCAGATGCTCTCACGTACTCTAGTGATTCCGTGTCTTCTCCTTTTGTACTAAGAAGAGAGAACTTGGTCAACAACAAAACCCCAATTTTCTTCACCTCAGGTGTCAAAGTAAATTTGTAAAAAAACAAAAAAATTTCAAAAAACACCATCCACAAATTGCACAATATACATAGTCACGAAGGTGAGATTCAGCGGTGTTGAACTCCCCCTTTCTCAGGGATGGACATGTTCCACGAGGTCAGTGAGGACACACCCCCTTCCTGCCGCCTTACTCTGTACATAGATTTGCACTCTGGAGTTTTCTCTTAGGTTAGGAACACACTGGCGATGTAGCAGGCGAAGCAGTGCGGGTGGAGCTCAGCGTCTGGCCTGCAGGTCAGTCCATCGGTCCAGCTGGAGCAGACGTGCTCACTGACGTTTGTGCTTCCAGGGCAGATTCCTGAGCAGAGGGCCCCATGTCTCCCTCTTCCTGCCCACCCACCCAGCCTCCAGCCTCTGCTCCCGAGGGCCCGACTGGGCCCAGTACGCAAATGGTTCAGAGGGATGCCTTAAGCTGTGCTGGACAAAAGAGGCACTGCACCTGGGGACACTGCACAGGCCCCTGCCCTTCACAGGTCTCTGCGCATCTCCCTCTCTGCCTCCAGTAGCCCCTCTCTGGGGCCTCTTGGAGCACTGGAAGGAGACACAAGCCCCAGGTGGACAGACCACTGCACCATTGGTCATCCGCCGTGACACAGCCTGGGCCATGAGGTACATGCCCCACACGGGGATGACTGCTGACTTTGTGTCCCTGCAGAAGGCACACAGGGATCTTTCACTTTGCCATGTTCCCTGGCCAGAAAATAGAGCCTGGAAATCTGGTCATCTACAAAGATGTCTGAAAGTGTTGGTCCACCCGGAACCTTGTTCTCCAGGATCGGCCCTGCTACCAAGACCCCTTTGTTTAAAACAGTGGGTAAGGTGGTTAGGCTGCCTTGCCAGAGGCTCTGTGTGTGTACCTCACAGAGACCATTCTGTGGCAAGAGACCGGAACATTGTGACTTGAAACTTTTTGGGAGAGGTGAAGCGATGTTATGGGAAATGCTGTTGGAGAACATGCATTCTGTTTCCTCCCCGGGGAACAACAGACGAACATTGTGGGAAATGCTCTCAGACCCATCATGTTCCCAGCTCAGCATTAGCAGACCTCCAGCTTCTCTGCAAGCTCTGCATCCGCTGGATTCCTCCCTTTCTCTCCATTTCTCCCCTTCTGCTCGGGAGGCCCCGGCCCACACCCTGCCTGCGACACAAAGGGCTCGGAGGCCCCATTGCCAGCCTTCTCCTGCTTGGCCTTGGAGAGGAGGAGCAGAGAGCTGGGCATTTTCTCCCGGAGCCCCAGCCTGAGCTGGGTTGGGGTTTGAGCCCCAGTGGGTCAGTCAGGCTGGGCTCCTCTGCAGACAGTTGGGGTTCCAGTCTCGTGCTGCTGCCCAGGCATCCCTTAATCCTGAGAGTTGGGGCCTGTAAATACAAGCCCCTAGGACAGAAAGAGAGAGAGAGAGAGAGAGAGAGAGAGAGAGAGAGAGAGAGAGAGAGAGAGAGAGAGAGAGTGTGTGTGTGTGTGTGTGTGTGTGTGTGTGGGCAGGGGTGTGGGTGTATGGGTTTAGGGCGGACTTAGGGTATCTTGCAGAGACCTCTGCTCATTTTGATGAGGAGTAACGATCCGTGGGACCTTGGAGGGCCACACATCGGCTTCCGGGGCCCAGAGTGCCTTGGTTGTGGCCGTGCTGCTCCCATCCGCACCCTAACACGGCACTGGGTGTAGCACAGAGAGACTCAGAGACCCGGACCTGGCTGTGCTCTGCTGGGTGTGGGGCTGAAGGGCCCTTTGTCCATAGTGACCCCGAGGGTTAGCACTCTGCTGTCTGCAGCCCTCCAGGTGCCCATTTCTGACTCTACTGTGTGTCGGATGGGATTGGCCAGTGGCTGGGTGGTGGCTTCTGAGTAGCATGAACGGTATCAATTGGGCAATAGTTTTGTTCTTGCTGTGGGAGGAGCCATGTGGGAACAGTGCAGGGTGGGTGGCCTCCACCCTGGCCACTGTGCCCCACCTGGGCTGTGTGACAGCCCTGCTTGCATTTGGTCTGGGGAAGAGAGTGGAATATGCTATAGAGACCTGGACAGGAGAGGGCCCCAGGTGCTTGGAGTGGAAGCTCTTCATGCCCAGTTCCAAAGTCAGGCCCCAAAGGGCCCTCAGAGGTCCCTCCCAAAGCTGTTAATGTGTAAGGCACAGAAAGCCACACTCTGAACACATTTCATGTCTCAGGAACTCACATTCCAGATTCAGGAATTTTATTCCAAAGTCCTTTGGTATGCTCACTGTCCACCGGGTCCCTGAAGGCAGGGAGAGGGAGCCGCGTGTCTCTCAGAGGCCACACGGTGCCGTCCCCTGGAGGAGCCAGGCGTCTCCTTGTGATCTGCCCACGGCGTCTCGGAAGGAGAGTTTCTAAACCCCATGTCTATCTGCACATGAGAAGGGGAAAAAGGACTCTAAACCCAGTCATCTTGGAATAAAAGAAGAGCTGGTTTGTTTTAGAGGCAGGGTGGGGGGTGGGGGAGGGAAAGCGGGCATTTGCTGTTTCCAAAGAGAGCACTTAATTTAATTTTTCCTCTAAATGACCCAGGGCTGTTCCGTCAGATAGATGGAAGGGTAACATTGCCTTAAAACAGAAATATGCAGGCATAGGCTATTTTTGGCAAATGAGCATGTCTTCATTCCCAAAGTGGTTTTTGTCTAATGGCAGGGTGCAGTCCTATCGCCATGGCCCTGGCTTGCGAGATGGGACACTGCCCTTCTGACTTAGGGCACCTGGAGGGCGTTCCTGCCTGGCACTCCTGGGCATTGGCCTGGGGCTCTGGCAGCAGACCATCCCGACTCACCTCATCTCATTTAGGGCAGGAAAGATTCATGAATCTCAGGCTAGGCTCAAATGGGCTCTCACTAGCATCTCATCATCGGGAAATGTGGAGTGCCTGTAAAAGAGGGTGGTGGGCCTGGGAAAGGGGCCAGCCCACCGGCACCCACCGAAAATAGTTACAAGAGGAGGGCGCTCCTGAAACAGCCTGCATTTTCCTCTAAGATGTAGAATGTCTTCCCAGCCTGGGTCTATTTCAGGGTCTTTCATTTTTCTGGTTTATGGCCATGCTTGCTGGCTTCCCTGTGATTGAGGAACCCATAGGACTTCTAAAAGAATGGTGAAAACTCAAGCCTTTGTTTTGTGGCAGACTCCAGTTCTTGCAGGCCAAAGGGACAGAGATCTCAAAATGGAAGGTTGCCTGTGAAGGCAGAGTTTCCCTTCAAAAAGGCCCAAAAGTGATCCTGGATTCAGCCATCAGGGGGCTCATGTCCCAAACAAGAAAAGCCCTTTGCATCGGCCATATTAGGGGACCAGTTGTCAGCCCCCCCCCACCCCCGCATGCCTTTGGAATCCTACAGCCATCCGGAAAGACACAAATGGACGCAGCTCTTTCCACAAAGGGCCAGGGATCCTCTCCTGTTGGGTGCTATGTAAGAATGGGCAGTGACAACCTTGATGGAAATGCGGCCCTAGAGGTGTCCTACCTGCATCTGCACCCACGGCATTCAGGGCATGAGATAGACCCTTTATTCTGAGGCCATGGATCCGGGCAGGTGCAGGGTTTGCCATGGTGCAACCTCCAGGTGCAGACAGCAGCAATGGGGTCCCCAGATCTCACCATGCCCTGGGTCAGAGTGCAAACCAGTGAAGGGTGGTTGAGAGGTGGGACAGGCCACAGGTGGCCCTCAGCCTGCTAGTTGGGAAATGTGAAGGTTGGTGGCCTGTGGTCGGTCCCAAGTGGAAGTGTGGCAGAACTGGGGTCTCCATTCAAGTCTCCTGCTCAGCTTCGAGTCTCCAGAAGACCCAGCCTCCTTCCTTGCCAGAAGCAGGTGCTAAGGCTGGCTGCATAGGGCCACACCCCTCTCCAGGGACTTCAGCGTCAATCTCAGTGAGCAGGAGGGCCGTCTGACCGGAAACATGGTCTGAGCAATGGCATCCCCTTGTTTCCTGGCTCCTAGTTTTGGTGTGTTTACAAGGCTACCTGATTATTTTGACTGCTAACAGGTATCACTGATTTTTTTTAAACTCATTTTTTAGAAGTTGCACAAAGACAGTGCTGGAAGGTTTAAAGGGTCTGATGTATCTGTCACATCTCAACCAGTAAGAAATGATCTGTAGGTCATGCACATCTCTTGATATCCAAAGATTCCATATATGATTTTGGTGACCATATTTTCCAAAGCTAAAATCAAGGATATGGGTTGACACTTCTTGAATTTAGGATCGCTCTGGGAAGAGAAGGGCTAACTCCCAATTACTGATTTTTCTGATTCCAAGGCTAGGTTTCAAAGTTTTTCCCAGACACATTCCAGAGAATTTTGTATCAGAATATGGATGCACAATCCAGCTTACTACTGATAAATGCCTGGACATTATTTAGGGAGAGGCTCTTCCCCACACTGCCTTGTCCTTCATCAGAAGAGTTGGGTTTGGTGGGAGGCATGAGCTCTGGGCCCACTAGGGCAGAGGGGCCACACTTGGTTTCTACTGATCCCCCTGCAGCGATGTCAGGCTTGGAATGTGGCCACCTGGCCCTGCCCAGCCTCTCCCCTTATCGCACAGCTTTAATACCTTACTACTTTTATTTAAAGATGAACAGGATGGGAGAGAGGTGGTGTCCCCTGCTCCCATGTCACATATTCCCTGTGGGGACACAGGAAGCATATGGAGGGCATGGGGTAGAGCATAGGAGAACCTTTCTCCGAGGGTTCAGGGACATCTTCCTAGTGACATGTTGACAGGCTGCTGCACACATTCATTTGGGAGCCAAGTATGTGAGCTGAATGCCTGCAAGATAACTACAGACCTGGCTGAAGGCTGGCCCTCTCTCTCCAGCTGTAACAGGCCAGACCCCTCCCCAGGCTGCCCTATGCATGGGGCAAGGGGGCCACTTCCCAGCATGGCTCAGACACCACGTGTGGCTATGCGCAGGTGTGTGGGAGACTTGGCTTCCTGGCTTCACCTTGGAGTGGCCCATGCTACAGACCCTAAAGGGCCTGAGGGCATGGGCGTGAGGTGAGCAGCTATGCACTGTCAGGTGAGGGGCTTGTTGCCACTCCCATGTGCCTGGGAATCACTGGTGGGGTGTGCTGGGTGCATCCTTGGCCACCCCAGGACTCACAGACAACCCCTTCCCTGTCCAAAGCCATTGATGGAGCTTCTCTGGACTCGTTTGCCAAAATCCCAAGGCAGAACCCAAGGGTCCAAGACCATTTCCATGGAGCACACATTTTCCTGTTCTGTAGGAATTTTTTTTTTTAACCACCACACCATGTTTCCGAAAGCCGTGTTTCATCTTTCCTGGATCACTACAGTGAAGTATTACAGTTGTACAGTTCCCAATCTGGCCTTGGCTTGCTCGGACAAAACTTTGTATGTATTTTGTATGGCATAGATTCTATATTGTATTGATGTCCTATGCAAAAAGAAAAAAATTAAATTGTAAATTTTATTGTTTTAACGTGTATGCATGTTTAGTGACGTTTACATTTTGAAATAAAATTTATGATTCATTATTTTATTTGCTGGAACTGGTTCCTGGGAAGGGGATGCCTTGGGGAGGCTCTGGTGTGGGGGCAAGGAACCTGAAAGCCAGTCGGCTGTCTGTAATTGGCTGAGGGGGCCTCGTACAGGATGGAAGGCTTTGCAGAGAGTGGGTGCCCCTGTGGTGGTCCCTGTCCTCCTACCTGGGCCCACTCAACTTGTCACATTCCCTCCCTCAACCATTCCCCACTCCCCAACTTCATAATGCCATCCTTCAGAGCACTGAGGAGAAAAACAGGACCTTGGGGGGGGCAGTGATGACAGGTTCCTGAGCCAGGATAATTGTCCCTAAAACTCCCATAAGTGCCTGAACTTCCCCCCTCCCAGGGCAGCAGCCACATCTCTCGACCTTGGTTGGCCTCCGAAGTTCTGAAAGTCCGTTGGACCGCACTCGCTCATCTGGATGCCCGCTCCTCTTGCCCCTCTGACCAGATGCCACAAAACTGCCTCAGAAGTCCCCGAGGTTGACCATGGGACCTGATCCTCAAGCACGCGGCCACAAGGACAGGCCAGCATTGCAGGGACGGGGCCGGGAGCCCTGGGGGCTGGGTAACAGAGCAGTGCATGTTGATGCCAGAACTCATTTAAGTCTCCTGTGATCATTAACCACCCCTGGCTGCCCCCACCCTGTCCCAAACAGGGTATTTCCAAACCAGGCGATGTAAGGGCTGCAGCTGAGGAGGTGGGTGATGGGCCTGGCCTGAGGCCTGCACCCACAGAGTGTGGAGGGAAAGTGCCACCCCACCTCGCAGTCCCCCTCCAGGAACAGTCCCAGGCCCGCATCCGAGACTGCAAATGACTCTTACAGCCATTGTCTATAAGGTAAATGAAAACCTCAAAGAAATGTAAGAGCAGTAATGACAAAAGGCATTGCAGTTGATCAAAGACAGTTTTTCCTAAGGCTCCGTCTATCCAAGGCATTTCCTGATAAAAGCCGTTTTCTGCATCAGAGTAGGAGAAGGGGGTGTGAAGTGAACGCACCCAAACACATACTGAGCTGTAAGAAAACAAACGCACCGTTTTCAAACAAAAGGGATTTGGGGGCCGAGATGTTTGGAGCCCAGTGTTGGCGGACCATTTCGCCAGGGCAGCAGTTCCACCTTCTCAGGAGACAGTTCTTTTTGGCTCAGGAAGGAACTCCCCAGATCACAGCAGGGCGGATGGATCCGCTTCCATAAATAGTTGCGTGTGGAGAGTTGCCCTAATGCTTTAAAAATATTGTTGGGGAAGAAAAAGCAGCCATCAGTTGTGACGTCGCTGTTGAAGTTTTCAAGAAGCTGGGAGGTTCCTGCTGGGCTTCCCTTCCAGAACATCTGGGAGCCTGGTATGCAGGGAACCCTCATCTCAGGGACAAGAGGTCTTCTGAGACCTTGAGAGTCCCCCCCAGTCATGTAGAAGGAAAATAGTCAAGCAAGTTTTTCCCGGTACTTAGAAAACAAATGTATGTGTGTGGTATAAATATAGCACATAAGCAGTGTGGGGGAGGGCTGTGGTGATGGGGCCTGAGGACTGAGCAGCGATTTGGGGTCACTGAGTGGTCAGTCCCTGGGCACTCAGGCCCTCTGCATTTTTATCAGGACTCAGATTATCCAGGCCTGCCTCTCCCCCTGTCCTGACCCTCATGTCCTTCCTGCGCACCCCCTGAGCCCGCCAGAGCAAAGTGGCAGCTTAGGCTGCAGCTGGAGAAAAGCAGGGCTTGACTAACTCCGGCACAGAGGGGAGAACTCTGCAGTCCCCTGCCAGGGCAGAATAAGACGTGCTAAATCCAGCTGCACTGAGCTGCTCCCACCTGCATTTTGTGCTCCTTTGTAGCATTTTCCTTCAATGCTCTTTTCCTTTACAAAGCTCTGAAGAGTAGAAATAGCAACAATGAAAATATCAGTCGCTGCATTATGGTTCAAAAGAAGGGTTGGTCCTCGCTCACAGAGAGGTTAGGTGCTGGTGCCAGACACATCCAGCCTTGGCCTTCAGCTGGGAAGCGCTGCCCAAGCAGCCCCACAGAGCTCCTCCCCTGGGCCTCTTCCTCCTCAGCAGGACGCGGGCTTGGCTGGGGTGTGCACAGGGCCATGTTGCAAAGTTCACATGGAGGCACGGATGTCAGGTGGCGAGTCAGCTGGAATCGTGCCTGCTGCCAGACATGATTAGGGCTGGCCTCCACCCCCATTCACAGTCCCCGGCAGCTATGTGGCTCCGGACCCCCTCTAGGACCCTCCACGCAGCCCAGCAGACCCCTTTCCCCACAGGAGGCTCCTATGCAGCCATGGCCGCCCACTCCTGGCCGGCAGGGACAGCCGGCACGGGGCAGCGCAGTCATCACCTCTCTCCCCAGTGAGGAAATGAGGCCCGGGGAGTGAAAGGCCCGGGGTGGGGGGTGGGGGGGCAGCATCTGCTCTACCCCTGCCCGCCCTCGCCACAGTGTCTTCCATTCCCTACATCACAACGATGGGGCAGTGAGGTACTTTTTAATTTTCCAGGAGCCCTGGGCGAGTATCAACGAAACATAGCAATAGGATTCACATAACCAACGAGCTTCCCCTTGCACCTCTGAGGAGGAGGAGTCAACGCACACTGGCCACGCAAGGACTGCTGATGGATCCATCACTGCTTGGGGAAGACGGTTTACTGAGAACGTGTCTGTCTACTGCCCTTTCTAACAATAAGCACACACTAGGGGGCTAACTGAGCTGACTGCTGGCCCCAGTGGGCAGGACACTCAGAGCAGGGTGGGTGGCTCGGCCAGGGCTCTGCAGCAATCCCCGACATCGTCTAGGACACTCCTCAGGGACCATTCATGCTGGGACGACCAGCTGCTAGTGCGTGACCTTGACTGTAATACAAGCACAGACCTCAAGTCTGGGAGGGTGAGGACCTCCATTGTGGGGGGCACAGGGCCACGCTCTTAACAGACACACAAAACACATGTCAACGATGACGGGCTTGTGCTGGAGGCGGGGTCAGAACTCACACTTCCATTCCATATATTCTTATGAATGCAGCAAATATTCAATAATAAAAAACTTACAAGAATATTATCTGTCAGAAATACCAAAATGTTTAAAATAATGTGAATAGGAATAGGGGATGAGTTAAGTGAACTATGTGACGTCCAATATCTGCAATGTCCAATATATTATTAAGAAAAAAAGGCAGGTTATAAAACAATATGCAAAATATAATCACATTTTATTCAAAAAGGTTCTCTCTAGCTGTATAATTGTGCTTATTTGTTTTTGCATGCATACAGAGAATACTGGTAAAAGACGTAAAATTCAAGCAAAACTCTTAATGCAAAGCACAGACTTTTTGTTTACTTATTTTTGTTTATTTTCTGAATTTTCAAAACTCTTAAGGTATAACTTTTGTGATTAAAAACTGCAGTAGTCCTATTTTGAGGCTAAGAGCTTGCCGAAGGGAAGCTGGGGAGAGCCCACCGCACCCCCCAGGAGATGCCCACCAGTGTCCACGGCTGTGCCGGTAGGAACAGCAAAACCTGGATACAAGCCAAAGGCTTCTAATGGGCGTTCACAGCAGGAGGGACACAGCCAATGGCCGCCTGAACAGCAGAGCACAGGCACAACGCAGAACCAGGTACACTGACCTGGAAATATCCCCCAAACAGTCTGCACACAGAACGCAAGCAAGCTGCAGAAAGGACATGCTGCGGTGGATTAACACACTGGGTGTGATTGCTGGAAAACACGGGGAGTGATGACCCATACCACTTGCGTGTCCACACTCATGGACCAAGAGTAAGAAGCAGGTGGGGAGTCAGGGCCAGGTGGCGTGGGGGGTGCTGGGGGTCTCACCTGTACCTGCTAGGTGATGGGAACCACAGGGTTTGCTCTTTCTCTGCATTTGCTGTAGGTGTGAAACATTTGAGAATTTTATATGGTCCATGGATGTGTGTTATTTGGGCTTATCCAGGCAGGCCTGCAGGCAGTCCCTGCGATGCACAGCCGAAGTCTGCTGAGATGGCTGCAGGCTGTCCCCTGCATTGGCTGCTGGCTGGGACATAAGCCGTGTAACAAGAAATAAAAATAGAACTGCTCCCACCCGCCCAAGGGAAGAGGGTGGGGCTCCAGCTTCTCTCAGGAAGCCTCTGAAAGAAGAGAAGGTTTCCTAGGTCTGACAGGAGAAGGGATATTGACTCCCAGTTCCCTGCTCTGCTACCCAGATGCCTGCCTGGGGATCGGGTGGGAGAATCAGACTGGTTTTGTTATTCTCCACCCAGCTGGCACTGTACCTTAGGTAAACATTTGAAACCGTTTTCTTTTCCCCCTTATGTATACACTAGAGTAAGAAGGCATGTCCTGTATACATTTGGTGATGGCTGTAAAACTAATAGAGAAAGTGTCAGCAAAAATGCTTTACAAGTAAAACAGCAAAATATATTTATTTTGCATTATGGAGTGTTGAATCAAGGACTCTGTAAGTAATTCAATCACTGGCTTCATTTTTAACATTTACAAATTTTTATCAAAGTAATACATGTGAACAAGGTCAAAAAAACCCTAGTGATGAGTGTCTCTCTCCTCCCACCTCCACCCTGACCCTCGTCAAAAGTTCCTCCATCCCAGGTCTAACCCTTGTTATCATCTCAGTTTCTAAATATCCAGTTGGTTATTCCCTTAAGCCTCAATGAAATGCTTGCCTGTCCTCCTGTTTTGTGATTTATGAATGTTTGACATGTACTGGCTTCTTGATATGAAAGATTAACGTGATAGGAATGATTAACTCCATCTCCTCCACCCTGCCTTTAAGTGACGCAGAGTGTTGGAACTCTCCTGCAGGCTCCCCCTGAGGCTTTGCAAAACGCTCTTCCTCCCTATAGGTGGCCTTCACAGAAGGTGAGTGTCCCACGGCCCTTGCCATCCATCTCCCTGCCTCCCTCCCCACTTCAGTCATTTACCTTGCAAACTTTGTCTACAGTAAATATGGATTCCAATCAATGGCACAGCAGAGGAACCCTACACCCCCGGGGCTGCGAGCATGTGGGTGTTACATGTCACTCACGGCACAGCTGGGCCCTGGGCCAGGGGACGTTTCCTTCTCTGTGAACCTACAGACCCCCCTGACCTCGAACCACTCCAGGAAGATATTCTTAGCATCAGGGCAAATTGGGTGAACACATTTTACTCCATCGCTAGTTTGAAATCCTACCTTGTTCTGGTTAACTTTATATCTGAAACTTAGTTTTTTTACATACATTTTTTTTCTCTGCAGCTTTTAATTGTCTTTATTTAAATTAACCTTCTTGTGATCAAACTGGACTTGTACTAGACTTAACAAACTTGTAATTAACTTTGTTCACAAACTAATAAGATGCCTGCTCTGCCTCAATTTTACTACAGTTTTTTCCCCAAGAGCCCTTCCCCAGTCCTCTCCCTGCTCCCACCCCATCTGGCTCCTTGTTTGCTGGGCCTTTTCCCAACTGTCACCTGTGACGCCCTGTACTGCCCCCAGGAGGGTCGCACTATACGCCAAATGCCCCGTGTTTCTCCTCCCTAGTTCTCTTCCTCCCTTTGATCATCCTCCAGGCAATACATCCTCAAGTAACTGTCCAAGACAGGAGGTGTATTTTTTTTTGAGTCCTTGAAGGTATGAAAATTTCCTTATTCTGTCCTATATTTGACTAAAAATCTGGCCATTTATAGAAAACTTGATTCGAAGTTACTTTCCAGTATCTTCTTACGTCTGTTGCTACTGATGGGATGTCTGATGCCACTGTGATTCTCACTCTTTTGCTGCAAACATTTTACTTTTAACCTCCTGGAAACCTTTCAGCCCTGTTGTTCTGTACTTTTGTGCAGATATTTCTAAGGGTGGGTCATTTTTCCTCCAGTCTGCATTTCACGGACCATTCTATCTGAAGACTGGGTTTTTTTTTTAGGACTGCAAATGTTTTCTTCTAATATTTTATTGCTAATTTTCCTCCCTCTCCATGTTCTCTTTTTTTGTTGCTCATTAGTTGAAGGTAGACTTACTGAATCTACCTTCTGTACCTCTTATCTCTTTTTTCATTCTTTCTATGCTTCTGGATTACCGTGTATTTATTTTCCCTCTCTTCTCCTGGTCTGCTTCCTGAGGCTGGAATGGATTCTTTTACTCAAATCTCACACATCCTCCAAGACCCAGACCACACATGGTGTCCTCTTCCAGCCTTTCCTGGCATCCTGTCCCCAGGCAGTGTGCATGGCCCCCTAAACCGGAAGCACCGTGTCCTGACTCTTACTAGGCTGCAGAAACAGGAAAGGTTGCTCAGTTCTCAATCACATGGGCCTTCTCTACCAGGTGGAGGGCTGTGGGGGGCTGGGAGGGAGTCTGTGGGGGGTGGGGGGACTGTGTGTGGGGGTCTATGGGTCACTCACCGTCAGGTGGAGCTATGGGAGGCTGTGGGTGGGAGTGTGTGCCGGGCAGTGGAGGGCTGTAGGCAGAGCTGTGGGTGGGACTGCATAAAGTTTGGTGGGGGCTGTGGGCAGAGTTGTGGGGGCCTGTGGACAACTGTTGGTGGGCTGTGTAGAGGTAATGTGAGGGGGCTGAGGATGGTTGTGAGGGTGGGGCTGTGTAGAGCTGTCCAGGGCTGTCGGGGGCTGTGAATGGAGCTGTGGGTGCCTTGTGCAGAAGTATGGGAGGGGCTGTGTACGGGGTTGTGAGGGTGGAGCTGTGTGGAGCTGTGTACGGCTGTGGGCCACGCTGTGGGTGGGGTGGTGGGGGCCCGTGGGGAACTGCAGGTGGGGCTGTGGGGGCACTGCATTGTCCAGGCCTTGAGGGACTTCTAGGGACTTTCAGGGAGAGGGGATAAGAGAAAGGGTAGGAGGGAGGGGAGAGGGGCCAAGACAGGGAGCCCCTCCCTCCCTTCCAGGCTCCTGTAAATTCCTGGAATTCATGAACTGCTCCCAGTGAGGGATTTCCTGTAGAAACCAGGAAGGCTTGGGATTTCTGTGCAGGCTGACAGGTGTGAAACCATCAGCACATGTGAAATCAGGGCCAGAGACAAGGAACCCCTTCACTGGGGCACGGCGCTCACATTCGACCTCTCCCTCTAGACCAGACCCCACCTGGCACTCACAAAGCTCTGCTTTCCTTCACACCTCCACTTAGCGGCACGTAGACCTCATTCCTCCGCTCTAACCTGCCACCACGCATGAGGGCCTCCCACTCCGGACATTCATGCAGGAGCCCCAGGGTTGACACCGACGGCTGACCCCGGGAATGCCCTTCTTCCTCACTCTGTCCTCCCACTTCCTGGACACAGGACACCCCGGGGCTTCCGTGCCCAGCTTCTGCGGCCCCTGCTGAGCCTGCTGCTGCTGTGCTTTGCATTTCTAGACCCCCAGAGGCCTTTCAGCCTCTGTGTCTGAGAACATGCTGAATCCATCCTGGGACACACACTCACACACGCACACGCACATGATGCCACAGTCCTGGTAAGAGCGATGATAACCATCACTTGCTTGCTTCTTTGCGCTTTGTGATTCTGACATGAGCTCACTTGATGCCGACGGTGCTCCTCGGAGAGAGGCAGGGGACGCTGCATCCTTCTCACGCACAGAAGGGGCACTGCGGTCCTGCAGACCATGGGCCCGGCTGTGGCCACAGTGAGCCAGGGGCTGAGCCTGGCGTCACCCTCGGGGTCCTGCCACGCTCTGGCCATCATGACAGTGGCTCCAGCCCTCTCCCTCATGGTGTCCTTGTGACCAGAATGTCCCAGGTTTCTCTGGTCCACAGTCACATATCTGTCCTTGACCTATTCAAGTGGGTGTCCAGCTCCCTTCAGAGGCTTGCAGGGGTGTCCCAGCAGGACTGTCTCTTCTGCCCCCATGCCTGCCCTTTGGGGCCACTGCTACTCCTCTTCACCCCATGGGCCTCCTTTCTCCATGTTCTGGAACCCTCGGTCCACAGTGTCTGGACAACCCCTGTGAATATTTTTGGGAGGACCTATACTAGGGCCATAAAGCAGAGTGGTTCTGGCAGGTGACATTTTGGAAATTCAGTAAACTGTCGTATTATTTTACCAGTGTGGGCTCTGCACAAGCCGTAGACATGGGTCAGGTGGGACTGGGCGAAGGACCCTATGTGGGGACCCACACTTATTTCCTAGAGTCCTCTCTCACCTCCACACATACCCTAGAAACTTCTAGAAGATCTCTACAGCACACATAGGCTTGTTGCTAACTACTTTGGATACACACCAAGGCCCCAGGTTGGCTCTGCTGCCCGTATAGATGGACAGATGCAAATTTTATTGGCCCTACTATCAAAGTAGACCCCAGTATGAAGGCTTTGCAACACCTCCATGGCTACCAGTCTGGGTCCAGACGCTCCCTTTCTTGTCTGGACTCAGGCAGCAATACATACATACAGCCAGACTACATACAGCCTAGTACTAGTCCAGACTAGTCCAGACCTCGGGAGCCTTTTCGAATAGGAGACCAATGGACAGGTCCTTTTCTGATGGGAACCCAGAGACGGCCTCCTTCCCACACACGATGGCGTCAGACCCTGGCTGACCTGGCACGTGCCCCTCCCTTCGTGCCAGCCCCCACCCTGCTGGAGCCACCTGGGCCTTCCCGCAGCTCCGGCAGTCCAGCAAGCGGACCCTGACGGGGGCCTTTGCATCTTGTCACTCAGATATCAAGGTTTGCTTCTCACTCCACGCCGGCCGCCTCTCAAATGTGCCTCATGAGACAAGCCTTCTCTGAAACCTGTCTAAAGAGCTTGCCTGCCCCATCATCCTCAGCCCCTCCCCGCATCACCCCTGACATAGGATGTACTGACTTCCCAGGCACCCTCCCTTCCTCTGCCTGGCAGCCCCACCCACTCCCGATGCTCCCCCTCCGCGCTCTGGGGTGAAGCGGCAGCTGCTGTTGCCCTCCAAGAACAAAGGGGAGGCACCGTGCCAGGTGGTGGGCAGAGCTTCCCAGCCAGACACTGCTTGCTTGCGCTTAAGGTAAGGGTAATGACAATGGGGGTTCCCACGTAAGTCGTGCTCATTATGTCCCAGACGCTGTTCTATGTCCTCGGCCTGTACTGACTCGCTGCATGACCACCGTGGCGGGTTTACAGATAGAAGACAATCAAGGACCAGCTCCCTGTCTGGAGAGAGAGCACAGGCGCTCAGCTACCAGAGAGGGCAGAGGGCAGCAGGAATCAAGCCCGTGCTCCTGTGCCCCAGACCCAGGGGCCTCCTCCAGTGCGTCAGCTGGACAGAGGCGATACACCAGGGAGGCACGGGTGTTCCTGGTGGTGCATGACGCCCCACCCCCACCAGGAAGCTGTACACCCGTAAGACTCAGGAGAGAGAAGGGAAGTGTCCAGGTGCACTGCTAAATTATTTTCTAAAAAAGGTAAGGTGCCAAATAGTACATGTAAGATGCTTCTACTAATTGTGTAAGAGAGTAGGAGACATTTAAAAAAAATAGCTCTCACCCCACTATTCCGCCTGTTCCCCCCGCCCTAAGCAGCCACAAATCCACTTTCAACCTGTACAGATTCGTCTACTCTGAATATTTCATATAAATGGACCATATCATATATGGCCTTTTGTGTTTGACTGCTTTCACTTAACATGTTTTCAAGGTCCATCTGTATGAGAGCAGGTATCCGCATTCACTCCTTTTTATGGCTAGTAAGAACCCAGTAAATGGATACACTACTCGTTTTAATCCCTTGATCAACTGAACGACACGGGCTGGTTCTACTTTTTGGCTAATATGAACAATGCTGCTATGAACATTCACGTACAAGTTTTTGTGTGGACAGATGTCCATTTCTTTTGGGTCTGTATCGAGTTGTGAAATTGCTGGGCCATATGGTGTAATCATACGTAACCCTTTGAGGAACTGCCAGACTGTTTTCCATCTGCACTGGTTCACATTTCCACCAGCAGTGTATGAGAGTTCTAATTTTTCCACATCCTGGCCAACCTTGTTATTGTCTGTTTCTGGACACAGTGGGGTGGGTGGTTGGGTAAGGCTGTTGGTGGAGTGCTGGCTCTGGGCAGGTGCCCATGGTGGTGGGGCTTGCTCCTCATACAGATCGGTGCTCAGGACCCCTGGGGGTGCTGGGACATCCCCACCATCCTGTCTGTGCTGCTGGACATCTGGCTGGGATGGGCTGGAGCCACCAGACAGTGCAATCTACTTGAGGCCAATACTGTCTGGTTATGGAGGAGATGGCCAGGGCATGGCAGAGCACATTACCAAACAGCCACAGTCAAGTGTCACGGGGTTGGTGGAGTGTCAGCCAGACTCTATTTAAATATCTGCTGGCTCTGCCAACAGATAGGAAGACCTGGAAAAGGATCCAGAACTTCAAGAAGCAGTAAATAGACCAGGTGGATACATTTAAGTGTGAACCCACTAGGGTAGGGACTGCACATGTTTGTGAATAGAGACAGGAATTGGGTGACGGGTGACCCGTGTCTAGGGACTTGACTGGAAGACTCCCCCACTCTGGGGTTGGAGAAGGGATTGGTGGAACACTGGTGCAGCAGATGGGGCCTGTCCAGACCTTAAACACACTGCCAGCCAGGAACACAACCTGATTTTCCTTGGAAAGGTAACTGATATTATTTTGGATGACAAAAATGTAGAATTGTCTATCCAAAGGTGTACAAGAAGCAAATCCACAGTTTTAACATTGCTAAACATACGTATTTGATCTTTTTGGCATTTGTTATATTTAGGATAATCTGGGCTGTTAGTCATAGTCCAGCCTTGTAATTAGATTTTAAAGTTGTAATTGAATAATTAATTTAGACTTGAGATTTTTAATTTGAAGTCTAAATCTAAGTTCTTACACAATATTGGAACACTCAAGAGTACCACTCACCATATTTTAATATATGAGATTTATAAAATCATACTTAGGAACTTGGGAAGGTTTTTTATCATTGACACTATCGAAGTACTTAAACATCAAATTAAAAGTTAAATGTACAAGTGTAGTTTAATATGTTTAAAGGGGTTTAATTAACAAAATATGCAGATGGGCCAAACATACATGAAAGTCCTTCCCCCACAAAGTGATGGTTAAAATTTGCTAGGCTTATGTACAAAATAAGAACATTTGTAAGTTAAATTTAGAAACTTAGGGCAGAACTAGGCCTTTATATTTGTGACTGATAAACTAAATGATAATTTGTAAATGTTTAAATAAAATAAGCCTGGAATTTTGTTTACAAAATATACCCTTTGAGGATATTTTTAAAAGTCTCCCATTGAATTGGAGTGGAGTAGAGGGCTGTGGGGTTCCAGAGACCCACTTTCACAGCTTTGCACCTGGGGGCTGAGGAGGGTCCCTAGGCAGACCAGGGCTTCCCTGCCCCAGGCGCTGGCCTGCCGTAGCGTGTCCACCGTGACTCTGTCCTAAATCTATCTCCACTGCAGACAGAGGGTCCATTTAAGACCCCTGCTTAATTCCACGAATGCGTTCCCATCATTTTCAGAATACACCCAGCTCGGCACACTGGCCCTACCCCCCTCATTAGCCATCTGCCTCTGCTTCCCTGCTACCCATGACCATCCAGTCTCTTGGCCTCTATCTAATCTGTCCCTTGAATCACTGAGGGGCTCTTGCCTAGAGACGGCGCTGGTTGTTCTGTGTCACTGTACATTCTCCCTGCAACCTGAGCCTACCAGCTCTTTCTCACCTTTCCTTTTGTCCGCAGAGGCTCTGACCACCCAGTCCTGGTAGTCACTGTACCGTTTTACTTCTCTCCTTACTGTCTGCCATTTCTTGTCTCTTCTCTGTTTGATGTGAGTGGGGTGAGGCAGACCCTGCAGACTTCTGAACCCTGTATAACTCAGCTCAATCTGCAGCCTGGCTCTGGCTGAGGGGAGGCAGGGTGAGCACCCCTCTCCATGGGGCAGGGGTCTGGACTGGGCCATGAAAGGACATCCCATCAGCACTGAGCCTGTGAACTGGGACAGTCAGGGTGCCCATGGTATGGTGGCTTCTTGGAATACATGTCTGGGTGTCTTACTGAGAAAGCCACCCACACATGGCCTTTCTGTTCCTTATCTCTCAGGCAGGCCGGGTTGCAGAATGCTCTATTCTGTCTCTGCTCCGATGCTTGGCACTGCCTTTGAAGGGAAGAGAGCAGACACAGAGGCAGACTCTGGCCCCATTGGGACTTCTAGCCTGTGAGCTGAGGAGCAGCTCTGACCCCCAAGCCTCCCACAGGCCAGAATCCCACCATCGATGAGAGGAACACTGAGACACATTAGGAGTTCCGGCATTAGCCTAGGTATGGTTTTTAGACCCAAGTTTCTAGGAGGAGCCCTGGAGAGGCTTTTAGCTAGAGAAGCCCTTGGGGCTGCTGGGCTCCTGGGCTCCTGGTCAGGAGGAACCAGGGGCGGGACCCAGTGGAGGTGGTCATGTCTGAGGTCGGAAGAGGGAAGCTATCGGTGGGAAGATCTCACATGGCAGCCGCCCCAGCCTCCTCTGGAGGGCTTGTAAAAACAGTACTGCCCTGCCCGCCGAGTTTCTGATCCAGCAAGTCTGCAGAGAAGGCCCCGGGAGTTTCCACCAGGTCCAACCATAGAGAAGCACCACTATCAAGCAAGGCTGCAGCCGGCCCTTCATTCTTTTCACTCAATGAGAAGGCAAGGAATGAGGGATGGGCAAGGCCGGTTAAACAAATTAGGTGTGATTTAGTACTTGCCTCCTCTTCCTTAAAAGATCCAGGACCCTGGGGAAGGACTTGGAGTTTCTGAGCCACTCCTGGAGGCCTTCAAGGGAGGAGCTGTTTGGCCCGTGTGTTTGGCATCATCTTAGCCTGGCAGGGCCCTCCTGGAGGCCTGGATGAGAACCCATCCCTGTCGTCCAAGCTTTGCAGTCCGCGGGGAGTACATAGGCACGGAGGGAGGGCTGGGGCCAGTGAGGGTGACTTGGTGGGCCTGGAGAGGAGGGAGGCCAGGTAAATGGGTGTGGCGGGCCTTCTCTGCAGAGCACACCGACATGCAGAATCTTGGCCAGTCCAGGAGGCCTTTTAGGCAGACGGTGGCACAGGAGTCCCTCCTGCTCCCATGCACCCCAGCATCCTCCTTCCACTGAGAACCTTGTGTTCACTTTGACATGGCGGCAGGGACAGCCCCAGGGGTCATTTCCCACTCACAGCTTGAACTGACAAATTGACTGGGGCTGGGGAGGGCCTGGAGGGAGGTACCCCAGGAGGAGAAGGAGGCCAGGCTGGGCTAGGACAGTTGAGGCGGGGCGGACAGACCCAACGGGGCAGCCCTCCTGGCACTTGGCCCAGGCTCCGCCCTGTGTAATTAGTCCCCCGACCTGGAGATGGTTGACCAGCCATGCTCTGGGGCCTGGGGCGGGTTCCCCTCCCACATGACAGGCTGGGTTGCGATGGTGGCCCGCTGAGAGGCCAAGCTGCCTGGGGGCCTGCAGGCCCCTGAGGGAAGGGCACTGGGGTCTGTGGGTAAGCCGCACTCTCAAGGTTTGTCTGTTCTAGGAAGTCCCTAGGCCTGGTTCCCTTTTAAGGCCAGAGCTCCTGCTTGGTTCCTGGCCCTGGTGACCGCTAGCAAGCCGATTCACATTCTTGGACCTCAGTTTCCCATCTGAGAAAAGAGGATGGGTCTGTTTCTAGGATTCAGTGAGCTGATCTGTGTCCAGGGAAAAGCCAATCTTATTTGTAACATTATTGTTGACCAAAGCCAGTGGCCAGCAGTTCCTGGCACATCATGTATGTCAAGGGGTGGACTTCACCGATGAGGAAGATGGGCCTTGGTGGGGAGCCTGCAGACTTCTCTGCTCTTTGGGGGGCCCCCACCCCATCTCTTCTTCCAACTTTCTCCCCTTCGTTTCCGCTGGAGGACCTCAGGCAAGCTCTCCTTCCCGGGAAAACAGCACCTTTGAGCTGCTCTCAGCCGACCCTGAGCTTATTTTACATTTTACACCATCTCAGTGGGCCGAGGAGCCCGTAATTAGCCTAATAAGGTGCCTGCTGCACACCCGGATGTGCTTAGGCTCAGGCGGCTCCCCAGTGATTTGCCAGATCTCACAGATAAGGCCTTTGCCTGGACAGGTTTCCCCCGCAAAGCACACGGTGCTCGGGTGCGGCCGTAATTGGTGGTGTTTTCCATGCTTTCCCCTTGCAGCTGCGGGAGCCCAGTCCTCACAGGCAGGACTCCCTCCCCAGTGCGTAAATGTTGGGACAGGGCTGCATGGGGACAGAAGGGACCAAATAAGGGCTTCGTTGACCGATGTTTCAAGCAGAGTGGGGAGAAACCTCCAAAGCACAGCCAGCTGCTGACATTTGTGTGCAGTGGCTGGTGGGGAGGCGTGATGAATGGCAGGGAGCCGCTCTGCCCAGGGCCCACCCCACAGCCGGGCCTGTTCCAGGGATACCTCACTGCTGCCGCTCCCCCTACCCACCCAGGGTGCCTGGAACGCCCTCTGGAGCAAGGTCGTACCAGCTCCAGAGCCCCAGCCAGGAGGGGGCAGGCCCAGTACCAGGCCCTTCTGAGCTGCCTTCGCTGGGGCAGGGGTGGCAGGGGGCAGTGCCACGTCAGGAGACCGCAGTGGCCTGGGACTGACTGTGGAGCAGGACCCCAGGTGCCAGAGGGACCAGGCAGGAGGCCAAGGACCAGCAGCCGTGGAGCAGGAGGAACAGGCCTCACCATGGCACGGCTCCTCTCCTGCACTCCCCTCCTGCCCAGGACAACCACTGGTGCGCCGTGTCTGGGGGCTGGGCCCGCCGGCCCGCCCTGCGGCACACAGAACCTCGCCCAGCGGGTCCCTTTGATCCGCCTCCTGGGTGGGGCTGTGTCCTCAGCAACCATTTCCCTGAGACTGCCTGGAAGGCTCAGCCTCACCTGCCCCAGCGTCCTGTGTCCCCAGCAGTCGGAGGTCCCCTCGCTGCCACCCTGGAGAGGAGTGCCTGCTGCCCTAAGGAGGTTGGCACCAGCCGGAGAGGCAGAGCCCAGCCCCCTCGTCTGGTTTACCCAATCCCCTTCCAAGGGGACCTGGGTTGCCTCTGCAAATAGGAGGGGCTCCTCAGCCTGGCAGCTGGTGGGGAGCTGGCAGCTCGTGCTGGGAGCTCACCAGGCAGGGTATTTGAATCCCTGCATTCTCTGGGGTCAGCTGTGCCCCATCACTAGATAATCTCCTTAGCTTCTGAGAGCCAGCGGCCCACACAGGCGTTAGGGCAGCCCCAGGGGATCCTCTGACACCCACTGCTCTTGATCCAGGCCCCCTCTATTCCCAGATGGGGGCCAATGGTGCTGAAAACCACGCAAGTAAACCATGCAAATCACCATCCAAGGCTGGGAGCAACACAGTGGGAGCGGGCGGGCTGAGTCACAGCCGGCTCATGCGGGGTGGGTGTGCTAGGGCGGGGTGCTGCAGGGCCCAGGGCGCCAGGCGCTGGGACGCAGGGTCCTGTGCCCCAGGACCTCCTTGTGTGTTGTTCGGCCTCAGGCCTGTACTGTCCCATGCATGTCCTACCCGGGTCTGCCAGTCAGAGAGGAGCTGAGAGCCTGGCTCTGGGGTCCCGGGCTCTGCCACACTGGGTGCCACACCTCATGTCCCGTCCTCTCTGAGGCCCCTTTGGTGGTTGACTCTTCAGAGCTTTAGCGATCCCTCTGGAATTTGGCACCTGCCTCTCAACCAGGGGCTTCCCACTGCATTGCCCGTGGGGAGGGTGACTCAGACCCCCGGGCTTCCATCAGGGCCGTCTGGCCCCACAGAGGCTGCATACGGTGAGTGGTTCCCAGCTGCCCACCAAGTGCCGGGTTTCGCTCTCTTAGGCCATCCCCAGCCCTCTCTTCTCTCTGGCAGGGGCATTCCCACATGCATTTATGCCCAGGAGCCAGTGGAGTGAGGCCAATGGAGCAGAGAACAACAAAAACCTGCCTCCACTTTCAAGCTTGTATTTTAATTGGGGGAGGGGCAACAGCATCTAAGCATGCATGTCAGGTGGGGATTGTGATGAACAGAAAAAATAACGAAGGGAAGGGGACGCCAGGTGGAGAAAGGGGCACCTGCCATTTTAAATGGCTTGATCAGGAAGGCCTCCTTGGATAGGTGATATTTAAGTAAAGACATGAAAAAAGCCTTGCAGGTGTCTGGGTGAAGAGTTTCCAGGTAGAGAGAGGGGCCCCTGAAGGTCCTGAGCTGGAGATGCCTGGTGGGCCGGAGGGACACCTTCCAAGCCAAGGGGCTGGAGGAAACAGAGGGGTGACAGGCCCTGTAAATGAATATGAAATGTATTTGGTCTTTGTCCCCAATTCCTGACACAGAGCTTCTAAAACCCTTGAAATTTCCAAATGAGTGACAGCAGTGTCTTGTCATTCCTAAGGAGTCCTTTTGAGCCCACCTGAGTCATGCTAATATGATGGCTTAGGGTGGGGCCCTACATCGCTGCATTGCAATATTTCCAGAATCTTTCGCCTGGCTTTAGTGCATCTCCATATCAATAGGTGTTTCCAAGGGTTGGAAAGAAGTAGCCAACTAGATATCAATAGGTAATTACTTAGACAAGCAAGGGCTTATATGGACCGGAGAGGTGGGGTGGAGCTCTCTCTTCTGCAGCTGGGTCGAGAGAGATGCGGAATGACTGCTTGTAAGAAATAAATGGGTTTCTTAAACTTTATTTCTGCCCTTGACTGATTTTGGTTTCAAAGGTATTTTGCCCTGGGATTTTCCCCCTGGAGTGACAAACACTTTTATAATAAACTGGAACTTGTAAGTAAGTGTTTCTCTGAGCTCTGTGAGCTGCTCTAACAAATTAGTTGAACCTGAAGAGGGGGTGTGGGAACCTCTGATTTATTGTCAGTGCATTAGAAGCACAGGTGACAATCTGGACTTGGGATTGGCATATGAAGGGGGGTAGTCTTGTGGGATTCTAGCTCCAGGGAGATGGTGTTGAAATTCAGGTAAATTTGCAGGTCACTCAGTCTGTGTCTGCTGAGAATTGAAGAATTGCTTGGTGGTGTTAGAAAACTTGCCAGAGGCCCCAGCTTGGTTTCTAACTGGATCACTCTGCTATGTAGAGAATGGAGGGGTGGGGGGTGCAGGGGCAGGGAGACCAGGCACAAGGTGGCTACTGGCGAGAGGTGAAGGTGCATGGTGTGTGTGTTTGACAACAGTTGAAGGCTGGCCACACTGAAGGGACCAGTGACTGGATTTGTTGGGTGTGGTGGCATGTGAGAGAAAGAAGGAAGACAGTTTGGCTCTGAAATTTGGGCCTGAGCACCTGGCAGCATGGAGTTGCCATCATCTTATTGATGCCGTCAGGCGACCTTCTGAAGGACACACTGTATTAAATCCAAACCTGACTTGGGAAGATGAAAGAACGTATCCTTTAGCATGCAGAGTCACTCTCCTTTTACTAAGGCACTCTTCTGGTCATTCCAGTTAAGAGTTATTTGAGAGTGCTGCGTGCCTGCTGGGGAGGCCCCTGAGGGGCCAGGAGGAAGCTCGGCCAAGCTGGCCTGAGCGAGGCAGCGCATGGGTGTCAGGAGGCGAAGGAGGTCATGGGCTGCCTACCCTGAGGACAGCAAGGATGACCTGTGGCT
Source organism: Smutsia gigantea (assembly GCA_032199065.1). Taxonomy (NCBI): domain Eukaryota; kingdom Metazoa; phylum Chordata; class Mammalia; order Pholidota; family Manidae; genus Smutsia; species Smutsia gigantea. The sequence continues at coordinate 108,244 of JAVSCE010014748.1, forward strand.
GGAGCCCCCTCCTCCCCCTCTGGATGTAAGGCCCTGGGCCTTGTGTAAGAGCATGTGCCTGGGGGCAGGGACCAGAACTGAATGGATGCCACCTGCGTTGCAAGCCTGGGCTGAGCCCTTCCCATGGGAATTTGATCCTCCTAATACCCCTGCAAGGGAAAGATTATATGCTATGGGCTAAATGGGGGTGTCTTCCCAAAATCTGTAGGTTGAAACCTTACCCCCAATGTGAAGGTATTAGGAGGTAAAGCCTTTAGGGGGTGATGCGGTCATGAGGTAGAGCCCTCATGAATGGCATGAGTGCCCTTACAAATGGACCCTGAGGGCTCTGACACCCCTTCTGCCATGTGAGGACACAGTGAGAAGACAGCCACTCATGAACCACATAGAGAGCTTTCATCAGAGACCAAATTGGCCAGGGTCTTGAGGACTTCCAGTTTCCAAAATTGTGTGAAATAAATAGAAACATTCCCCGATTTATGATGGTTTGACTTAGGATGTTTTGACTTTATAATGGTGTGAAAGTGATATGTGTTCAGTAGAAACTTTTGAATTCTGAATTTCGAGCGTTGATCTTTTCCGGGCTAGTGGTCAGTCCTGCGGTGCTGGACAGCGGCCATGTGGCCCCAGGGAAAAGCACTTGGCCACCACACCGCACCCACGCGACTACTCTGTTTTACACTTTCAGTACGATATGCAATCAATTACACGAGATGTTCACTGTTTTATTATAAAATGAGCTTTGTGTGAGATGAATTTGCCCAACCATAGGCTAATATAAGTGTTCTGAGCACCTTTAAGGTAGGCTAGGCTAGGCTATGATGCTCAGTAGGTTAGGTGTATTAAATGCGTGTTTGACTTGAAAATCCTTTCAACTTCTGACGGGTCTATCGGGATATAAGCTCACTGTAGTCCAGGAAGATCTGTATTGTTTATAGATCACCCAGTTTATTGTATTCTGTTATAGCAGCCCAAATAGGTTAAGATGCTGATATTATCATGTCCATTTTATAAATGAGGAAACTGAAGCTTGGAGATGGAGGGCTTGAGCAGGCCACACTCCTGGAAGGCAGTGCTGGGGTCTGAACTCAGCCGTCTAGCTCCCAGTTCCCTCTCCTTCCTCTGGCTACACAGCCTGTCTGTTCCTCTGAGTCCAAATGGCCCTTTTGCTTGAGGCCGGGCCAGAGCCGCATGAGCCCAGCTTGTCCTGGCATCTGACCAGCAGCATGTTCTCCCAGCACCAAAGAGCTTCTGGAGAAGTGAAAGCGGGCAAGTCCTGAGTTGAAAGTGGCTTCTCTAAGTCTGATGTGAAAGCCATGAGATAGGAAGGATAAGAGAAGGACAAGGACACTGGAGCCTCCTGTCCTCATGTAGGTATTCAATCCATAAGCAATGACCTTCTCTGAGCTGGGCACTGGGCGTGGAGCAGTGGGTCTGTCCATCAGGACACAATTGATGACCCCAAACCTCAGTAGCTGGAAACAAAAGGGCTTGTTTTTCACTCCCACCTTATGTTCCGCATGAGCGACAGAAATGGCATTTCCATGAGTGCTTTCAGAACAGCGGACTGCAGTGAATGCTGCTGCACGTCGTTTCCACTCAGGCTGCACCCCCAAAAGCAAGCTGCATGGCCATGTGTGATTTCAAGGGGGCAGCAAAACACACTGGAGAGGCAGGAGGAATGATGTTCGGCAAGAGAAAGGATGCCATTTCTGTTGCTGATGAGCTCCCTGAAACACAGCAGCTTAGATCACTTTATTACACTCCTGCATGTGTGGGCCAGGATCCTACAGCAAGGAAAGCTAGGGTCTTCCTGTGGCCTCTAGGCCTCACTTGGAGGACCTCAAGGCTGAGGGACCCCCAGGCTTGGGGCTGGAGTCATCAGAAGAGTCACGTCTCCCATGCCAGCTGGGACTATAGTAAGAAACCGACATGTGGCCTCTGGGCACTTTGGCTTCCTTACAGCATGGTGGCTGCATCTCAAAGGGGAGTGTCCCCAGAGAGCCAGACAGAAACTCTATCATTTGTGACCTTGCCTCCTCAGAAGTCAAATAGCGTTACTCACCCCAGAGTGACACCCTGTCTGATTCAGGCAGAGGGAATGTAGCCCCTTTCTTTCTGCAGGGGGTGGTTAGAGCTGGTTGCAGGAAAGGCACATCTGATAGGGGAGCCAGTTGTTGCTGACTTTGGAAAATGCAATTCACCCCAGAGGAGAGGTGGAAGGTGGGTGAGTAGCTCTTACGTCTACTACAGTGGGGAAGGTGCAGTATGCCCAGGATACAACTGCTGACCTCAGCACAGGCAGTTTCCTCAAGGTGCTCTCAGAATGATCATGCTCAGAGCCAGCAGGCAGTGCAAAGAAGGGCAAAGATGGCCAGGCTGTGAGCCACAGACATGAGTTCAACTCCTGGCTCTGTAGCTCCCCAGCCTCTCAACCCTGAGTGGGTACTTGGTCCCCGTGTTGGAGAGACCTCAGTGCAGAGAGATGTGCCTCTGCTGTCCTCTGAAAGGTGAGAAAGGGATAGTGGCTGGACCTGTGACACAGGGGCCCTGTTTCAGCGGGCAGAGGGAGAAACCAGTACTTTGGGACACCTCATTCACCATGGAGACAGGCCCATGTCCTACAGGTGACCCTGTATAACAAAGGCTCCGGAAAGGCAGCTCCAGTCCAGGGAGGAGGGAAGCCTTAATGCGGGAGAAGAGGGGACTGAGCCTAAATGTCCCCGTCTGAAGTGGCACCCAGTGCTATAGCAGGCCCTGGACCCAGGGCGGTCACATTTTCCTGGTGGCTGGTATGGATAAGGAGCTGTCTCCCCAGCTGTGGCCACTGCAGGAAGCCCAGGGTGGAGCTGGGGAAGGCAGGCCCAGCGTTCACAAGCACGTCACTAACCACGCACTTCTTCAGCTCATTAGCCTGGAATTCTTTCTACTGGGGCAGGCCCTCCCCTGGGATGCACAGACTGCTCTGGCTGAGCCAGCAGCGGTCACTGGGGCCTTATCCAAACATGAGATGTGAAAATGTGGAAAAAAATACTTTGGAAAATGTTTGCATTGGAGGGCTGGGTGAAGGTACTAGTGAATTGTTTTCTTCTTTCAAAGCAGCCCGGCTAGCAAACTGGTTCCTGCAGCACTGAGGCGCAGGACGCAGCTCCCCTGGGACCCAGCAGGAAGAGCAGATGAGAGGAAGGGCGGGCTGCGCAAAGACCTTGGGAAACAAGTTGTTTTCCAGCCACTTTAGCTCCATGGCTCTGTTGCCGGTTCAAACTCCCTTGACCCCCATACCGTTTGAGGACAAATATGTCCCTGATTTTTTTCACTGTATTTTCTACTCTGAACCAATGTGGGCGAGAGCTTTCACTCCGGGCTAGGTAACACTGGGTGATGTATTGAAAATCAAAGGCTACAGTGAAAATGGGTGTCCAGCAAATAATTAATGGAACATTAACTCTGGCCCCAGAATACTTGTCTGCAGACAGAAAAAACATTGCACAGGCCTTGAAGACCCAGAAAGCGTGTCTTGGTGCATTTGGGCTGCGGTAACAAAATAGCACAGACTGAGTGGCTTATTAATGCAGAAATTTATTTTTCATTCTTCTGGAAGCTGGAAGCCTGAGATTAGGGTACCAGTGTGGTTGGGTGAAAGCCCTCTTCTGCGTGGCTGACCACTTATTGTGTCCTCACTTGGTGGGGAGGAGGGTCTAGGGAGCTCTTTGGTCCTCTTATATAAGAGCACAAGCCCCATAATGAGGGCTGCACCCTCATGACCTAAGCACCTCCCAAAGGCCCCGCCTCCCAAAGGCCCCGCCTCCTAACACGATCACATTGAACGTCCAGATTTCAACATGTGCATTTGGGGTCAGGCACAAACGTCCAGACCATAGCAAAGGGGGTGATGAATGAGTAGATCATTCTAACCTGTGGACTGTCTTCCTGAGCGTCCATGATGTGCAGGCCACTGGCGGGAGTAAAATCACCAAGAGGACATGACACCTGCCTGGGTTCCCTCTGCAGACCCCACCATATATGCTCCTTCCTTAATAATGGAATCCTTGATTTTGAGCTTGGCACATGGCTTTCGGGGCTGTTTCTGGCCAATGGGGTGCGAGCAACAACATCCTAAGAGATTTCAGTCCAGGAATTGGCTTTAAAAGGAGTAAATGAGCTTTTCCTCCCTCTTTCTCTTTCTGCTGGCTGGAATGTGGACATGATGGCTGGAGCTGGAACCATCATCAGTAGGTGGTCTTGGGAATGGAAGCCACACATCTATGAACCAGGGATAGATGGCGTCTGAGCCCCCACGTTCTGCAGCCTCCCTGTCAGACAGTCCTACCTCCCATGGTGAGTAAACTGCTGCCTTGTTGAAGTCACTATTGTTTTAGGGTATCTTTCACCCAGAGCCAAAGACAGTCCTAACTGATACACCACTCTCAGAAGCACTTATAGTCAGTTATGTTTCTCATGCAATAGTGAGCCGATGGCTATAAATAATCTCTTTGGACTGGAGCACCATAGCTAAACTAAGGCAGTTTATTGGTGAGATGACCCTGGTCTTGTTGGGGAGGAGGCCTTCTACACACAGACCTGTTACTATGAGTATGGTGATAACCGTGTGTGTCCAGGACTTACAGACACACCACATGAAGAACTGTACCAGCTGAGGTGTTCAGAGGGCAGACTGAGCACCCTTTTACTTCTCTCCCCCTCCCAAGTCTCCTGGAAATGGCAGCAGAGCATTATCCAAGCTGACCCAAGAAGATGGTAGTGGCGTAGGTGAGTATTAGGGGGCTCATGACTTTTATGGATTTCCAAAAATTAAACAACAGGCATGATCCTGTTAATTAAACCTAAGGAAGAGAATGCAGCCCAAAATATGTGAGAAGGCAACTTGGATAGAGGTGTTAGCCTTCCTGAGCACCTGGAAATCTGCGAGCTCAGAGTCAGAAGTTTGAGAATAGCGTGGGCCAGGGGCATTACTAGGGGGAAAAGAAAGATTGTCTACAGAACAGTGAGGTGAGCAATCTGCTTGCCTCCAGCCCCAGGTGTCACCGTGAGATGAGCAGTGCTGTGTTTGCACTTGGAAATGACCTTGGGAGGAGGCTTAGCACCCACCAGAATAAAGCCCTCATTAGTCAGGTCTTTTTGTGGGGTGAGGAGCCCAGCACCCTCTAGTGAGGGCTGCCAGTTAACTATGAGTCATCCTGTGTGCAGAACTCAGGCCAGCCTTCCCGGGAAGGGGTGAGGCCTGCTGAATAAACAGACCCTGGAACCACAGACGGAACCCTTGCCAGCTGTCTATACGCATCAGTCTTTCATTTGTATATGTAAACAGGCAACCAAGGGAACAGTCACAAGACAGAAAGAGCAGATGAACAAAGGTAACAGCTGTCCCAGGACGACGTAGACAAAAAAGGCAATGAGGAAACCTAAAATCATAATTAACATCTCAGAGATATTTGAGGAAGTATTGCATTCACAAAACAAGAACAGGAAGCATAGAGAAAGGAAAAATATGAGGGGCCAAGAAAAAGTTCCTAGGAATTAAAAATATGATTGTCCAAAAGAAAAATAAATCAGGAGAAGGATTCGAAAATATAAAGAAATGTCCCAGACTTTAGGGCAAAAAGACAAAAAGATAAAGAACATGGAAAGTTAGGAGCTATGTAGCATTAGTCAGGGTGTCCAAAACATGTCAATGGGAGTTCAGAAAGAATGAATAGGGGAAAAAATGATGGGTGAGTATATTGGTCCCTATACACCTAACAAATATGGCTTAAAACCATACAGATTTAGTCTCTTTCAGTCATGGAGGTCAGAAGTCCCACAATGATGGTGTCAGCAGAGCTGGTTCCTTCCAGAGGCTCTAGGAGACAGTCCGTTTCCTTGCTTTTTCCAGCTGCCAGAGGCCACCTGCACTCCTTGGCTCATGGCCCCCTCCTTCGTCTTCAAGGCCAGCTGCGTACATCTCCAGGCCTCTCTCTGACTGTGGCTCCTGCTCCCGTCGCTGCAGTGCCCTCTCTCCCTCGGCTTCTGCTGCTACATCACCTCCTCTGATTCTGACCCTGTCGCCTCCCTTTTATGAAGACTCTCATGACGATGTCGGGCTCACCAGGCGAATCCAGGCGAATCTGCCCATCTCAATATCCTTAATTACATCTGTAGAGTCTCTTTTCCATGTAAAGTAACATATTCACAGGTCCCAGGGATTAGGATATGGACACATTTTTGTGGGCAGGGCCACTATTCTGTTGAACAAAGTAGGAAATAAAGAAATGGGGAGGAGCGGGGAGAACCTCCAAGAGCTAAAAACCAGGGAAAATTTTTAAATTAAAAACTTCCTGAGTTCCTTAATAGGATGATTGAGAAAAGATTAACACTTGGGTTTTTTCTACTTCTTGGAAAAATAAGAAGAAAATCCTAAAGGCTGCCTGGAGAGGCAGGGAGTGCAGGTCGTTGGCAGAGAAAGGAGCAAAGCATGATGGTGTGCCAACAGGAAATAGAAGACTTCCTTCAAGGTTTGAGAGAAAATTAATCTGACCCTGCAATTAAGAGAAAATAATCTTTCTATATATATAAGAAAAGATTCTGAACATTAACCTCCTGTGGACTTAGTCTGAGAAAGTATACCTTGAGATGTATCCTGGCCACAAGAAAATGGAAATCAAGAAAAAGGAAAATAAGGGCTTCCCCAAACTGTAGAACTAAATCAGTACTACAGTGAAATGAATTCTAAACCAGGAATGACTCAATATTAGGAAATCTGCACTTAAAATTAAACACACTAATAAGTTGAAGGAAAAAAAATTATATGATTATCTCCACAGATGCCAAGAAAACCTCTGAAAAAATTCAACAGCCATTTGTACTTAAAGTCTTGAAAGAATGCATGGAGTCTTCCTTACCATGATAAAATATATACATCTCAGTCCACAGCCCATGATTGACTTAATGTGGAAGCACTAGAAACATTCCTACTAAGGTTGAGAACCAGGCAAGGATACTTTACACTTTTCTGCTAGGACTTGACATATTGCCAATGCAATCAGGTAAGAGAAAACATTTGAAAAAGAAGCAGGACTATCTCTGTTTGCAGATGCCAAAACAATACACCTGGAAAACCCTAGAGGCTTGTTGGTCAAACCACCTCAAAGAATGAAAGAATTCTATAAGACAGCAGGTTATAAAATTAACATACAGGAACTTATGACATTAGAAATAACATAACATTTGTACATATGTATAAGGTTGAAAGATGAGAGGGATTCTATCAGGTACTCACAGGAAGGACTGCAGAAATTCCTGAGAAGGCTTCTGAGTGGTGCAGGCCACTTCTGCCCACCTTCCTAACCCTCACTCCCACCCACATGCAAAGCCCTTTAAACTTAAAATCCAGCAGCAACTGGAGCAGGGCTACAAAACAGTGTGACCCCTATGGAACTGCTTACAGATGGTTAAGGGAATAGAAACAAAATCTTTGCTTCTTGGGAAAGGGCAGGAAACTGTTGGGCCCAGTAGTATAGCTCGAGATGGTGCAGGAACAAGACACATCCTCAAGCCCCAGGGACCCACTGCTTGCTAATACTGAGGCTTAATTGTAACATCGGAGAATATCTCCATGCCCGCCACCACCTGGCTAAGAAGCACCCAATAAAAATAGCAGTGGAGTACTGCTGAGGAAGCTGCAAGGGGCAGATGTCCTTAAGGTGCAGTACTGAGAACTCAAAGCTGAGGGTGAAGCAGACAGTGAAGTAAAACGTCTAGCAAAATAGCTCTCACCCTAAACACAAGGTATCAGTAGAAGAATTTAAAGCCTGTTATGCAATGAGAGTAACCAGGGCGATGCTGAACCTCAGACGTAGCCCAACGTCTGATTTGATGAATGGAACCCCTAGCAGAAAGAAAGGTATGCTCATTTCCAAGCATACAATAGATCCACCTCATCCTCTACTATCTAATGTCTGTTTTTTAAGCAAAAGGCTGTGAGCCATATGAAAGGTCAAGAAGAAAAGTATCCAGTTCAAAGAGACAAAGCAATCAACAGCCCAAACTCAGATCTGATACAGATGTCAGAACTATCTCGTAGAGAATTTAAAATAATGATGATCAATATACTAAAGGCTCTAAAGGAAAAGCTAGCAACACTCAAGATCAGATGGGTAATGAATGTTAGCAGAGAGACGGAAACTACATGAAAAATCGAACGCAAATACTAGAAATGAGAAACACAGACACAGATGGAGAGTGCCTTCAATAGGCTCGTCGACAGGCGAGATACAGCTAAGGTAAGAATCAAGGTGGACTTGAACGTCAATTAAAATATGATGAGGAAAAAAGAGTAAAAAACAAACAGTACATCCAGGCTGGGGGGACAATAACAAATGATCTAACATACATTAATGGAATCCTAAAAGGAGAAGAGAAACAGAATGGGGTGAAGAAATATTCGAAAAATATTGGCTAATATTTTTCCAAAATTAAGAACAGATACCAAATCATAAATCCAAGAAGCTTAGAGAACAGCAATAGGATACATGTGAAAGAAAGAGGGAAAGGGGTGAGGGGGAAAGGAAGACAGAGAGAAAAGGAAGGAAGGAAAGAAGGAATGAATAAATAAATCAATCACACTTATGCATGCCATGCAAATTACTGAAAAGGAAAACAAAGAAGAAATCTTCCAATAAAGAAAACTGAATGCTCAGATGTGCTTGCTGATGGCTTCTACTAAGCATTTAAGGAAGAAATAATACCAATTCTGCACAATCTCTTCCAGAAGGCAGAAGAGGAGGAAACATTTCCCAACTCATTTTATGAGTCCAGTGTTCCACTGATACCAAATTGAGACAAAGACAGTGCAGACTGATATCCCTCATGATTATAGATACAACAATCATCAATAAAATATTAACCAGTTAAGGCCAGCAATATATAAAGACAAGAATACATTACAACCCAGTGGAATTTATCCCAAGAATGCTAGGCTGGATTAACATTTGAAATTTGATCAATGTAATTCATAAACTTTTCTTTAAAAGAAAACTGTATGATCTTCTCAATAGAAGTATAAAAAGCACTTTACAGTATTCAGCATCCATTTATGATGAAAACACACTCTCAGTAAACAAGGCATAAATAGGATCTTTCCTTATTTTTAATTGGAATATAGTTGACATACAATAAAATCACTATATTGTATATCTGAAACCAATACAAAGAGGTCATGTGCAAAAATAACTAAAGCTAGCATTATACTTAATTATGAAAGACTGAAATGAATCTACCCTAGGATCAGAAAGCAAGCATGTGTTCCGTTACTACCCATAGATTGCACTGGACATCCTAGCCAGTGTAATGTGACAAAAGAAGAAAGAAAAGGAAAGGAAAGAAAGGAAGAGAGGGAAAGAAGGGAGGGAGGGAGGGAGGGAGACAGGAGGGAGGAGGGAGAAAGAATAAAAGATGTTTAGGTTGTAAAGGAAGAAATTTCCTTTATTAACAGATGACATGATTGTATATGTAGAAAAGTCCAAAGAATCTGAAAAAAACCACCTCCAAAACAAAACAAAGCCTTCTGCAATTAATACAGGAGTTTAGCTAGGGTATAAGATACAAATTCAATATACAAAAATCAATTGTATTTGTGTATACTAGCACCAAACAATTGGAATTTAAATTTAAAAAATTACCATTTAAAAAAGCACACAAAAAATGAAGTACCTAGATCTAAATGTGTGCATTATTTAAATACTGAAAACTATAGAATGTTGATGAAATATGTCAATGAAGACATAAATGGAGAATTATACCATGTCCGTGGATTGGAAGCTTCAATAATAGGCTTTCAGTTCTCAACAAACTTATTTATAGGTTCAATGAAATCCCAACTAAACTCCCAAAAGGCTTTGTTATATATATTGACAAACTGATTCTAAAATTAAAAGTAAATGTAAAGGAACTAGATTAAGTACATAGCTTTGTAAAATAAGAGCAAGATTGGAGGAATAACATTACATGAATTCAACACTTATTTTAATGACAGTAATTAAGATAGTATAGTATTAGAATAAAGTTAGAAAAATAGATCAACATAACAGAATAGATAATCTAAAAGTAAACCCATACATAAATACATAGTCACTTACTATTTGACAAAGTTAAAAAGACAATTCAGTGGAGAAATGATAGTCTTTCAGTAAATAGTGTTGCAACAAAAGAATATTCATGTGCAAAAAAGAGAATTTTGATCCATAAATTGTACCTTGTAGGATCTTTAATTCAAAATGGACCAGAGATCTGCATATAAAACCAAAAACTTTAAAGCTTGTGGGAGAAAACACAGGAGTAGATCTTTGTTACTTTGGGTCAAAGTTTTCCTAGACATCACACCAAAAGCGTGATTCATAAAAGAGCAGCCCAAGAAGATCTGCCTCTAGCATGACAGCCTGAGGAGCTCCTGAGTCATTGCTCAGTGAAAGTGATGAAAATTATTTAAAGAGCAACCATTCAGAGTCTCTGGAAATGGTCCTGAGAGCAAACAAAGAAGCATCTAAAAAATATGGTAAGAAAGGTGAGAATTGAAAAGTGGCATGTGAACTATGAGGGCTCCCTTTTATCTCCCCTCTGGAGACTCTCTTCCAGACCGCTACAGCCAAGAACATGCTCCATCTACCCCCAGCTCCCAGCCAGAGGGCTTTCTTCCAGGAAAGGACAAGAGGTCAGCATTCCTCATCTTGCCCCAGCTGCCAGTTGCTGAGGGTAGTCCTGAGCAAATGTGCTCAAGAAGTGGGGGCTCCATTCTTGAACCAAGTCCCCACTCATGGTGTTGAGGCTTTACCTTGGGGATGGCACACTGAAAACACTGGGGCCTAACTCGCCCTTTTTCTGTTTTGTAAGGTGGTGATGCTGAGATGCAATCACAGCACCACAGGTTGCTGCCTTCCCCTTTACCAAGCACTCAGCTCTTAGAACAGGGATATCTCTCACTTTAGATTAAAGACACAAACAGATAGACAGTGAAGGATGGAAAAAGGTGTATCAAGCAAACAGCAATGACAGGAAAGCTGGAGTGATTATAGTAATAGCAGAAAAACCGACTTAAAAAGTATTGTTGAAGATACAGAAGGACATTTTATAAAGGTCAATTAATCAGGAAGTTAAAGCAATTATAAACAGTCAAAATGGACAAAAATGAAGGGAGGAACAGACAATTCAACAATAGTTGGGAATTTCAATACTCCATCATCGCTGATGGATAGAGCAATTGAATAGAAGATCAAAAAAGAAATAGAGGATTTGAGCAACATTACAGACCAACAAGACCTAATGGATATCTACAGAACACTCCACCCAATTACAACAGAATATTTGTTCTCAAATCACATGGAACATTCTCTGGGATACACCTCAATAATTTAAAAGGATTGATATCATATAAAGCTTTTTCTCTGACACCACAATGGAATGAAATTAGAACTCAATAGCAGGGAAAATATTTGGGAAGCTCACAAATACATCAAATACATGGAAATTCCACAATATACTCTTAAAGGTAAGATAGAAAATACTTTGAGATAAATTGAAAATAAATACACAAAATTCCAACACTAGTAAGATGTAGCTAAAGCAGTGCATAGAGGGAAACTAATAGCTACAAATGCCTGTGTTAAGAAAGAAGAAAGATCTTAAATCAATAATCTAACCTTACACCTAGAGACACTGGAAAAAGAAGAGCAAAATAAACCTAAAGGAGACAGAAGGAAGGAAATAATAAAGGTCAGAACAGAAATTAGTTAAATAGAGAATTTAAAAACGATCGAGAAAGTTGATGTAAACAAAAGCTGGTTATTTGAAAAGATCAGCAAAGTTGACAAACTTCTAGCTAGATCAACTAAGAAAACAAAGAGAAGACTCACGTTATTAGAATAAAAAATCAAAGAACATTATTACTGACTTTATGGAAATAAAAGATTGTAAAGAAATACTCTGAACAATTGTGAGCCAACAAATTAGAGAACTTAGATGAAACTGACAAACTCCTACAAAAACACAAACTAATAAAACTGATTCAAAAAGAAATAGATCTTCTGAATACACCTATAGCAAAGAGATCAAATTAGTAATAAACAAACTACCTGTAAAGAAAATCCTAGGCCCAGATTACTTTAGGGCTGAATTCTACTGTCTTAGTTTGTTCTGGCTATTATAACAAAATACCACAGACTGGATGGCTTAAAAACAACAGAAATTTATTTCTCACAGTTATGAAGACTGGAAGTCAGAGATCAGAGTGTCAGCATGGTTGTGTGAGGCCTTTCTCTGGGTTGTAGACTTTTCTTTATATCCTCACGTGGTAGAAGGGGCACAGGGAGCTCTCTTGGGTTCTTTTATAAGGGCATTGATCGATTCACGAGGGCTCTGCCTTTTCACCTCCCCAAAGCCCCACCTCCTAATATCAACACATTGGGCATTAATATTTCATCATATGTAATTTTGGGGGCAACAAGCATTCAGACCATAGCATCTCCCAAACATTTAACGGAGAGTTAATACCAATTCTTCACAAACTTAGAAAAAGTTTAAGAGGAGGGGACACTTTCTAATTCATTATGAGCTCAGTATTACCTTTACACAAAAACCAGACAGCACATCATGAGAGAAGAAAACTAGATCAGTATCTCTCATGAATACAGAAGCAAAAATCCTCAAGTAAATAATAGCAAACCAAACCTAGCGACACATAAAAATAGTTATATGCAGTGACCAGATGAGATTTATTCCAGGGATGCAAGGTTGTTTTAACATCTGAAAGTGAGTTAATATCAGTAGACTAAAAATCAAAAATCACATGAACATCTTTAAAATCATTTGCCAAAATCCAACACCCCTTCATGACAAAAATACTCAATAAACTAGGAATGGAAGAGAATTTCCTCAGTCTGATAAAGGCATTTATGCAACACTCACATCAGAGCATCATAGTTAACAGTGGAAGATTCTATGCTTTCCTCCTAAGATCAGGAACAGAAGAAGGATGTCTACCCTATGCATTTCTATTCAACATTATACTGGAGGTTCTGGTTCTAGCCAGGGAAATTAGGCAAGGAAAAGAAAAAGCATCAAGATGGAAAGGAAGAAGTAAAATTATCTGTTTTCAGATGACATGATCTTATGCATATAAAATCCTAAAGAAAACCTGTTAGAACTAATTAATGAATTCAGCAAAATGGTAGGGTACAAAGCTAACACACACAGATCAGTTGCACTTCTTAGTTATTGTTAGCATCTACTAACAATGAATGATCCAAAAGGGAAGTGAGGAAAACAATCCCACTCACCATACCATCAAAAATAATAAAATACTTAGGAATAAACTTAACCAAGGAAGTATAAGACTTGTACATGGACAAATATAAAACATTGCTGAAGAAATTAAAGAAGACATAAATAAATGGAAAGACATCCTATATTCATGGACTAGAAGAATCATTAGTGTTAGAATGTCCATACTATTCAATGAAATCTACAGATTAGTGCAACTGCTATCAAAATCCCAATGACATTTTTCAGAAATAGAAAAAAAATCATAAAATTTATATGGAATCTCTAAAGATCCAGAATACCAAAAGCACTATTGTGAAAGAAAGAAAAATAAAAAAGCTAGAGGCCCCATATTTCCTGGTTCCAAAACATATTACAAAGTCACAGTAATCAAAACAGTATGGTATTAGCATAAAGACAGACATATAGACCAAAGAAACAGAATAGAGAGCCCTGAAATAAATCTTCACATATATGATCAAATTATCTTTGGTAACAGTGCCAAAGTTACAAAATGGGGAAAGAAAATTCTCTTCAACAAATGGTGTTGGGAAAGCTGGATATCCACATGCAAAAGAAAGCAGCTGGACCCTTGCCTTACCCAATATACAAAAATTAACTCAAATGGATTACAGACCTAAACATAAGACCCAAAACTATACAACTCCTAGGAAAAAACATAGGTGGGAAGCTTCATGACATTGGACTTGGCAATGATTTCCTGGGTGTGACACCAAAAGCACAAGGCAACAAAAGCAAAAATAGAAAAGCAAGACTACATCAAACTTACAAACTTCTTCACAGCTAAGAACACAATCAACAGAATGAAGGACAACCTACCAAATGGGAGAAAATATTTTGCAAGCCATATACCTGATAAAGGGTTAATACTGAGAATATATAAGCAATCCCTACAACTCAACAACAAAAAAATAAATAACCTGGTGAAAAATGAGCAAAGGACTTCAATAGACATTTCCCCAAAGAAGATACACAAATGGCCAATAAGCATATGAAAAGATGCTTAACATCACTAATCATCAGGGAAATGCAAACCAAAACCACAATTAGATATTACCTTAACACCTATTAAGATGGCCACTATGAAAAATCAGAAAATAAGTGTTAACAAGGATGTGGAGAAATTGTAACCCTTGTGCACTACAGAAAACAGTGTAGTGGTTCCTCAAAAAATTTAAATGAGAATTATCATGTAATCCAGTAATCTTGGATATATATCTAAAAGAATTGTTAAGAGGATCTCAGATATTTGCACATCCACTTTCATCATAGCATATTCACTATAGCCAATCTAAATATCTGTGGACAGATGGATGGATAAAATATGGTGTATACATATAATGGAATATTATTCAGGCTTAAGGGGAAAAAAAGTAAATCCTGTCATATGCTACAAAATGGATGAACCTTGAGGACCTTATACTAAGTGAAATAAGCCAATCACAGAAGAATACTATTTGACTCCACTCATATGAGGTATGTAAAGTTTTCAAACTCTTAGAAACAGAAAGGATGCTGGTTTTTCCAGGGGCTGGCAGGAGGGGGGAAAAGGGGGAATTGTTCAGTGGGTACAGAATTTCAGTTTTGCAAGATGAGAAAGCCCTAGAATTCTGTTGCTCAAAATGTGCATATAGTTAACAGTACTGTACTGTACAATTAAAAATGGTTAAGATGGTAAATTTTATGTTATGTGTTTCTTAACACAACAAAGAAAATCAAATCCCTTGGATACTTGTACAATGTGTAGAGTTTAAGAAAGTGTAAAATTTTTTTTAAATGTTAAAGAGATCTAAGTATTTGAAGGATTTAACCATGTTTGTGGTTGTGAAGGCTGAGTATTTTAAAGGTCAAATCTCCATAAATTGATCTATGGATTTAATGTTATCTTCACCAAAATCCCAACAGGATTTTTTGGTGGAACTTGAGAAACTCATTCTAAATTTTATATGGGAATAGCAAGAACCAAAAATAGCCAAGATATTCATGAAGTATTAGAAGAAAGTGGGAAGATTTGCCCTACCAGATTTCAAACTTATTTTAAAACAAATTCTGATAATGTGTTACTGGTCAACAGGCTACATCATTTGCAGGACCAAGTCAAAAATGAAAATGCAAGGCCTCTTGTTCAAAATTATTAAGAATTTCAAAACAACAAGAGGAGAATATTAAATCGAGTGAGGCCTCTTCTGAGCATGGGGCTCTGTATGACTGCACAGGTGGCAAGCCCATGGATTTGATCCTGATTATTGGCTGAAAAATATAAACTAAACCATTGGATCAGAATAAGGAGCCCAGAAACAGGGCCAGACAAACAAATTCATCTGATTTATGACAAAAGTGGGCACCACAGAGCAGTGGGGAAAGGGCAGTCTTTTCAATAAATGTTTCAAATTTGTTGTCTGGGTGGAAAAAGTGTAGACTTATAAAGATGAAAAGTCCTTAAAAAGGAAGGAAATTCTGACCCAAGCTATAACATGGTTGGACCAAATGAAATAAGCCAGTCACAAAAAGACCAATGTTAGGTGAGTCTACCTGTAGGAGGTTCCTAGTAGTCAAACTCAGAGACAGAAAGTAACCTGGTGGTTTCCAGGCTGGGAGGAAGGGGAGAAGGGAGGGTCATTGTTCAATGAGAACAAAGTTTCAGTTTGGGAAGATGAGAAAGTTCTGGCAATGGATTGTGGTATAGGTTGCAGAACAATGTGAGTGGACTTACTGTCACTGAATTGTACACTGAAAAATGATTTAAACAGTAAATTTTATATTATGTGTATTTTAACACAATTTAAAAACGGAAAGCAAACACTCTAGCTGTAGGAGAAAATATACAAGCATAACTTCATGAACTTGGCCTAGAAGAAGGTCTCTGAAACAAGCTCCAAAAAGCGCTAGTGGTAAAGGAAATGTTTGATTATTTTTATTCATTAGAATTAAGAAACTTTTCTTTAAGAAACAATACTATTAAGAGAGTTGGCAACCTCATCTTGACTCCCCACTCCAGAATTGTAAGAAATAACTGTTGTTTTAGCTGCAAAGTCCATGGTATCTTTGTTATAGCAGCCTGAATCGATGAGGATGACTCCCAAATGGAGACAACAGAAAGGTGCATCCACAGTAGAGTGGACTAAGAAAAAATGTATATTCATATAATGGATTCTGTACAGCAGAAACAGAATGAGTTGCGGATGCATATAACAACATGGTTCAATCTTCAAAGCCCGTCATATTGAAAGACGCTAGTTCTAAAACCATGCATGTGCCGCACTCACATTACACAGACATGCAGATTCGACCTTATCCTTTAAGGACACCTCCTATGTGGCAAACTATGGAGCCGTTTAAGCAAGTGCTTCCTCAGAATGGCAGATGGCGGCACTCCTAGGAGGGGGCAGGAGGGAGGAGAAACAGGACTGGGTTGCATCTGAGGGCGGTGGGCTATAGGGGTTTGCTTCACAGTAACTTGCTAAATTGAATATTTATATTTTGAACACTTTTTAGATGTGTGTTTCACAATAAAGAGGAAAAAGAGAGAAGGGAGGAAAGAAATTTAGTGTAAGTATGAAAACTCTTTCATGTAGTTTTGCTGAAGAAAGAAGCTTACTGGTGGAAGAGGAAGTAGAGTTGAGGTTTTTTTTTTTCCTGCTTCTTTTATGTTTTTAATGGCCTTTTCCCCCACTCCACCTCACCCTTGTCCTCTTGCCCCGGCAGACACGGACCACCTGACCACTGCTCTCTTCACTGTTTCTCAGGCTGACGTGGCCTCTGACCTACACAAAGGGTCTGCGGGCAGCCGGACCAGACCTGATTCTCCTGCTAGGGGACATATTTTCATTTCCTGCTTCTTCATGTGCAAGGTTCTTTTAACTGGCTGCTAGGCATTGTACATTTTGCCATTTTGGATGCTTG
The DNA here is from genome assembly GCA_032199065.1 of Smutsia gigantea. Classification (NCBI taxonomy): domain Eukaryota; kingdom Metazoa; phylum Chordata; class Mammalia; order Pholidota; family Manidae; genus Smutsia; species Smutsia gigantea. Next base: position 125,476 of record JAVSCE010014748.1, read on the forward strand.
ATATTTTTGTAAGCTTGTCAATATATTTTAGTTTGTTTCTAAGATGCAATTAAATTCCTTAGAAGTCATTAGATCTTTCTGGGTCTTGCTTTTATGATTAGTCAGGTGGGTTTGGAGCTGCTGTGGGTCTAGGCTTACGCATCTGGGCTAATGACTGAGTACTCTGTCTATAACACCCAGTGGGTCCTGAGGGCCCAGTCGGGCTGGGAGGGGCCCCAGGGAGGCACCAGGCACCTTTCTCTACTCTCTCAGATTGGTCTGCAGTGGCTGATTCTTGAGGGGACCCTCTGTGGGTCGCTGTTGTTCCTTCCTGGCAGCAGTCTCCTGTTCGGTCCTCTGTTCTGGAAACACTAGCTGCCTTGCTCCCCCTGGGTCTCTAGATCCGTCTCCTGAACTTGAGGCGTCTCCTCTACTCCACCAGGTTCCCACGTCTGCTCTTAGCCTGTAAATGCCTGTAGGCTGTCGTAGGCTCACCCTGTTCGTTTTCTACCTCCTGGGGACCACTGCCCTCTCTGGCCTGATGTCCTGTTGCTCACCCAGCTTGTCTGGTTGTGTTATTAGCTTCATATACCTCTGGCCCCTGCTACTCCATTCTGGGTGGGAGGGGAAGGCAGAGAGGGCTGGTTTTAAAGTGGGAGTGATGACAGCATGGCCCACTCACAGGAGCAGTCTGATAGGAATGAAAAATAATGATGCAGAGGAGGGAGAACCGGGGAGAGATGTCCCTGAGTGGATGGGGTGGGGGTTGTACCAGCAAAGGGTGGGCTCTACTCGGGACAGAGGGCTTTGTGAGCCCTTGGTCTGCATGCAGCTCTGCCCCTGTGTGGCTGGAGGAGGGCTGGCAAGGAACAGCCTCTCAGGCTCTGTGCAGTGGACCTTGGCCCCAGGCCAGTCCCTGGCGGCCTCAGTGTGGCCACCCCCTTGATGCTCCGGCTCCTGGGGCAGGGTGTGCCGTCTGCCCTCTGCCGGGAGAGTCTCCTGCCCCTACACCACCAGGACACACAGCATTTCTCTCTCTTTTTTTCAGCACCTGCTATACCCAGGCAAGTCTGAAGGCACCAGGGAAGATGGAGGGGGACTGACTAGCCCTGCTCTGAGCAGAGGATGAAAGGCCTGTTATCACCATGAGCACCAGTATGCTCGGTGCCCTTGGTGTTGATGGAGCCGGTGGTACTGTGTCCAGGCTCGGCATTTTGCACCCCTTGCTGGCAGCTCTGATTATTCCCATTCTACAAGTGGGGAAAGGAGGTTCAGAGATTTGAACTTTAATCGGCTTGCTTAGGCTCCCATTGCTGGACATTAGCTGCTGATGTGGTGAGATGCACGGTCAGCCCCAGCAAGGCAAAGGCAGGGAAGGCGTGCAGAGGAGGTGGTGCTGACCTGGGCTCTGGGAAAAGGCAGTACTTGGACAGAGGACAGGGAGAAAGGGCAGAGAGCAAACAGCTCAGATGGAGGGAGCCACGGATCAGGGTGCCTGCTGACGGCTCAGCCTGGACGGGAGGGTGGGAGGGGTTGGAAAGCAGAGGCACGACGGGTTCAGACCAGGTCCTGGGTAAGCCAGCATGGAAGGGACATCAAGTTAGGGACTGACGTGCTTTAGAGCTACCCTGGTTCCACAAAGCTGGACGGGCAGCGTCCTGAAGCTGGTTATGACCAGAAATCAAAAACAGGTCTGCTGGTGACTCAGTATTGGGACCACGCAGAGAAACAGGGTCCTCAGAGGTCTGCTTATTCCCTCAGCCCTGCAGACCGGGCAGCCGCCCCACCTCCCTGCCCCAGACCACAGCGCGGCCCTGCAGCCCATTTGCTCAGCCGGCCTGGTCCCACGCAAATGCCGCGAGCAGCAGCCTGCTGGCCGCCTTCCTGCCTTCCTGCACAGGGGGCCACCCTCACTGTTGTGTCTGGACAGGAGGCGCTGCACGGGCCGGGGGGGGTGGGGGCTGGGGGGCCTGGGGGGGCCGCTGGGAGCACTGACCAGAGCTACGTCTGAAATCTTACTCAAACCCACAGTCAGGGAGGGCTTGTCGGGAAATATCCCTTCCCTGAGACATCACGGCTCTGCCTCTTTGAATCACCCCAGCCACTTCCTTCCTGTGTGTATCTCACGCACGCCCAGGGACTGGGTGGATTCCGTGTGTGGTGTTCCCTCTTTTAAGTTGTGACTACGTTTTGTTCCTCTGGGACTTGTAGGCTAGAGGGTGGGGCTGGTTCTAAGGGGCTTTTGTCACTGTAAAGGATACTGGGGACAACTTGGGTTTTCTTTGAAAGTTAAAAACTTCTGGTTGTGAGAAAGGGAAGGAGGGAGGGTCTCCTTAGGGCCACACGTAGGACCCTCACATAAACATATCATGCTTCATGTCAAACCGGCCTCGAGAGGCACAGGGGCAGGCAAGGGATGTGAAGCTGGGGAGGCTGGGGTACTTGCCAGGGTTTTCTGCCTCCCGAGTCCAAGCTCCTTCCTGGACATCCACAGGCAACAGTGACACCAAGGCGGGCAGGGGCCGTAGTCTCCACCCCCTGACCTTCAGGGCCTATGCTAAAATTGTCTGTGGCATGTTTCCTGAGAAGCCAAGGGAACTCTGGCTTGTTAGTTTTTCTTTCTCTTTAGATAAACAGAATACAAGAAAGTTTTTAAACATCTCTGGTTGCCACTCACAGTAGATGATACAATTTACATGGCAACCCCCCCACATACATACATATACCCATAATGGATACAACTTTCATAAAACACTCGTCCTGTGTGACACATTCACCCTACATGTAACACACTCACATTTGTCTGTATATATATGTACATGCATGTGTAGATACATACCTACATACATGCATATCTGTAATCCATACAATTTTTATGAAAAACTCTCAACTCATCCTAAGTGTGACCCATTCACTCTACACGTGATACACCCTCATTTTCCGCCGCTCGCCTCCCCCTGAGCTTATGTGCACATGTTAATGGGTCATAATCTGATGTCTGGCAAACACTGAAAATGAAAGCTCCGTGTTTGTCGGGGCCCCAGGAGCCTCAGCATCTGGTCCCCACGCACCTCTGCTCCGCTGCACCGAGCACACACATGCATCGGCCCCGCAGGGAGGAAGATTTGCCTTTGCACATGGTGGGGACCGTCCCAGGACTGTGGGGCTCCTTAGGGGGTGAAGTGTTTTGGGGGGTCCAGGTACTCGAGGACATGCCTCCAAAGACAGGAGTCCTTGTGGCAATATGCTGTGCTCCCTGCCCCTCGACGCAAGCCTGTTTCCCCTAAATGTGAGCGATGGTGGAGATAGTGTGCACCGAGCTCCGTCACAGCTTGGAGGGAGGATCACATGTGTGATGACAGCTGGTATGGAAGGAGGTGCGCAGGGCAGAGGTGTTTATTTCTACTTCAGGTGGGGACTTCACGTCTGGTAGACCAGACAGGTTGGAGAGCACGGCTGGGTGGGAGGAGTTGAAGGTGGGGGCAATGTCAGTTCTCTAGGGTGCTCGGCCGGCAAAGATATGGCCCATGGAGGCCAGGTGTAGGGAGGCAAGGCCCGGGGCTGCTGCAAGCTCCATGTCTCTTTATTCCACGCCAGGTGACCACATCACCCATTTGGGACAGAACCCAAGGAGCCCTTTTAATCATCACTACCCTGTGGGACACTTTGGGCAGTGATGGAGCTAAATATTCAGCATCTAGCCTCCCAGAACTTCATGCCTGCTACAGGCCAGGCCAGGCCTCCTGGTAGGTTACGCAACAGCCTGGGGATGGGGGTGTGGAGTGCACGCTGCCTGGCAGGCTCAGTCAGATGTATCAGAGGTATACTGGTTTTCCCCTGGGCCCTTCCCTGGACTGTGGGCAAGATGGATGTTTATCCCCTTTCTGTGGAAAGACAGTCACTGGACCAGAGATACAGCCAGCAGTTTAGTACCCCCAGAGCCACTGTGAGATTGTACACAGTCACTGCCTGGAGCGATGGGAGAGGCTTGCCTGGCTCAGTGCGGGTCACAGGGGCCCTGCAGGTGACTGAGCTGGAGAATGTGGGCGGGGCAGCCCCTCTCGGGCTCTCCATCTCACTCCACCTCTGGGCTTGCTCTGGGCACCCCTGCAGTGTAGGAGGGGTGTGTGTGCTGCCAGCCCAAAGGGCTGCTTCAGGGCTGGAGTATCTGTGGGGGCGGGCTGGCAGAGGCGAACCCCAGGAAACAGCAGGAGGCGGGATTCCCCTTTCCACCTTAGCTCTTCTCCCTGCCAGGGCTTCCTCCCACGCTGTTGCCAGGCTTAGCAAATAAAAATGCAGGATGCCCAGTTATATTTGAATTTCAAAAAAAACCCAGTGAATACACTTTTAGTGTAAGTATGTCCCAAATGTTGCCTCAGTGTACTGTATTTTATCTGGCAACCCTACTTCCTAGATCCTGGGGCTCTGTGGTTTGGCCTGTCCACCCAAAGTCTGTAGGGTTTGGGGGTTGAGCCAGCCAGGCCAGGCAGCCCGCGTGCAGACAGCTCATGTGGGAAGACTGGAGGGAGAAGCCGTGTGCTCCTGCAGGCCCACAAGCATACATGTGCGTGGGCTGTGACTTCCTGTGGCCTTCTAGAAGATACCCCCTACCCAAGCTCATTGGAGAAGTTCTCTGCTCTCCAAACCCTGTTCTCCACTAGCTTCCTGACCCTGCAGTAGGGCACTTGTCACCAGGGTCCCTCTGTGGGGGGCAGAGGAGGATTACTCAGCTACCCCTTGCACCCCACATCAGAGGAGATGGTGCTTTCTAGCAGCCTTGGGGACATCTCATTTCCATCACATCCTGACCTCTGGAACCACAGGATCTGAGACTGAGGAAGATTACCACAAGAGGGAAGTCCCAGGGATAGACACACCTCAACAGAAAGGCCTAGCCTATATGTCTTTCCTGCTCTTACGCAAAAGCCAAGCTTTTTTCACTCACAGGCTGGTTGTAGGGAAAAGGGGGCCCCTTGAATCCTAGTTTAGCAAAAGGAGGGATCCCAGTGGTACAGCTTTGCTTAGAAGAATTCTGTGCTGGGGTGCAGTCAAAGGTCATTTAGTAATGGTATTTTTCAGTATTTTTTCATTTATAATTGCTTTTAGATACAGTTCAAAATAGCTTAAACAAAAAGGAGTATATTGGCTGTGTGGACTGGGTGGCTAGCTTCAGGCATAGGTGCATCCAGGGGCTCAACTGCAGGCACAGTTAATCTCTCTCTCTCACTTGCTCTCCATAATTCTATTCTGGTTTCTCCCCTTTTGGGTTTCTTCCTCAGTCCAGCTCCCCCATATGGCAAGCTGATGATCTAAACCTCCAAGTTTAGTCAAGCTAGAGCTTCTAGAGCAGACAGCTCAAGACAAAATCCTTGAAGCCACTCTGTCTGCCCCTTCCACCCCCACCCCCCACCCCTTTGGTTGTGTGCCCAGTCGTGGACCAAGCCCTATGGCTGGGGAGGCAGAGCTCTGGCCAGTCCTGGGTCACATACCCACCCCTGTGAGGGTAGGAGGTCCCCATATCAATGGAGAAGGGGAAGTTTGGAAGACAGCTGTGAACTTCTGCAGTCCACTCCCATGCTACATTCTCTGCTTGCCTCCCGAGTGCATGTGCTTCTAACAGGGACCTCATAGGGACAGGGTGGTGTCTAAGGGGGGATTCAGCTAATTCCATGCACTTCCCATAAAACCTTGTTAACGTGACTTCTGACAAGCCAATCAGAAGCTGTGCGGTTACGCAGTTGACAGAGGACTTGGGCATAGCTTCAGGCAAGGAGTCAGCCTCCTGGCAAAGCAGAGTGTAAGCAGAGCTGGTCCTTGAGCCTCTCCTCTCCCTCCAGCCCCGAAGGAGATGACGCTTCTTGTCCCTCACCATTAGTGGGGTCATGTGATATAGTAGCAGTGCATTGTGAATGGAAGGACTGGCTGTCACATGCAAGGGAAAGAATTTTCTGGCCAGCTTAATTCTCCAGGCCCCCTCTCTTCCTATCTTGATGACTGGGTAGGTCTCCCATGGAGACAGAGCTGCAGAATGGGTGCAGCCGGGTTAGAGGACTGCCACTCAGACAGTTGCTTCCCTGAGGGGTGCCCAAATCCATGGGTACCATGCATGAGGCAGAAATGGCTCCGATTTTAAGATTTGAGGCCATTTGCTGCTGCAGCATATGGTAGCCTCTCCCCACAACTACACCTAGGCCTTGTCCTGGCACACTGCCAACCTTACTTTGTTGCCAGATGGCCGCAGTCTGGCAATCCTTTAGTGTCTTGGGTGGTTCACCCTGCCTTCCTTCTTCTCTACCAACTATTCCTGGAGTAGCTGGTGCAGGTGCTGATTTGAACTAAGGTTTTC